>PVKZ01000138.1:1184372-1363391 GCA_004027375.1 Macroglossus sobrinus
CTAGGGACCTCCTGTAACTGGAATAATAGAGTAAATGTCCTTTTGTGACTGGCTTATTTCACTCAGCATAGTGTCCTTATGGTTCATTCATGTTGTAGCAGGTGTCAGAATTTCCTTTCATTTTAAGACTGCAAAATATTCCACTGTATGAGTAGACCATATCTTGTTTATCCAGTCATCTGCCGATGGACACTTGAGCTGGTCCTACCTTTTGGCTATTGTAAATAATGAACATGGATGTGCAAATCCTGCATGAGTGTTCAAGATTCTGCTTTCAGTTTTTTCAGGTAAACACCCAGAAGTGGAATTGCTGGATTATATGGTAATTCTATGCTTAATGTTGAGAGGAATTTCCACATTGTTTTCCACAGTGTTTGCATCATTTTATAGCAAAGCATGAGAGTTTCAGTTTCTCCACACCCTTGCCAATGCTAGTCATTTTCTACTTTTTTTTTTATAGTAGCCACCTGCAAGAGTGTTTAAGGTACAGGACCCATCTCCATGTGTCATTTAAATTCCTGGGGCAAGCAGTTGAATAGGGTCTCTGAGGCCAGTTCTTATGCCGCAGTTTCTTCACCTATAAAACAGAGAAAAGAAGTACCCACCTGTTGGGGCTATAGTGAGACATGAGTAAGCTAATACATGTAAAGGGCTGAGAAGGCACTGGATACATATTAGCCCTTTCATTCACATGAAAAGAGCACTGAGAAATAATTAACAGTACTGAATGCTGGCTGTATCTCAGGGTACTGTTGTGTACCTCATATAGATTGTTTCTCTTCTTAATCTACACAAAAATCTCGTAAAGGAGATCCACTTGGTTACATTTACAGTTGGGGAAATTAAGGCAAAGAAAAGAGCAGTGACTTCTCCAAGGTTATGCAGCTAGTAATACCTCGGGATATCAGGCTGTACTCTTAATTGCCACATCTGTATGTCAGCACAGACAGATACAGGGCTGTTCTGGGGTGTGCGTGGGGAGAATGAGGAGGCCAGGAAGATGGTGAAGCATTTGGAGGGCCATCAAACGAGCAGGAGCCAATGTTTTGTTCCTTCATCCTCCCTGAATCTGAAAGCAGTTTGAGTGACCCGAAAGGCACGGGTGGTGATGAGGTCCTGGAGTCTATGAGCCCCTAACTGGATCCTGCTTGCTTTGACATTTGTATCTTTAGAGCTGTTTTTCCAAGCTCCAGAAAATAATCAAGACTCGGAGCTCCTACTTGAGTGGGGGCTCACTAGAGGCAGCAGTGATGCAGTGAGGTCCAGTCCCTTTGGGACATGCCGAGCTATTTTATTGAGTACTGATTGTGTTCCAGGCACTGTTCTGAGCACCAAGGACACGGCAGTGACAAAAGAAAAAACATCTCTGCCAAGGTGGCACTGACATTCAAGTGGGGAATGTTAAAATGTTAAAATACGGTGATGGAATGGGGAAGATCAGGGAGGGCTCTCTGAGAAGGTGACCTGAGGGAAAGCCACGTGTGTGTTGGTAGGCAAAAGGCAGATGGAACAGCTAGTGCAAAGGCCCTGAGGCAGAGATAAGCTTGGCTTATTCAAGGACCAGAGGCCCCTGCATCTGGAGCAGGATGAATGAGAAGGCTGGTATGGGGAGATGAGGACAGGGAATTGAGGAGGTGAGATCCTACAAGGCCTTGTGAGCTGCAGAGAGGAGTTTCGCTTTGTTCTGAGTATGACAGAAATCCAGCAGAAAGCTTTTAACATTCACTTTTTCACTCCATAAACTTTATTGAGCATCTGTTCCATCTAGGCACTGTTTTAGATACTAGGGGTACAACAGTGAACTAAACAGACAAAAATTCCTGCTCTCATGGAAGTGACCTTCACATCAGCAGAGAAAGACAAGAAATATGATTTTTTAAATTCAAAACTGTATTGTATGATAGTGATAAATGTTCAGGAGAGATATAAAATGGGGACGGTGAGAGAGGAAGTCATTTTAAGCAGGGTGATCTCATTAATGGTTTGCCTACAAAGAAGGGGGAAAGCGTGAGGGTGCTGGAGCCCTCAGACCAGGTTCAGGCGAGGAACATCTCACTTTGGAGATGAGCCCTCTTCATGCTGGTGAGTCTGGCCTACACGTCCCAGGTGGGAGGCCTAAGTGGGCAAGAGCTGGGTCATGTCACTCACTGCTGTCTGAGAGGCAGGACCACAGCCTCCCTCATTTGTAAACTGTGCTGCCCTGTTGTTTGTTGTTAGGCATCGATGAGGCAGAATGCATCTGAGGCTGTGAAAGATGTCCTATGATCCTGGAAAGTTACTGTCACAAACTCAAAGGAGGTCTTACCCAAGGCAGAGATCTCAGAGAGGCAGTGGCCAAAAGGCAAAGAACTCTCTGTGCACCACTAGCAATGCTACAAGGCCGTTCGCTATGGAAACACTATGCACAGGAGCCATTCTCATCCCTGAGCCTGACAAGGAGTGAATCTTTGCTCAGAGCCAAGTCCTGGTAAGCCCCAGGGAGAAAAATATAGTTTTTTGTGAAAACTTTTCTTCTCCTACTTCATTTACATAAGGCAATAACAGTAAAACAGTATTAATAGACTTATATTAAGATGTAATTCACATGATGATAATAGCACAAAGAAGGATGGAGAAAACAGGGCTGCATAGGAACAAAGTTTTTGTAAAATACTAAAATTAATTTAATATTAATCCAAACTAGATTATAAAAAGTAAAGATGGTCATTGTAATCCCTAGGGAAACTACTAAGAAAATAACTAAAATATAATAAAAGAAAAAACAAGAGAATTAAAATGGTGCACTAGAAAATATCTAACACAAAAGAAGGCCATGATGGATGAATAGGAAAACAACAACAAGAAAGGCAAATAGACAATAAATAGCAAAATGGCAGAAATAAATTCTCCTGTCTCAGCAATTATATTAAATGTAAAGGGATTAAACCACTTAATTATATATTTTAGAAAGGTGAATTGTATGATAGATGAATTACATTAAGTTACAAGAAATCTGTAACTGAAAAAATTCTCCATCCTTTTGCGCCCTCAAATTTTTCTCCTATGCTCCTCCCACACTGATTTTTAATATGCAGTAGTGGTCTCATTTTTTATTTATCTGTGTCACTCACTGCTTTTTGAAGGGAGATTGATAATAAAAAAATTGAGAAACCCCCGTCATCCTGATTCCTTTCTCCTTCATTTTACTTTTCACACTAGCTGTCAATGATTTTAGTTCTAAGTACCCAAATGAGATGACATGACCTGCCTTCTCATGCAACTGTCTTGTTTTGTAAATTATTTTGTGAAAAAAAATCCTAAAATGTTCACAAAAGATAACTCGTGCAAAGAAACCCCCATATACCCATCACCCAGATACAGTAATCACCAAAGTTTTCACACTGTTTCATTATCCTTTCCTCCTCCTTGAATTTAAAACAAATCTTAATGTCATTTTCCTCCTTTACTCTTCAGTACACATCTTCAAAATGTACAAATTTGTGTTGACAACCTTAATGGCATTATTACACATGACTGAATATGTGTGTCTCCCCTAAATTCATATGTTGAAATCTAGCCCCCGAGGCTATGGTATTAGAAGGTACAGCCTTTGGGAGGTAATTAGGTCATAAGGATGGGGCCCTAATGAATGGGATTAGTGCCCTTATAAAAGATACTCCAGAGAGCTCCCTCACTCCTTTTGACCTGTTAGGACAGAGTGAAAAAACAGCCATCTGTGAACCAAGAAACTGGTCCTCATCACGGAATCTGCTGGCCCTTTATCTTGAACTTCCTAGCCTCTAGAGCTGTGAGGAATAAATCTCTGTTGTTTATAAAATACCTGGTCTACAATATTCTGTTATTGTAGCCCAAATGAACTAAGACAACAGCTAAGACAATTAGCAGCCATTCCTTTTCATCTCCCGACACCCAGGCCATCACCAAATTTTCCTAAGTGGCTCAAAAATGTCTTTTTACTTTTAGTTTCTTTGAATTGGGATCCAAACAAGGTCCACACATCAGGTCTGATTGTCATGTCTCCTGTGTCCTTTTTATGTAAATCCAGTAATTATAAAATTAGAGCATGCTTTAGAATCCTCTGGAAGTTCTATTAAAGGACAGGTGCCTCTCCTCCCACCCCAGCTTCTGACTCAGGAGATCTGGAGGAGAGGTTCCCAGGAATCTGCATTCCTGACAAGTTCCCAGGCAATGCTGTTGGCATGGAGAATGTACTTTGAGAACTACTGCTCCAGATTCTTCCTCCTCTTCCCCAACCCTGTCTATCTTTGATTTGTTGCAGGAGGAGTGTGGAACATTGGGAATTCCACACCTTCTGAATTTGCTGCTACTGCTCTATGGTGCCTTTACCTGTTCCTCTCTCTCCCATATTTACTTATTCTCACTTATTCTCAGCCTTGGCTATACATTAGAACCCCTTTGGAGCTTTAGCAAAATACTCAAGTCTGAATCCCATTGTAACCAAGCAAGGGCTCACCATCCAATGTGCATAGAAGCCAATGCTATGGCACCAGCTTTTGAGAAAAAAAAGCTCTTATTTTTTGCAAGGTCGACTGGCATGGAGACAGGAGGCAAGGCTCAAATCTAACTCCCCAACCCCCGAAATTCACATGTTGAATTTGAATTTTTAACAGATTTTTAACACTAGATCTTCCTGGATAACAGACCTTTCACTTCTGAAGGGGTTTCAGTGTTCAGGTTCTGGTCATGCCCCAGTCCTTTGTTTGAGGGGAACAGTTAAGGGTTCACAGATGTTACTCTTAAGTGGTGTATCCAAGGTTTAAACTTTGGTTCTGGGTCTCATTAGAAACAGGAAATGACCAGTTTGAGCTAGTTCTGCTGTTACACCATTTCCCCATCTTATGATTTAATTGGACTGGGCTGTGGCCTGGGCATGGGGATTTATAACATTTAACTGGATGATTCTAAGGGTGACCATGGTCACTGCTGAGATTCAATAGTCCAAGGGCTTATTGATCTAAATGACCATAGCAGCCTGAATCAATTCTTTCACTGAGGATTGCAAATGATAGTTTATTTAATTTTTTTCACCTTTCTATTGGGGAGATTTTGAGGAGAATAAAATGGGCACATGCCATAATTGCTGTTGCTGCAATCATCTCCCACTGCTGGAAAACACACCTAGTTTTATTTGGAACCAGCCTACCTCTCAGATTTCTGTCACTAAGCCAGGAGGTGTGGGCATGTCATCCCAGCTAGCCAATCAGCACGTTCCATCTGTCTGACCTCATCACTGGTTCAGGCGTGGGCACATGATCCCAGCCAGCCAGTCAACACATTCCATCTCTCTGATGGCAGTTATTGGTTGGGGCCCAAGCTGGCCAAGAGACTCCGTTTGGAGATTTTAGCTAGAGTGACCAAAAGAGAGCAGCTCCCCACTGCTTATTCAGAGGCGGCCATCTCATGGGGGTGAGGTTGCAGAGTGAAGGCACGAAGAGCAGAGTTGAGAATCCATGGACCTAGCTCACCCTTGGGCTCTGTAGTTCATACATTCACTTGACAAACATCCATCCAGTGCCTGTCTATATATGACAGAAATAAACTGTTTTACTCACAACACTTTTGACACCAAGTGTGTAGGATTTTTCCACACCAAGCAATCCTCTGTGGCCACCGAGTGTCCTATAGTTCAATGCTGATACTAACTACCCAGAGTTCACATCAGAAGCCACAGGTTTAAGGGCTCAGTCCCACAGGACTGCCCCCATTTCAGATGCCAGTCGCAAGTATCGGGTCCCCAGATGAGCCACACTTCTTCTGTCTGACTTGGTTACAAAGTGAGGAGGTCCCTGCCATCCTCCCTCCCTTTCCAATTTGATAACTGGAATAACTCACAGAATTCAGGAAAGCATTTCGCTTGCTACTTCGTGTATTATAAAGACTACAAGAGGGCACCTCTCTGGGTGTGCCATCCTCCCAGCACCTCGGTGGGTTCACTGACCGGAGCTCTTAAAACCCATTGTTTAGGGTTTTCATTACATAGGCACAACTGATCAAATCATTGGCCTTTGGTGACTGATTCAATCCCCATCCCCTCTCCCCTCCTTGGAGGTCAGGAGCCTGGGCTGAAAGTGCCAACCTTCTGAACATGGCTTGGTATTTTTGGAGATCAGCTTCCATCCTGAAACTACTTAGCCACCATACAATACTCTTATTAGCATAGAAAAGACCATCTTAGCATTCTGGAGAATCCCTGAGTTTTAGATGTGTGCCAGGAACCAGGAAGAGGACCATATATTTCTTTTTTATTGTATCAGACATGAAGAGCTGGGTGTGGTGGTGAAAAAAAAAATCCCTGCATTTGAGAAGCTAACATTACAGTAAATACAATTTAAATGAATAAATTGTATAGTATTTTAGATTCTAGGGGCTATGGGGAAGAGGATACAGGGAAAGGGACATCAGAAATGCTGAGAGAAGGGTTGAGTAACTAAATGGAGGGGCGGGGAGCACAGATGAAATTTGTGGAAAGACCTGAAAGGGGAAGCGAGGGGAGCCGTGTGACTATACCTGGGGTAAGAGGATTCCAGGCAGAGGAAACAGCTAATTCATAGGCCATGAGACAGGGGCCTGGTGTGTTTGCACAGCAACAAGGCCAATGTGACTAGAGCAAACCAAATGTAGGGGGCCAGTGAAAAGAAGAGAGGAAAGGGAGGTGACAAATCAGATCATGCAGAATCTTTCAGGTTACAGGGAGAACTTTGGCTTTACTCCCTGTCAGGTGGGAGCCATGGAAGTTTCTGAGCGGACTTGACCAGACTTGGGTGCTCACAGGCATTCCCTGACTACTGTGGGGAGGACAAATATTCCTAGCAAGATTAGTTGGAGCAGCATCATTCTCTCTGCCCTTCGCAAAGAGAAACTTTTTAGGGCCGGGGTGGTGGCCATGAGTCCCAGCTAGACACTGCCCCGGGCCTGAGCCTCCCTGGCCTAATCCGAGATCTGCTGCATCAGACATGGCACTCAACCATCTGCGTGGCTGTCATCCAATCGCTCTCTTCCTAGAAATCACATTTCACTAATGGAAACAAAAGAACAACTGCATCTGGGCACAACAGCTTTAATTTTTTTTCTTGTGGAGAAGAGTGCATGTCTTTCCGAGTGGAGATCAGGGGAACCACATCCAGGATAGAAATGAGCAGGTCCAGAGCTCGCTCCATAGTGTGTTTGGGATCGTGCAGAAGCCAGTTAGCTGAGACCAAATTTCACCCCTTACTTGTTTTTCTAAGTAAGAGAGAAAGACACTGGAATATGATTCCCAAAGATGCCAAAAAAAAAAAAAAATCAGAATCCCATACCACGGTGGCCAGGGCAATTTCCCACCAAAATCCCTGTGGAAATACGAGTTCCTGAAAGCAAATGGTAAGAAGGGACAGCAGGACCCAGCCTCAGGTGACTGCTCCAGACCCCAATCTCATGAAGTTGGGAGGTGGTTTTCCTATAGCCTTTGGTTTAATTTTTGTTCGTAAACTAAACAAACCTCAATTCCCCCACAGTGATCTGTGAGGACATCAGTTTCTGTTCCCCAGAGACCATTTTGAATTAAACCTCCTCCCAAACATCAAAAAATAAAAACTTCCATTATATTTAGAAAAAAAAAAAAAAAACTACATTATCCCAGTCTTTAGAGAACCCAAAGCAGTTGTCTCAGTTGCTACGTGAAGCTGAACTGTTGAAAAATTTTGTGTAAACAGAAAGCTTAGGCCAGGTCAGGTCCAAGTTACAGCCAATGCTAGTTTTATCACATATGCAGTGACAGTTGGCTCATCCCTCAGGTAACAGCTCTCTGACCCACCATTCTTTCTAGCAGCAATTTAGGGAAAATGGATTGGCAAAGTGTGTCTCGACAGGCCATGGTGCATTTTAAGAAACTTTTTTCTTAGCTAATTTAATTTCATTTTTTTATATTAAAGCAACTAACATTTTTGACTCCCACCCCAAACATTCAGATCCTCTCACTTTGTTTCCAGGAGCTTGTCCATTTCACTTCAGTCATCTGATTTGTTGGCATACAAAGATAGCCTCACTTTGAAGCCTTAAGGGCAGACCCTGGTAAGGGGTAACTAGGGCCCTCTGGAAATAAATTCAATCTAGAGCTTCTATAAAGGTAAGAGCTATGTTAAACTTGAACCAAGCCTTTCCCGTGTCCCAAAGGAGGCTGAGATCTTTAAGGCTACAGGACATTTTGCCAGCAGGGGCTATGAGAGTGAAACTGGGAACACAAACCATCTGCTTAGGCCTGTCTGTCAAGTTATGGGGTGTCAGTTAGAGTTCAAGAACAGAAAGAGGTGCCATGCCACTTAAGTTTAGACTGCGGTGGGCAGGATGGGCTGCTGAGCTGGCGGGGGGTGGGGTCAGGGGGTGTGATGATGTAGATCCCCACAACTGCACATAATCTCCCAACAGAAGCCCCCAGCCTCAAGCAGGGGCCAATTGCAGGCCATGCCCCATCTGTCTGCCACTCCCAAGCTATATCATGAAGTGCATGTAGCACTAGCAGTTATACAATCCTACCTTCCTGCCCATCCAGCTCAAACCAAAAACATTTCTTAGACATTTCCATTAGCAGAAAATGTCTCATCACCGGGCCCCACTGTTGGCATGGCTCAGGAAATGGACGCTGGGTACTGGGTCTTCACTGGCCCTCAAGTGTGAGGAGCCTAAGTCCTTATATCAGAAAGTTGACAGCAGCCACAGGTTATAGAAACATTGCTTAATTTCCTTTTCTAGCAGGATGTAAGATGTGGCAAGACCTTGCTTAAAACATCACCAGCCAAATGGGGCCCAAGGAGGCAGGTCTGGGCGGGAGGGCCTGGGCTCTTAGTTCTGAGATTAACTCCTGCACAATGCCCTGAGCACGAAGGCCAGGGCTGGCTGATTCTCTGCCTTGCTAGATATGATATGTCATTCCAGAATTCAATCCCAAATCAACGACACCATGGATAAGTCAAAACAGGGTGATGTGAAGTTCTGGGGAAACTTAGAAGGCACTTCCAGAGTCCCTGAAGCCAGGGGCCTTCTGAATCCCTTCCCTTGATAATGGGAAAAGCTGCTTTAATACTGCTTTCACAGACAGAGGATCTGCAGGCCAGAAGGGAGTGTCTGCCCAGGTCAGTCACCTCCTTGCCTTGGAGCCTTGAGTTGGAGGAGGTTCATGGGCAGGCTCGGGACCAGACCAGGGGACCCTGAGCAAAGAGCCACTTTCCAAATCTCTAAGTATGAACTCTGATAATCCACATGGCATGAGAAAGACAAACCATCTTCAGCCAGCTGGTGAATTCCAGCCAATGCCCAACACAGAATGGACATGGACAACGGATCTAACCCAGAAGTCACTGTGGAAGCCCCTCTACTAAGCAACCCCCATTCAAACGCTTGAAAAGCAGCAAGCTCGTGCACATCAACATCCCTAGACCCTGCCTCTGATGCAGAGGCCCCAGAGACTGGAGACTGTGATAGGGGCTGCTTGGGCAGGCTGGTGGCCATGGCAAGAGAATGAGAGGGCAGCTAATAGCTGGCAAGGGAGAAAGGGGCACCCTGAGCTTAGAAACAGCCCTTGTGGCTCATGCCTCAGTCACAGTCCAAGCTGAGGCAGGAGGAGGTGGGCAGGGGTTGGGGACCATGTCTAGCAGCTGCAGCCACTGGTCTGTGAGGGTGGAGCATCTCCCAAGGTCGGGCCTTTCCCATTGCTTCCAGGGCTGGAGCTGGATTCCAGGGACTCGTTCATCTTCTCGCAGATGACATCCACCAGGCGCTCGAAAACCTGCTTTACATTGATGTTCTCCTTGGCGCTGGCCTCGAAGAACTCGAAACCTGGACAGACATAGGTGGGGACACCCATGAAACCCTGAAGGGCAAAGACTGGGCTGTGGCATCATCCAAATCTGGGTTCTAAAGCCTGTTATGCAGCTGTGAGATTTTGGCTGAATGCCTTAGTCTCAGAGTCTCAGTCTGCTCATCTATAAAATGGGAATCATGATGATAAAAACCTGTGGCAGCAGCACTGCCCTGAACTATCCTAAGAATCTCTTTGTCCCAAGGCAGTGTCCGCAACAGTTCAGGCAGAGGGCATGGGGCACCCATAGGTGGCTGCAGCTTAGCTTCCCCTGACCTGTACTGCATGGAAAGGTACAACAAAGGTGTCCACAAAGCTAGTTGTTGATGTGGACTTTTGAAATGGAGCCAAGTACGTCACGTGTTCTGAAAAATGCGCTTTAGACCAAAGAAAACACAGCTGAAGACTGGCTTCAGTCTGGGGGACCACTGGTTTGCAATTGGTCAGGTGGATAATGATGGGTTTCCCACTGTTTGTGGAGAGCATGTGATGTGCAGGGTTCCTGGCCTACAGAACGCACTAAAAATGGTGGTAATAATAATATAATTAATAATAGTAAGTGCTTACATCTTACTATGTGGCAGGTACTTTTCTAAGCACTTTACATAAATTAATGCATTTAATGGTGTTCTGAGGTTCATCCTTTTATAACCCATTTTATAGATGAAAAAACAAAAGCACAAAGAGGAGAAGTCATTGATCTGAATATACACAGGTAATACATGGCAGAGCCAGGATTCACACCCAGGCTGCTTGGCTCAAATAACAATAAATGTTAAATAAATATTTTAAATGTAAATAAATAAATAGTAATAAATATTCTTTTTGTACCATCTTGGGCCTTGGTAGGGAGGGCAGGCTGGCTGACTCTGAAGAGATAGGATGAGAGGCAGCTTTGAGTATTTTCTTAGAATCATAGCGACCATCATAACTTGTTTGTCCTCCCAAAGGTGGAAGGTGGTACAAACGCTTTGGGGTCTTGCCCAAGGTCCCTTGCTACAAAAAAAAGTCTCATCAACCTGAATGTAAGGGTGTATATGATGATCCTTCTTGTACCCCTAAAAGGTTGATTCAGGATCTGCCTACAGGGAACTGTCTCTGAGAGGTCTCCAATGTGTCCCCATCTGCCAAACACACCAAGGTGGGCCAGAAATTCAAACACCCATCCACTGTACTATAAACATGGCAGGGGAAATGGGCCTCTATCCTGGCATTTGTCATGCTGCACTATAAAAATGTAATTGTAATTAAATAGTTAGGACTGTAGTGATCCGTCTCCTATCCATCTCTGCTACTACAACACCAACTCCAAGAGGGCAGGATTCCCGTCTGCCTTGATCACTGTGCAGCCAGTGCCAGGCACAGAGCAGGCACTCAGAACTACTTGCTGAATGACTGGATGGATGGATAGATGGATGGATGGATGGATGGATGGATGGATGGATGGATGGATGGATGGATGGATGGATGGACGGACGGATGGATAGATAGATGGATGAATGAATTAATGACAGAGGCAGGGCATGAACTCAGATCTTCTACTCTGAGCCTAGAGATATCAGTGTCATCTCACTGTCTTCTTGGGCAAATCTGGCATTTTCTTATCTGTGTGTGACTCTGACTCATATAATCTGAGTTCTTTTTGTTTTAATACTTTTTTCTGATTATAAATATCTGCTGGAGAAGCTGGAAACTGCTTAAAAGTATCAAGACATGTATAAACTATTCATAATCTCATCACTCAGAAGTGATTACTATTGATATTTTGATATTTAGCTTCCTACTTCAATACAAATATACGATTGTTAGAGTTGGGTTTATAGGGGTATGCGTGTATATGTGGTTTTCTTACAAAACTGGGATCAAATTTTACCTCCTGCTTTGTACTCCAGTATCTTACACTTAACGGCAGGGCAGGAATCCCCTCTTACCCCAATCATCAGGTATTCTCTGCCAGAAGGGGTGGGCAAATATTCGAGCACACAACTGGGTTGTAGCTGATTTTATCATTTCCAGGCAAATTGGAGATTTGGGCTCCCCAGCACACCTGGAAATGGAACCCAGGCTGGAATTCCCAGAAAATACAGGGGACAGAGAAGCAAGTTAAATGACACCATGAGGGAGCAGAGCCAAACCTCAAATGCAAGACATTAAAAAAAAAAAAAGATAAAGTTTCTCCAACAAATTGGCGGCAAGAGGAAAGAGAAAGGAGACTGTTGTACTCTAGGGGTCCATGAGCTCTCTCTGTTAAGGGCCAGACTATAAATATTTGAGGCTTTGTGGGCCATATGGCTCTTAGAGTTTTATATGCAAGCATCAATGACAGTTCACAATCATACCAGCTAACATTTAGATGAAGTCTACACAGAAGCCTCTCTGTTATATCTGCTTCACGTGTCGCAACTCACTTAACCTTCGTGACAGCTGGATGAGGTGGGGCTGCTATCATCCCCATTCAATACACGAGAAGTGCAGGCCCAGAGAGCTGGAGTCACTGGGACAAGATCACAAAGCGATAGAGAAATAATGAGTTAATGTTCAATCGATACCAGCATTTGCTTATTTAATCTAACAGCCCTACGAAGTAAATACCGTTTTCACCTGTTCCCTAAGTAGAGCAATAGAAGCACAGAGAAGGGAGGCAATGTGCCTTGAGTAATACAGCAATGGGTTGCAGACTGGGATCCTAGTTCCAGAGTCTGGGTTCTTAACAAACACTCCCTATAGTAGCTATACCACTTCCCAGAAGGAAAGTCCTGGGAGAGCCTAGAATACTAGAATACTCAGGACAAGATTTTTGTGGACCTTAAATTTTCAATAGGTAATTCATTTGCCTGATTCAAAAAGATAAGACTGAAAAGTTGCCCTCTAGTGCCTGGCCTCCCAGTTCTGAAACACACAGGTCGGTGCTATTACTAGATTCTTCTGTACCCCTACAGACAGAGTTCATTTAGGCTATATTCTTATTCTCATCCTTTTCATACACTAATGCAAGTGTTGGCAAACTTCGAGGTACAGGCCAAATCTGGCCCATCACCTATTTCCATAAATCAAGTTTTCCTGGCAGTCATGCTGATTCATTGGTGTATTGTCTATGGCTGGTTTCAGGTAGAGTTGTATAGTTGCGACAGAGACTCTATGACCAAAAATATTTCCTATCTGGTTCTTTAAGCAAATGTTTGCTGACCCCTGGCCTAAAGGAGGCAGCCATACCCACTATTCTGCAGTTTTCCCACTTAACCATCTATCCCAGAAATCTTGCCATAACAGAACATAGAGAATGCCCTCCTTTTTCCTGGTTGCATAGTATTCTGCCATGTGAACACACTTTATGTTTTGCAGCTTCCTCCACTGTGAGCCATCTGGGAGGTTGTCAAAGCTTCTCTGCTACTAACAGTACTACGATTTGATATACTTGCTACTTTCCCACGTGGATGAGGATGTCATCAGATACTGTTTGGCTGAGTATGAATTCTCAGAGCAGCGGTGAGGGAGGAGGGATCTGTGGGTGAATCCCCTGGAATTAAGTGGATAAAGTGGCACACATGCGGGCAGAGTCTCAGAGAGCAAAGGGTTGGTGACTGTGGTTAGACCTGGGACCTGAGCATGGGGATAGAGGTTTGATTCTGGGAGATCCAGGGCCTGTGGACCAGGCTGGGCACTAACCAAGGTCATTGGCGAGCCTCCGGCCATCCTCAGCAGGTATGACACGCTCATCTTCCAAGTCACACTTGTTCCCCACGAGAATGACCTGAGCATTGTCCCAGGAATAGGTTTTGATCTGTGTGGCCCTGCGGAGTTTGAGGGCTATTAGGCCAGAGATTTGGGGGTCGGGGGAGAAGGCAAAGGTCAGGGGTCAGTGGTGAGCCAGTACTCACCAGTCCTGCACGGCAGTGAAGGACTCCTGGTTGGCAACGTCATACATGAGCAGGAAGCCCATGGCTCCTCTGTAGTAGGCTGTGGTGATCGTACGGTAGCGCTCCTGGCCCGCTGTGTCCTGGGGAAACAGCAGGGTCAGCCGGCTAGAAGCCACCCTGTTCCCCACCCCACCCCTGCAGAGCCCTGTCTGAGGAAGGCATTGCCCTGTGCTCACAGTCCCGGCCCAATAGGCAAGACATGGACCTGCCTGTACCTGCTCTGGCCTGATGGGAGAAACATGCACTTGTCAGCAGTCTCTAGTCTGAATGGAGAAATTCGGGCCTGCCGGCACAATCTCCAGTCTGATGGGAGAGACATGGCCCTGCCCTTGAGGAGCTCCCAGTCTGAGGGGTCGGTGGCCTCTCATAGACTTACGAGCCTCTTTGACCTCATCTCCAAGAATCAACTTAATGACCACAAACAGCCAGCTGGGTCAGAGGGTATCATCTTGATGCAGACAGCCTGTTTGTTTCTATGACAATCATTACCAGAAGCTGTGTTGGGAGGAGGGCAGTGGCTCTGACACCAGGCAGGAACAGTGGGGACCTCTGGACTCGTACCTGAGATGTACCCAAACCTCTTCCCCACTAGTCACCAGGACTTCTAACTGCCTTGGGTCAGGACTGCCTCCCCGTCGGATCTCATTGGGCAGCACATACTCCTTCACCCTGATGAATTCACCTCATAGATAATATACCCTGCTCTTCATGCCTACCCCACGCCCCCTCTCCGACTCTGGGCCCCTCTCCCACAGCCATACACCCTTGCATGGACTTTCCTGGAGGAACCCTAGGCCCTCCCCAGCTGCAGATCCACGGATAGCCACCCAGCCCACCCAGATCTGCAGCTTGATCCTCTTGTCATGGCGGTAGACAGTCTTGACCTTGAAGTCGATGCCTACAGTGCTGACGAAGGCAGGTGTGAAGGAGTCATCCGCGTAGCGGAACAGGAAGGATGTCTTGCCCACACTGCTGTTGCCAATGAGCAGAAGCTTGAACATGTAGTCGAAGTTCTGGTCCGCTGCATCCCGTGGGCCTGGCAGGGGGTCTCCAGCCGATGCCATCCTGACGAGGAGCCTCCTAGGAGGAGTCCTGGAGCCCTGCAGGGAAATAAAATACCAGTCGCAGCTCCAGTGTATATATCAGACCTGAGTTCAAACTCCGGCTCTGCCACCTGGAAGCCAAGTTACCCTGGATGCTCTGTCCTCCTCTGGAAAATGAGGATGTTTGTCAAATGCAAGGGCCCAGGTTGAGGGTGCATGGGGTGCCCCTTCTGCCTGTTGAGGAACCAGACCCAGCAGAAGGTGCTGGTGTGGACTTTGCCCTCTGGTGAGCAGCTGGTGTGGCCCAGGTGTGAGCTGCACCCCCCCCCACCACCAGCTGGATAGAGCCCCCACCCCCACCCCCTGGGCCTGTTGACTTTGGCAGGTGTCAGCCACCACCAGGGTGCCTGCCCTGCCCCCACCTAATCTTAGTTTAACTCCCTCCCTGACCTCCATGGGGAGGGGGTTTTCAGTGCATCCAGCCCAGGTTTAAGCCTAGCTCTGCCTCCAAATGTATACTTCTACATTCTGTTTGTCAAAGGGGACGGGCCCATATTGCTCTGGGTAGAGCTGACTCATCCCAGCCCACAGAGGCTGGGTGACCATCCTCAGATCGAAGGAAACCAGCCCAGACAACTAATAATCAGGAACCCCGCCGCCAGGACCGCCACACCCCTCCACCCTTCCTCCTGTTTTTCCTGGCTCTGTCCCTACAGCTGGGCTTCTTCATCTGGGTCCAGGACACCCCCTCAGACAGCATGGCCTTCCTGAGCCTCAGTTTCCCCAGCTGTCTAGGCTGCTTCCTGAGCTGTACGGGGAGGTTCCAGAAGGCCTGGGTGAATGGAGGGCGCACCAGCAGAGGAAACCCTGGCAAAGCTTTCTCAACTGCCTGTGGGGCTTTTTTCCATCTTAAAGGAGGACACAACCGGCCCCGCTTTCCTGCCCGGCCCTCAGCCCCACCCCGTGTTCCGGGAGAACGAGTTTGAGGAGGGGAAGACAAGAGACAGGAAGCCTTTTCCCAAGCTGGGCAGGACTGCCAGGCTGAGGCCCCCGCCCCACCCCCAGCCCACCTGTCAGCTGGTCCCACCTATTTCTGACAATCTGCCGATCACCCCTCACGCCTGGCACTAGGTGAGGGTCCAGGGATTCGGCCTTGTTCCCCTTCGCTGGATTTGGGGCACCCCAGCTAATGCAGGGGCGCTCAGGAGCTTCCTCCCATCACCATATGGTCCCATCTCGTGTTCCCAGCTGGGCTCTCCGCCCCGCCCGCGCCCCATTAACGTTCCCAGATGAGTCCAGCTGGGTGAGGGCGAGGCAAGAGGCGGCCCCCGCCGCCCGGCTTTGTTCCCCAGGTCCTCCCCCGAACCCCCTGTCCCTCCAGACCTGCTGGGATGCGGAGGTGCAGGGTGTCGTGCGCTCCCTCCGAGAGGGTCGGCTCGCGGGGGGGTCGCAGCCTGTGGGGATTCTGCCTCCGAACTCTTCACCGCCTGCCTTTGGCCGCGACCCCCACCCCAAGCTGTCTGCCTGCAGCCACCCGGATCCCGCGCCGGCTCCGCCCAGGCGGGGGAGGAGGGGCCGCACCCAGGGGAGGGGGCGGGGTCGAGTCCGGGGCGGGGCTTGTAGAAAGTTGGGATGGGGTGCGGGTGCGCCGGAGGTGGCGCGGGACTGCAGCGGTCTAGAGCCCGATCCCAACAGTAAATTTTACATTTTCCCTAATTAACTGTGGAGCTCCTACTACGTGCAGAGCGGTTGAGAGAGGATTCTGGAGCTGGGTTTGAAACCCAGATCCACCGCTTTCCAGCCCTGTGACTTTGGATATGTTACTTAACCTCTCTGGGCTTCAGCCTCCCGTACCGTAAAGTGGTTGATATCAGGTGGTTGATAACAAGAATCTCCACCTCATAGGGTTAAATGTGGCTTCCGATCCGAATTAGTGCTTGTAAATTGCAGCGCCTGACCCTAAAGTGGGCTAGGTCCCTTTGTCACATACTCTTAAGGGCCCTTGGAATTAATCCCTCTTTTGCAGATAAGGAAACAGAGGCTCAGAGAGGGACAGCCCTTTGTCTGAGGTCACACAGTAAGGAAATTTGGCACATCCAGTCCCAGCTGAGGGCCTAGAGTCTTCTTCAAGCCAACAGGAGAGCATTTGCAGTTATAACAGCCCAGGCTTTGCTGGTGTTCAGATTCCAACAACTCCACCTGCAGCCGCTTGCTGAGCTTCTCTGAGCCTCATTGCTTCATGGAATCAGCAGGTGCCTCTAAGTATTTCCATGACAACAACTGGAGATGACATGAATCAGTCAGGAAGAGTTGGCATATGTTCAGTAACAAGCAGCCCCAAAGCTTCCATGGTAGCCAACACCCAAGGTTTGCTTCTCACTCACATTGTTCATTGTGGTGAAGGGAAATGTGGCAGATCATGCACTGGCTTGTACAGTAGTCCTCCCTTACCTGCAGATTCCTTTCCATGGTTACAGTTACCTGCAATTAACCATGGTCTGAAAATATTAAATGGAAAATACCAAAAATAAACAATTCATGGACATGAATCCCCTATGTCCAGCACATCCACACTGTGGATGCTCCTCACCCATTTGTCACTTGATAGCCATCTCGGCTAGCAGATCAACTATCGTGATATCACAGTGCTTATGTTCAAGTAACTTATTTTATGTTATAATGGCCCCAAACCACAAGAGTAGTGTTGCTGACAATTCAGACATGCCCAAGAGAAATTATAAAGTGCTTCTCTTAAGTGAAAAGGTATGAAAGCATAGGAAAAAACATAGCATATGTAGGGTTCAGTACTATCTGTGGTTTCAGGCATCCACTGGGGTCTTGGAATATATCCCTGTGGATAATGGAGGGACCATTGTACACTTCTTTTTAGAAATGACTGGTGCTGTTTCTGCTCACATTTCATTGGCCAAAGCAAGTCACATGGCCACCCCTAATGTCAATAGGCTGGGAAATATGCTTGCCCTCTAGGGATCAGAACCAGCTATTTGCACAATACATGGTATGTGCAATAGTTTGCTTCATGCCTGGCGCAGAGTGGGTGCTCAACAAATGGGCACCGTCATTGAAAAGGGCTTAGGGGCTGCAACGGCTAACACCCCAAATCACTATGCCTTGTGAATGGGGAAATGGAGGCCCTAAGTTCCACCTTTACCAACCCTTCCCCCTGCTTCCCAATTGGAGAAAAGTGACGGCAGCCATTTCCAAAGAAGAATTTATTGCCATTTGGGGCCCCAAATGGGACAGAGAGGTAGAGATACTAAAGGCTGCTGAGGCCCAGGGCGAGGCCAGCGAGACAGAATCCATTGCTCAGGATGCAGCCCAGATTGCAAATGGAGGACAGGCCATGGTAGCGGAAGAAGATCTGGCGGAGGGCATTGTACTTGGGGTCCTGAGCCTGCAGCTGGCGGTAGGGGTCAAGGCCCTGGTGGTGGCCTGGCACCTCTCCACCCAGGCCCCGATTCTTCTCCACAGTCTGCAAGGCCCACATGGCAGCTGTGGTGCGAGGCTCCAACCAGCGGGCGTTGATGGTAGCCAGTGTGAGGCTCAGGAGCAGCAGGCAGAGCTGGTGGGGGTGGCAGGAGGAGGACAAGGTGAGCCATGCCTGGGAGGCAGAAGGAGCCCTCCAGCATTGGGTTGAAGTCAGGCCTCTCCCTCCTTTTCTAAACCAAGACTAGGGGCCTCAACCAGAGTTTCAGCGCTCACACCCTAAACCCTACAGGAAAGCCTCCATCGCCATCTCCTCTACCCTCCCCAAAACTTTCTGAGCCTCCTCTCTTCTGATACTCAGACTGGAAGTTTCCAGAACACAGCCTTGTCTCCTCGTCTCTGTTCCTCCAAACTGAGAGTTTCTCAGGATAGTACCTCTCTTCCCCAAATTGGGACAGGGTACCATAAGTGTCCTCTCATTTCCCCAAAACAGAGAACCTAAGACCCAGCAGTCTCCTCTATGGCCCCGGCCCAGACCCTAGAAGCTGACACTGGGCCCACAGGGAGTGAATAAAAAGTCTTTAAAGTTCCAGTTACCCATAATTCTCTCCCATTTCTGTGGGATTATTCTTGAAATCCCTGTTAGACCTCACCTGCCCACATCTGAGGAACATAATGGGGCCAGAGAGAGGGCAGAATAGAGAAATACGAGATGCAGAAATGGTCCCTCGCCTTGTGGTTGGGAAAATGTGTGGATGGGAGTGGGAGACTTTAAATTCCCAGTCAGGCTGGTTTTTAAACAATAAGCTGGGGTCAATGCCCCGGCCCAGCTGAGTCACCATGGCTTGGCTGCAGGCCCAGCCAGAGGAAGGAGAGGGAGCAGCAGCCAGTAGACACTCACTGGGAGATAGATAGGGCTGTTGGGGGTGGTTGTGCAGGCAGTGCACTGCTCAAGGGTATCCAAAGCCCAGCTTTGTATCCACTGGGAAGAAGGGAAAGCTTTTTGTTTATTCCTTCATTCGTTTAATTCTCACAAAGGTATAGCAATAAGTGCTCTGAATGAGTCTTCAGAGGGTAGTGAAGCCCAAGCCCAAATACCTGGCTGGCCTCCCAGAATGTGAGCTGGACCCAGGCTTGCTGTGGAATCAAGATGCAGAAGTTGACGAAGGCACAGCCCATGGAGATGTGAAAGTAGAAAGGGAAGAGTTTGCTCTGCACGAGGCCGAAGGTATGTCGGGGAAGGCCTCGGAAAAGAAGGAAGCCTGTGGGGCGCAGGGGACCACACATGTGTTAGGTTACTCCAGGTCCCTTCTCATTCCTGTGCCCATCCCAGTACCCATGACATCCAGGCACACAGCCCCTACCTGAGATGAAGGTCACCCATATTTGCATGCCCCAGGCCCCAGACAAGACCAGTAGATGGACCACCTTAGTCAGGCTTCCAGGGTTCCCACCTTCCTCCATCTTGCAGGCCTGGGAAGAAGGCACCGTGTGGCTCAGAGCTTTACCTTCAGCCGGTGGCCTTCAGGCCCTGTGAGCCTGCTCAAGGCCAGTGTCACAGCTAACCCAGCAAAGATCCAGGGATAGCAGCCTAGGAGTGGGGGTGAGAAATGCCCACAGCAGTATTGCAACAACCGCCAACCACATCTTGCAAATATCAACCCTCAAGCTCTCTGGACCCCAACATCTATGTCACCTCTGAGACCCCCAAATTTCAGCCCCAGCAGCTCAAGCTCGTAGCCCTAGTGACTCCCAAATATCACTCTGGGGACTCAGCAAAAGACCCCTGATCTCATAACAAGATCCCAGATATAGCTATGAAGCTCTCTGAAGCACTCCCAAGGCCCCATCTAATCCTGAGAAACCCCCAAATCTTATTCCAAAGACACCGACCCCACCCGAGGCACCCAGGAATCCGAGACTCTAGTCCCGAGGCTCTAGACTCAGATCTGCCGGGGTCGGATCTCATGGGCCAGGCGGTACCTCATTCCAGCAGTCCTCCTGGGCCACCACCCCTCATGGGGCCGAAGACTCGTCCCGCCTTCCAGCTAAACCCAAAGCCAATCCAATCGTAATCTGCCACCTCCTGTACCTCCCTTTTAAATATTGACTAATCGATTAGCAGAAACCAGACTGAAATCCCGCCCCTCGCTGGGATTTTATCCAATTACACGGCGGCTCCCAAGGTGCAGAAGCGGAAAGGCGCCAATGAGACCCTCGGCTACATCGGGGGAGGCGGAGCTAAAATGCCAGCCACACCCCTCTCTGTGACTCTATCTTTGGTCTCCGTGCGTTTTAATGCGATGGTGTCCCTGCGGGATCAAATTTCAGCGTCATAGCTGGGGACTGGCTTCCGCGGTCCCTGATGGGAAAGCATGAGCAGGTGGTATGTGGTAGGTGGGGATGGAAGGGAGTCGGGAGCCTGGCAGGTGCAGGATTCACGGCCCGAAGGGGCGGGGCCCATGCTATTGACCCCGTCCCTCCCCCAAGAATCCTCGGGGGAGGAACAGCTGATGTGGGGAAGGGGAGAGGTGCTAGATTAGGGATCTACCTGCAGTTGGCCCTCAGAAATGCGTCTTCCCTTTCCCCCGACGAGCCTCCCAGAGCCTTTATGGTCCCCAGGTTCCAGGTTCTCAGCGTGACGTTAAAGGATGAACACTGAGCTTTCCGCTACTGTATCTCAGGCCCTGGTATGGATTAAGTTTGTCACAACAACCCAGAGATATCGTGGTAGTACGATATCTCATTTTTATAGTTGGGGACACTGAGGCATGGAGAAGTTCAGTAACTCTTTCAACATTACACAGCTGGAAAGGGACAGAGCAAGGATCTGAACCAAGGCCATCCAGCTAGAGGGTCTCCAGCTGGATGCCTATTGAAAAGTAGCCTAGAACGTTTCAGGCAGAAGAATAACTCCTCATCACAGGATAAGTGTGAAGACCCAATAAGTGCTAAAGATTGTGCCCAATACTCAGTGAGGTGCTCAGAAAATATAAGTTTTAAAAAAGATTAAGGAAGATTTTACAGAAGGGATGCTCAGTAGGGTTTTGAAGGGTATATAGGAGTATTTCTAGGAGGACTGGGCAGAAGAAGGACACAAGAGGGCCCAGCAAAGGCAGAAGAACAGAAAGTTCTATAGTGTGGCCTTCTGGCTGGGTGTGGCCCAAGGCAAGATGCTGTTCACCTAGAAGTTGTTCCAGACAGCCCCAAGTGTCTCCATCTGCCAGCCCTGATTATGCTGGGACTGCAGGGGGTGCGGATATGAGACCCAGAGCTGAGATCTTTCCTGTTCCTAGCCTCACCTAGCACAGGGCTGGACCCCAATTCAGTTATTATTTATTGAATAGATATGTCCTGCCTCTTCCGTTCACATACTATGGCTCCCTTTTACGTGGGGAGCCAGATCCAAACTTCCCTGCTTGGTTTTCAGTGCCTTGCTTGAGCTGCCCTGCTAACCTCCTATTGCTTGCTCTTGGACCCTGCCTCCAGCCATCCTGAATTTACTGGCTCAGAGGACATGGTTCTACATTTCCAAGCTTTCTCACATGATGTTTCCTTCCAGGAATACTCTTCCTGTAGGGAACAATATTAAGATCCCATTTTCCTTTTAGGCTTCTCACTTTCTCCTGTAGTGTCTTCTGGGTCCTTTTCACTGCCCAACCGAAGCCCTCGGGCTGGGATCCCCTTTTGTCCAGCTCCTACCGAAACTGGGAGTCCCTGTATTCAGGGCTGAAGACTCTCTGGGGTGTCAAGGAGGGTCTGGGAGTGTGGGATATGGGAGTTTGTCTCAGTGCAGCCCCCTGTCCTCCCTATTTGAAGCGACCCTCTTCTGGCTGGCCTACCCCGGGACCCCGACTACTCTGTGCCCTGCTACTGCTCATCTTCCCCACCCTCCAACTCATGTTTGCTTGCTAACAAGAAGTGCGACAAGTGCTGGGGTTCGTTGAGGGGCTGCCCCAGGGCAGGGGAGCTGGGAAGGGCTGCAGTGCTCTGGGCTAGCCTTCAGGAAGCCCTCACCTATCTTACCCCCAGGCTCATCCTCAGATAAGACGGTGGACTATACGATTCACTGGTCCAGGACCCCAGAACCAGAGACTTTGGAAACAGCTGCTTCAGAAAACACAGTGACAAGTACAGACTGGAGGCCAGGGAGGGACTTGGGGCCTCAGTCGCATTGGTCTCCCCCCTTCACCAACCCAGACTCGCAGGAGCACTGTAATGACCAGGACCTTGTGAAGAGGCATCAGAGCATCACTAAGGTCACCCCCACCCAGGAAACCCCTTCCTGCTGCACTACATTTACTGCTGCGGGTCTTAGGGAGGGTGTTGTGGGGGCAGGGAGATCTTCCTCAAGGATGTGTCCATGGTGTCTTCAGTACTCGGAACAGCTTCCAGTGCTCAGTAGGCCTGTGTTGAAAATGTCTTAATGGACGAAGGAATTAATGGAATGGATGTTTGATTGTGTGTCCTATCCTAGTGGGGTCTTGTCTGTGCTTGTCTCTGGGTGTGAGTGCCTATGTGTCTGTGTGGTTGTGTCTGAGATGGGTATGAGTGGATGCTCTGGGTCTTACAACTTAAGAGCACAAGGCTGTGTCTGTGTGGCTACAATTGTGTTTTGACAACTGTGTGTGATTATGCATTGTGTGCTGTTGGCGCTGTGTACAGACATTGTCAATGCGATTTGCCCCTAAGAAGGAGGGCCATTTCCTGAGCCCAGGCCAGAGACAGGGCTTTGCAGGTTCATGCTGTCAAGGGCAGCCCACAGGTCTGCATAAATAAGGGACAAGCCATACAAGTGTACTTCTGAGCACATGCAGAGCAGGGGAGGTGCCCAAATGTGCCTGGAGGCAGAATTGCCTGCACTTGGGGTCTGGTACACCCAGAACTCAACAGACTAAACTCATGTCCAAAACCCCCACACTGGTTTGGGGTGAGCAAGGAGGCAGCCAGGTATGAATTTCTACTGCTTTCATGTCCCCCATCCCTAGAAGCCGTTGGAAACCAGCTCTTCCAAAGTCAAATGTAAGAATCCTCCCTCCCAACAAGACTGTGCAAAAGACCTGCTGCTTCCTACTTCCACCCATAGCCCCTGCCTCCAAAGGACCATGCCATTGCTGCCCACTCATCCTTGCCCTAGCATCAGCTGACTCTTGCCCCTGACCTTGCCCTCCATCCTTGTCCCTGTCCTTGACCCCTTCTCCTGCCTCTACCTTAGCTTTGGTGGATCTCCACTCCTGATCTTGCCCCCTGCCTTTATCCCTACCCTAAGCCTCTGCTGACCTCTGCCCTAACCTTTCCCCTGACCCCACCCCTTCCAGCCTGGCTGACCCTCACCTCTGTAAACAGATAAGTCCATCATGATGATATCTGACACCCAGAAGCTCCTGCGATGTGAACTGGAGTCACTCAAGAGCCAGCTACAGGCCCAGACCAAGGTGCGCCTCCTCAGCCAGCCCTGCCCCCAGCAACCTCTGTCCCGTCCTCTGCCTCCTCCCATCTCCAGACCTAAATTCTTCCCCTACAGGCTTTTGAGTTCCTAAACCATTCAGTGACCATGTTGGAGAAGGAGAGCAGCTTGCAGCAAATCAAGATCCAACAGCTTGAAGGTGAGGACTGGCCAAGGGTCAAGGTCATGCTGGAGGCTATTGGGGTTCAATTAGGTCAGAGTGAGAGAAATGGGTAAGTCTGAGTTCAGGGTCAGGATCTGGCCAGG
Source organism: Macroglossus sobrinus (assembly GCA_004027375.1). Taxonomy (NCBI): domain Eukaryota; kingdom Metazoa; phylum Chordata; class Mammalia; order Chiroptera; family Pteropodidae; genus Macroglossus; species Macroglossus sobrinus. The sequence continues at coordinate 1,208,346 of PVKZ01000138.1, forward strand.
CTAGGGCAAGGTGGGTTCAAAACTGGGCTCAGGGTGTGGTGGGGGCTTAGTCAAGTTCCCATCATCTCTGCAGAGGTGCTGAATCCCACCAGCCGCCAGACAGAGAAGGAGGGACACAAAGGGGGAATGGAGCAGGGAAAGCAGGAGCTGTTTGGGGCCCTGGCTCAAGGCCTGCAGGGGCTGCAGAAGACCCTGCGCGATAGTGAGGAGGTGCAGCGAGCCCGTACTACCCGCTGCCTGCAGCTCCTGGCCCAGGAGATCCGGGACAGGTGGGTGTTGCCAGGCAGGCAGCCTGGAGGCTGTGAGAGGGAAGGGATGCCAAGTGGAGGGAAATGGGACAGATCTGAGTAAGAGGGATGGGGGACCATGGAAGGCTTGGGGGACAAAAGGAGGGGAGGGAAGGGGGACAGGAGGCAGTATGTGTGTATGGGAGACTGGGAGGCCAAAAGGCAGGAAAGAGAGGAAGCTGGAGGTGCAATGGGGAGAGTGGCCAGGGACTCAAGAAGCTGGGGAGTGGGGAGATTGAGGGGGGTCAAGGTTGGGGAGATGGAGGCCAGGCAATGGGAGGCTGGAGGTCAGGAAGAGAGGACTTGGGCTGGGGGTGGGGGTGGGGTGGGGAAATAGTTGGTTTGAGGGGAAAAGTGGTGAGCAGATGGGGAAAGGGGTCAGAGCCAGAGGGAATGAGTGGTGGTATAGATGGGAATATGGTAAGTGGGGGAGGCCTGAGGAGGCAAGTGGGCCAATGGGAGGCCAGAGGCCCAGACCCTGGACAGAGGCTGTGGGTCTAAGCTACACTGTCCCCTCAGCAAGAAGTTCCTGTGGGAGGAGCTGGAGTTGGTGCGAGAGGAGGTGACCTTCATCTACCAGAAGCTCCGTGAGTGCCTGGAGCCCAAAGCCAGGAGGGGGATCCTTCTGCACCCCAGCTTCCCTGAGTCCCCTCCCCCACAGAGGCCCAAGAGGAGGAGATCACAGACAATCTAGTGAACATCCAGAAAATGCAGAAGACTCAGGTGAAGTGCCGCAAGGTGAGAGGGGAGGATGGTGACCCTGCATGAGTTGAGGGTATGGTCATCTCTGCCAGCCTCTGCCATCAGAATGGAGCCAGAAGACCTGGGCTCAAATCTCAGCTCTGCCACTTACTGGTGTGTGATTGTGGGCAAGTTTCTTTACTTCTCTGGGCCTCAGTTACCTCATCTGTGTAATGCATATAACAACATCTCCCTACCTGAAGGGGTGGCTGCATGAACTGAGTGTTAAGCCCCTTGAGGGCAGCCTGGCATGTAATAGGTGCCATGTAATGGTCACCTTACACCATCAACATTAATATTACTACTGCTCTTCTCTCATTCTCCCCCACCCCACTCTGGGCCCCAGGTCCTGACCAAGATGAAGCAGCAGGGGTGTGAGACATCCAAATGGCAAGAGACAGAGGACACTCCACTAGGAGGCAATGGCTCCTGGAAAAATGACCTCCAGAAGGAGCTGAGTGACATATGGTGATGCTCAGCTCCCACTCTGATCTCTGACCCCTGACCCTCATCTCCTCTGCCCTGCACCCAATCAGATCAAGCAGCAACTACCAGAACCTGGAACCCATCTGATTCCAGGCCTCCACCTCCAACCAGGACTCCACTCCACCCTGACCTCCCAACATCCCGCTGCCCCAGCCCTAAGTAGCCCAGAGTCACCCAGGACTCCCAGCTTCCCATCTCCCCACAGGTCTGCTGTGCATGTGCTGCAGAACTCCTTTGATGGCCTCACCTTGTCCTCGGGGAACCGCCCCAGGGCTGCGAGCCTTAGGGGTAAGGCAGTTGAGCCATGCTCTGGGTTGTGGGGGTCATTCTCCAGCTTCACACGTGGAGGTCGTATTCAGAGGCCATAGTGGGGGTCACATTAAGGAGTCCCTGGAAGTTTCATTTAGGGGGGTCACTCAGGGTCTCCAGAATCTTTTTTAAAGTATCGATGGGGTAAAATTCAAGGGTTATTGAGGTCATGATTTGGTACTACATTGGGTCACATTCAAGGAACATGATCAAGGGACACTGGCCCATATTCAGAGGTCACTCAGGGGTCACATCCAGGGTTTGTGCATAGAGGGCCAGAATGGCACCTGTCCCTCCTGCAGGCTACAAGGGACACAGATGTCTGAGCCCTCCACTCCCCTCCTGGGACTCGGACTCGGACTCGGACCAGGACCCTTCCCAACCACTGTTCAGCGAGAACCGCTCCTTCCCACCTGGTGTGGCTCCTCCCATGCCCCACCCACCCTGCCCCTCCTGGCCTGCCCTGGAATCCCACAGTATAGATCCTCCTAACCTAGCTAGGCACCTGCGTTCTGATCCCCCGCCCTGGGGTCCCTTGGACCAGGCCAGGCCCTTACACACCATCTCTTCCCCACAGCCTGAGCAGTCGGGACTGCTCTCCCTGAAGACCCCTCCAGAGAGAAAATAAACTAGCCGAGACCCTCCTCCACCTGTGAACTGTTGCTCCTGCTGCTTCCTGTGCCTGAGAACGACCCCTCCCCCATTTACTTCTCAATGTTGGGGAGGGTGCGGAGACCCCAGGGGCTGTTTGGGATGTATGGGCCTAGGGTCAGAGGACAGCGTGAGGCCATATTAGTATATGACAAGGTTAGGGGTTAGTCTGTCTATATATGAGTGGCCAGACAGAGTCTTTCACACTAGCAACCTACCTTCCCTTCTGGGGTGCCCTGGCGATTTGGCGTGCTGCCCCTACTGCCCAAATGGGGAAACTGAGGCCGGGAGAGGGAGCGTCACGGCCCAGAGTCACGCTCTGATACTCCGCCCTCTTCTTTCTCTTAGCACCACCCCTCACCCAGAGCCCTCCCTTTCAACCTTCATCCTTCATTCTCTCCCTAATCTATTCTGACACGCCCCTTCCCAAAGAGCAACCAAGGCCCCGCCCTGGATCCTGCTAACGAGACGTCGCGAGGCCCCGCCCGAGGAGTTATGCAAATAAGGTTCCCGGAGGCCCCGCCCCTCGCTCCGCCGAGGAGCCTTCGCTGCGCGGACCCGGGCATACAGCTATTCCATCTGTTCGTCGGCCAGCCAGCCAGGCCAGCCGTCAGTCTGTCCGTCCCGCAGCGCCGGTGAAGTCTAGGAGGATCCAGGGCTCAGGCAGCAGCAGTCTCGACCCGGTGAGGGGGAGGGGTTGGGGCGCCCCCTGTACCCTCTTTTGTGGGCTTCCGACCCTTGGTTTGTCTGTCTGGTCCGGGTTCGGTTCTGCGGGTCGAGTCCCCTGCGGGTCCAGTGTAGGGATGCAGGGCGGGAGGCGGCGAGCTGGAGCTTAGGGACTGGGTTGGGGGAGGGGAATGTGGGGAGAGGACCCTGGGCTTGAGAAGCTAAGCAGTGGTGGTGAGGGTGACTGTGATTGTGTAGTTGTCATTATGTGTCAGTGCGTGATTGTGTAATTATCATTGTGTGTCTGTATAGCTGTCATTGTGTGGTTTCTGGAGTGTCCGTGTGATGTATGTGTGACTGTCTCCCATGACTGTCATTGTGTGACTGTCATAGTGGGCATCACTCTATGGTGTGTGTGTGTGTGTGTGTGTGAGGCTGTGTCATTGTGACTGCTCTTATTGTGATTGTGTGGCTCTCTTGATGTTTGCATGGTTGTGTGAATATGACTGTCATTATGTGGCTGCTGTTGTGTGTTCCTTTCTGATGTTGTGTGGGGGGCCATTTTTGCGTTCTAGTGTGTGGCTGATCATGCGCTTTTCTTGTGTGACTCTGTGCATGTCTGTCATGGTTCATGGATGTGTCCTTGTGTGGCTATGTGGCTGTGGTTGTGGATGGCACCACAACCACATGTATCTCTTATGGCTGTCAGTACAAATGAGAACTGTTAATTTGTGTGGCTGTTACTGAATTGGGGGTGTGACACTGTAACCAATTCTCTCACCCCTATTGTGTGTGGTGACTCTTTCTGACGTGAGTCTTAAAGGTGCTGGCAGCCCTGAGTCCACATCCCTGACAGTGGTGGGTGAGGGCTCACGAGGGGCTATATGTGGAATTCTGAGGTGTGTGAAGAACCTCCTGTTGTGTCCCCATGACTGTGGCGCGGGGAGTTGTTTGATCTGTGTGGGTGTCTGTGCATACTGTGCCATGTGTTTGAGTGTGCATTTATATGTGTAGTGGGTGTTGGGCACCTGTCTGAAACAGCAGGCTTGTCTTGTTCACCACTAGGATGGCACCCAGCAAAGTGCCTGGAAGCCAGCAGGCACTTGGTCTATGTTGCTGAGATGAATGAATACTGGGCCATTGTGTGTGTGTGTGTGTGTGTGTGTGTGTGTGTGTGTGTGTGTGTGTTGGGGGGGTTAGGGGGGATAGAGTCTGTGGCTGACAGTGTGGGTGATTGTCTCTGGGAGGGTGAAGGAACCACGGCCAAGTACATCTGGGACCCCTAGTGACCCTCACCCCACATGTCACACTGCAGAGCAAGCATTGTAGATGGAGTACTGGACCCAGAGTGCTCACCCTCACCTGCCTGGGCCTCAGTTTCCACATCTGTGCAATGGGGGTGACCATCCCTGCCCTGCTGGCCACCAGGAGCAGCTGTGAGTCCGTGGGCGTGGTGGCTGCCTGTGGGAAGCCATAGGGCCCTTTCACAGGTGAGGCCAGGCTGGGGGAAAGGGTCAAGCAGGTGTGACTCTGTTAGCCCCTCAGTTCTAGAGGTAGAGAAGACGTGGTGGGCAGATAGCCCTCTAGTGGTACAGGGTGGCAGATGGGCTGGAAGGAAGTAGAAAGGGAGAGGTAACTGGGAGAGAAGGAGGGCCTGGCCATTGGCAATGAACCACAGGGACAGGATAGAGGCACCTGTGGGCCATGGGTGAAGGGGCTTGGGAGGGGCCCAGTGTGGGTGGGGAACATAGAGCATGGAGTCCCTTGTAAAGCACATGGGGAAAGAGAATGGAGTCTCCTAAAAACTGGTAGGGGTGAGGACCTTTATAAATGGATTCTTTTTTATGGGGGAGGAGTCCCCATTAAGCTGGGGAAGTCTCTTCTAAAGGCCAAGGGGAGGGGTCCTGCTTGGTTGGGAAGAAAGGCCCTTCTGAAAGTATGGGGTCAGAACCTCTTATGTAGACTGTAGGGGGTGAAGACCACTAGAGAATCTGAAGTTCTCCCCACATAGGCTGAGCTGAGCAGATTGTGTCAGGGGAGGCTGATGCCTCCTACAGGCAGAGGCAGGCCCAAGACCTGGATATACAGAGGCCAGGTCTGAAGGCTCAGGGAGTGGAGCCAGAGCTCCTTGGCAGTCCTCTGGGGGGCCAGGGGTGTGGCCAGAGGACTCCATGGGGGCCAGTGATCTGAGCCTCCCCCTAGGCCCCACCCCTGCCACCCCACACCCTCCCCACCTCCACAGGCCCCAGCCTTCACCATGGCAGGAGGGAGACCTCAGCTGAAAAGGAGTTTCTCCATCATTCCCTGCTTTGTCTTCGTAGAGGTGAGGAGCCCCATACCTCCCTCAGACTCTCAGAGGGAATTGGGTGTACCTGTCTGTCTGTCCCGTCTCTGCCTAACCTCAGTCTCCCTCATACTGGCTAGGTCCCTACCTGGACCTATTTTTCTATCTCTCTAGCTCCAATCCTGCCTTCTCTCTCCCTGATCTCTCACTCCCTGTCTCTCTGGGGAGTGAAAATGCTGTTCCCTTTCTCCTGAGCTTGCACTCAGAAGTGATACTACCTAGGTTCCGATCCTGCTCTGTCTATCCTTACTGCAGGACTCTGGGCACTTCATATATCCTCCTGAGCCTCAGTTTCCTTTTCTGTCAAATGGACATACTTAGAGTCCCTCTTTCCTAGGGCTGTTACATATGTAAAATGTATTCATTCACAGAAGGGATGTAGTATGATGCCTCACCCACAATTAGGGTTATATCTGTGGTAGCTTGTTCTACTGGTAGTAGTATTTCTTTCCCTGGTGATCTATCACTCTGCCACCCACTGTCTTTGTGTGTCTCTGGTCTAGTCCCAGCCATGTCTTCACTCTCTCTGCCCAATCCCATCTCTTCTTTCCTCTATTCTTCCATTCTAGTCCCTTCTCTTTCTTGTCTTTGCTTTTTCTCTCTCTCCTCTTCCCTCTTCTCTCTTTCCCCTCCACTTTTGTCTTCTCTTTCTTTCTGTTTCCGCCTCCATCTCTTTTCTCTATCTCTTTTTTTGTGTCTCCCAGACCCTAACCCTTCTCTCCCCATTTCCCCACCTCTCTGTCTCTCTCACTCTTTTTATCTCCTTCAGTCTTGATCACTCTGTTTCCATGTCTCTGTGTGAGTCTCTCTCTTCATGTCCCCAGCTCAGACCTGACCCTCACTCTTCTCTCTCCATCTCTCTCCATCTCTCCCTCCACCTTGACTGGGCGGCAGTCGGTGCTGCTGGGCATGGTGGTCCTGCTTGCTTACCGCCTGGAGTTCACGGACACCTTCCCTGTGCACACCCAGGGCTTCTTCTGCTATGATAGTACCTATGCCAAGCCCTACCCAGGGCCTGAGGCTTCCAGCCGAGCGCCTCCTGCACTTATCTATGCCCTGGTCACCGCTGGGCCCACCCTCACGGTGAGATTGGGGGTAACCTTGGTAAACTACGGGAGGACCTCCCAGGAGGCAGGAGGGCCAAGGGGAGGTAGGCAGAGGGCTGGGCTTGAAGGTCAGGAAGACCCTGTCTTGGTCTCACTCACAGATCCTGCTGGGGGAGCTGGCACGTGCCTTTTTCCCCACACCACCCTCAGCCATCCCCATCATCAGGGAGAGCACCATCGTGTCTGGGGCCTGCTGCCGCTTCAGCCCCTCACTGAGGAGGCTGGTCCGCTTCCTGGGTAAGTGACAGAGCCACACAAAGGGATATGGACCAGGCTCATCCATAATCAGAATTCCGGAGAAGAGGAGGGCCTAGAATTGCCATAATGGCACCTTCAGGGGCAAAGAGGGACTTGGGCACGGGCCAGGCATAATGGAGGTGTTAGGGACATGGGTGGGGCCTAAATCAACCATGATGGCAACTGTAAGAGGAGGGCCCCAAATGGCCCCAAGGAGAATCTCATAAAAGGGGGACACAAGCTCAGGCCAAACACTGTGGAGCCCAGGGGGATGAGACCTGAGCTGTGCATTAAATGTAGTCCCAGTCTACAAGCCCAATCCCGTCTGATCTCGGAAGCTAAGCAGGGTCAGACCTGGTTAGTACTTGGATGGGGGACCACCTAGGAAGACTAGATGTTATAGATGTAAAAAGAAACAAACAAACAAACAAACAAATAAATAAGGGATTGTAACCTGACAAGGTCCTTGCAATCTGTGAGGTCAACAAGAGTTGCCTCGCCTAAAAATAAATAGATAGATAGATAGATAGATAGATAGATAGATAGATAAATGTAGTCCTAGCTATAATAGGTAGGGGAGGGGCACAGCTTATCCTTAATAGTGATCCCCCTGGGAGAGGATTGAAGGAGATCCAGCTCTGGCTTATTGGTTATCCAAGGGAAAAGTTATCAATTCAGTAATAGCATATCCAGGGCAGGTATAAGCAGACCCAGAAATGCCATCAGGGCAGTCCAAGGAGGTCCCAGGCATGAGCCCAGTCCTGATGTAATGCTGTTGAGGGGTCCCAGCTCTAATGGGGTTACAGGGGAGGGCCTACTCCTGATGTAGCGGTGATCCCAGGGATACAGAGACAGGAGACCTAGAGTGCCATTATGGTTGCCCATCTATAATGAGATATGGATGGCATTAAGGGGAGTCCCAAGTGCTTTAATGGTGGAACAAGGAGACAGGTACCCAGAAGAACCATAAATGGGCTCACAAGAGGCAGGCCACTGGAATATCAGCTCCCTCCCCATGAACCCTTTCTCCACTCCACCCCTAGGGGTCTACTCCTTCGGCCTCTTCACCACGACCATCTTCGCCAACGCGGGGCAAGTGGTGACTGGCAATCCCACACCGCACTTTCTGTCCGTGTGCCGTCCCAACTACACAGCCCTGGGTTGCCTGCCACCCTCACCAGACCGGCCAGGGCCCGACCGCTTTGTCACCGACCAGGGTGCCTGTGCTGGCAGCCCCAGCCTGGTGGCCGCTGCGCGCCGTGCCTTCCCCTGTAAGGACGCTGCCCTTTGCGCCTACGCAGTCACCTACACGGCGGTGAGCCCCGAAATGGGAACGTGGCAGTGCGGGGTAGCCAGCGGGCAGGAGGCCACCTGGGCTGAAGCCCCCAGTTCCTTCCCTCAGTGAGGCCACGCCCCCGAGTCTGAGTCTGTTGAGGTTCTTGACTGCACCTCTTGGCCATGCCTACTGACCCAGTAATGCCAGGGCCAAGGGAAGCTGGTGACTCGGCTCTGTGGGTCTAGGACACTGTCTTTGGAGCCTAGCCATGTCTCCAGGATGCTACAGGTCCTGGATATTGGCTGGGAGACTGGGTAAGTGGGCTTTCAATTCCATGCCCTATTGCCCAGGCACCCCGCTCTTTGTCTTCGCCCTTTATTTTCCTGGCTATGTCCTTGACTTGACTTTTCTAGGACTTGCTGACCCTTCCCACTTTTCCCTGGTTGCACCCCCTATTACCTTGATTCCTTTTCTAGCATCTGGGTCTATGCTTCCAACTCTGTCAGATGTCCCTTGGAATTTGGGAACTCAACCTCCCAGAGCTCCTGGACCTGTCCCTTGGATCTGATTCCACTCTCTGATTCTATGGCCACACCCTAGCCCAGCAAGTGACTGATCCCTGAGAAACTCAGTCCCAAAGGCATTCCACTACTCTCTGGTGATTTGGCCATGACCCCATCCCTGAAGGGCCCTCTGGGAATCTATGACTCCATCCTCTGAACTCCTCCTGTCCCCTGGCTCTGTTCCCTAGAGTGCCTAACCACATCCTCTGGCCCTGGCCAGTGCTGATCCTGGAGATTCTGGAGGTGCCCCCAGCCAAAAACACAGTGGCCACTTGGGTTTGGCAACTGTGCCACCTGTATCCCCTGATGGGTCTGGCTCCTACAGATGTACGTGACATTGGTGTTCCGTGTGAAGGGCTCCCGCCTGGTCAAACCCTCACTCTGCCTTGCCCTGCTGTGCCCTGCCTTCCTGGTTGGCGTGGTCCGCGTGGCTGAGTACCGCAACCACTGGTCTGATGTTCTGGCCGGCTTCCTGACTGGGGCAGCCATTGCCATCTTTCTGGTGAGCACACTTCACACTCATCTTGATATGGGATACCCTCCCTCAGCTCCCTGACCCAAGAGACAGGGCTGCATGATGGTGAAGAGTGTGGACTGTGTGACCTTGGATGAGACCTTTAACCTTTCCTTGCCTGGATGTTCTCATCTGTGAAATGGAACAACAGAACAGGGACCAGAGTGAGGCAAGTGAGGTGCTTGCTTTGACAGTAAAATTGAAGGAGGTAGTAAAACACTCAGTAATCCAGATAAGTAGTATTTTAATAAAACCCTTTTTAAAATCAAAATTAATATAAATAAATAAAAAATTTAAATTAAAGGCTACATAACCTAGCCTTACTTGCCTCCTCCTAGTCCTGGCCCTGTGGAATAAATAATAACAGTAGCTACCTCTTACTAAAGTGGAAAGAACTATTCTTAGCACACAGTAAGTACCATAAAAATGTTAGCCATCTTTGAAAGCCCGAGTCTCAGTTTTCTTATCTGAAAAATGGGCCTCGGGCCTCAACATGCTTCTCACCCTGTGTCCCAGGTCACTTGTGTCGTGCACAACTTTCAGAGCCGGCCACCCTCTGGCCGAAGGCTCTCCCCCTGGGAGGACCTGGGCCAAGGCCCCACCATGGACAGCCCCCTCGAAAAGTTAAGTGTAGCCCAGGTAAGGGGGGCCGGGGGCTGCTCCCGGCTGGAGAGGGTGGTGGGTGGAAGGGGACCAAGGAGGCAAGGAGTCAGGCAAAAGGTGGAGGGGGTGGTCCTAGGGCCATGGGGAGGTGGGGGGATGGCTCATCTCTGTGGATATAAGTCCTGAGAGACAGTCCCACCTAGTAGAAGAGTATGTCACCTTTCTCCTTGCCAAGGAAACATGGTTAGTCCTGAAAATCTGGTTGTCTTTTCCATTGGGCTCTCTGCCCAGTGAGTTCCTCATGCTGTGGCCAACAGGCCCAAGAGGCCTCTAGCCTCATCCTTCTGCCTCTTTGTCTCAGGAACCCGAGGCCTGCAGGCCGCATTCGACGCCGGCACGGCTCACCCCATCCAGTGAGTGTCGAGGGAGTGGGGGGAGAAACAGGGAGACTTCCAGGCAGTGGTCACTGCCACAGAAGTCTCACCTCCTCCCAAGCTTTCCGATCCCCTGACTTCTGATCCCTGACCCCTAGAGCCGCAGAACTGCGCCCGCCGTGGCCACCTGATCCCCAGCTGCGTGTCCTCCAGGGCTCCAGCCATGTGTTCGTCACCCCGTGTGCCCCGCCCTCGATTGAGGTCTGAGCCAACACCCCTGCCGCTGCCCCTGCCCCTGCCAGCACCAACCCCCAGCCAGGGTCCCTCATCTTCCTCTCCTGGGCCTGGGGGGCCAGGTGGAGGTGGTGGACGTGGCCGGAAACTGCTGCTGCCCACACCCCTGCTTCGGGACCTATATACCCTTAGCGGACTCTATCCCTCCCCCTTCCACCGGGACAACTTCAGCCCTTACCTATTTGCTAGTCGTGACCACCTGCTGTGAGGCCTGACCACCTACCCAGAATCTACCCAGTCCCCATTTCTTCCCTGCCACACGTGTGCGTGCGTGTGCTATGTGAGTGCCAAAGCCCCTGTCCCCAAACCAGCCAGGCCCAGACATCAGAGGATGGCTGGAAGGACATTTGGGAGACCCCCCTCTTGCCCTCAGGGACATCTAAGTGGGCATAACTGGAAGGTGGGACCTTGCCCCCTAGGATTGCCCTTTTAAGGTCCAAATCTTGACCCTATTGGCCATTGCCAAGCCAATGGGAGCCTCCAGTTCTCTAAATTCTAACCAAAAGTTTACCTTAGCCAATGGGAACCTCCTTCTCAATTCTTAGAATCCTTAGGCAAGAGGGCAACTCCAGCGTCTGAACAACCAGTATGAGTCCATGGTTTTCAGAATTTCTAGGGTGGGTGGGTATGATTCCAGCCAATGGGGGACCACCCATGTCAAAGCCTGCGCTAAATTGAGGAGGGAGGTGGGGTTATCCTTTCTCACTGGGTCCTCTTGCCTCAGAATCAGAATCCTGCCAGAAGGTAGGGGCAGGCTCCCCCATGGTAGGATCCTTGGAATATCCCTTCCCCTCTCAGTTCCTCCCCCAAGAGTACTGTCTCACCCAGTCCCTCCTAACTCCCTACTTATGCAGGGTGTGTCCATCTCAGAGGTTTGAGGATTCAGGGTGCTGTATCCCCTTGCCTGTGCCCAGGTTACTCCAAACCCTTGTTATTTATTAGATCTGTGGGGAAGGACTTCTTTTTTCTTGGAACCCACCCCTGTTCTTCACACTGTAGCCCTGTGCCTCAGCCTCATGCAGGTGTGTCAACTTGGGGGGCATGAGTGGAACAGAGAGGGCTCCCCAACCCTGGGGCAGCCAAAGGCAGTGGGAAGAGGAAACACTGCCTCCCTTTCCTGCCCCCTCCTCATCTTTAATAAAGACCTGTTTGTAACAGAAATGTGGCAACCTACCTTCTCCCCTGGGTGGCAGAGTGTGGAAGACTTTAATTGTGGGGCTAGGTGTTGGTGAGGCTAGGTGTGAGTATATTGTCACAGTGTATCTGAAGCTGATTGCGGAGAGGCAGTGTGGGGCCATGAGGCCAGCAAGCTGGATTTAAAACTTGCATCAACATTTCCTGGCCTCAGGAAACTTAATTAACTTCTCTGTGCCCTTGTTTCTTCATGTCAAATGCAGACTCACAAGCCATACATAGGGCACACAAATCCACAGTGAGGGGCCTCACATGGCTATCTTCCTTAGGCAGCTGGCCTGTTTCTGACTGTGGCCAAGGTGCAGAGAGCACAGGGAATAGGGTGAAGGCACTCAGAGGGTCCTGATTGTGGAGGGAGATGCTGAAGGCAGTAGGAACCTCTAAGCCAAACCTCTGTCAACACAGATGAAAGCAGGGGTTCTGATTGTGAGGTTGTGCTGAAGACTCAGAGGAGACCAGGGAGAGTCGGAGGGGCAGGAAGCCACAGACACCTCACCACCATCATGGCTCTGAGGGCCAGTCAGTGCATGGAGTCATCCAGGGATCAGGAAAGGGGAGTCTGCTTCCCCTCTCCCCACATTTATTCATTCATCAAATAGCATGGAGCACCTACTGTGTGCCAGGTGCTGTGTAGTTAGATACAAGAGCTGTAGCAGTGAACCAAATAGACACAAATTTCTGTCCTCATGGTACTCACATTCTAATATGTAAGAAACAGACAATAAACAAGGTATAAAAGCTATATACAGAGCTGTAATTCCAAACTTCAAAAAGGTTCAAGAACCAAAAAATTTTTCCATAACCCATTTGTGGCAAAAACCTGACCCGAACTGACATGAAGTTATTATAGCTTCATTTATTTAACTTAACATGAACATTCTTAAATTTCATTGCAGATAAAGTTTTGATTTGGGGGTGTTATCCCAGGCCCCGCCAGAGCTGTTTTGCAGTAAATGGAATTTACACCATAGTACCTTTCAAAAATCTGAAAACATTTGAATTCCAAACTCTAGGGTCAAGGATTTAGGTCAGGGATTCGGATCTCTGATATGTTAGACATTGATAAGTGATAAAGAGAAAACTCAAACTGGAGGAGACAATGGGACAACTGTGGGATGGGGAGTTGTTTGCTGAGAACATACCTGGGGTGAGGGACTAGAATTCCAGGCAAAGGGAAGAGCAAGCATGAAGGCCGTGAGGTGGGAGCATGCCTGTTGTGTTCAGGGAATGGCGTGGAGACCTGTGAGGTCAGAGTGGAATGAGAGATGGAGGTGGGCCTGATTGTGAGCCACAGGGGATGAGATGAGAGCATGAAAGAGCTGAAGGCAGAGGAAGGCCAGAATCATGGAACCTCTTGCTTTACCGACCAAAGCTCCTGTTTTCAGGGCTCGCACCCCTGAGACTGTGGCCCCACCTGTCACACAGAGAGGGCCTCCACGCGGACCAGGGAGGAAGCAAAGTTTCAGCACAGCGGACAGCACCTCGGCCAACGCAGTTGGTGCTGTCCACGGTTCTGATGTTAAGCGCGGGCCAAGAAAGTATAAAATGGGGGCTGCAGGACACAAAGAAGTGTCTAGACCCTCTATGAAGGCTGATAACAGCAGCCTAGCACATGCAGATGTCTCACCTGAAATGTTCTTTCCCCACATGTCTGCATGGTTCACTCACTACCTTCCAGCCTTTTCTCAACTGTCAACTTCTCATTGAGGCCAGCCCCTACCATCCTATTCAAAATTGCATTTAAAACAAAACAAAACAAACAAACAAAAAAACGACTTCTCAAGTTCCCTTCTTTTTTGCAAAAAAACACACATTTTTTTGCATGCACTTAACGTCTGTTCATAGACTATTTAAATTCCTCCTTATCTTCTCCCTCACTAGGATGTCAGCTCAGACAGTGGATTCATTATCTGTTCACTGCTGAGTCCCCAGTGCCCAGAACAGGGGCTGACACACAGTAGGTCTCAATAAATATTTATTAAGAGAATCAACTGGAGGATGTTGATAAACGAGGGAGAAGCATAGACAGACCCTGAGCCATCTACTTCTCCATCCCATCACCCATCAATTCACCCTTCTCCAGGGAGCTCCTCTTTGTTAAGCATCCTTCTTTCAGGACATAAAGACAGGGTTCTGAGAAGTGAGAGAGAGAAATACTGTTTTCATGAGAGATATGTCAAGTGTCTGCATCTCTGCCAATGTACTCACTCAGCCTACATTTATGGGCATCTACTGGGTAGATGCCAGGTGCTCTTCTAGGAGCAAAGGACCCAGCAGTGAACAAAAGAAAGACCCTACCCTGGTACAGGTAACATTCCAGTGAGGAGAGAGGCAATAAAATAAATACATAATGTTGGAAGTGATGTTATTTGAAGATAAATAAAGATAGATAAGCCTGAAGGAGTGAAGGGTGTGAGATTTTGCACAAGTAGTCAGGAAAAGCATCTCTGAGTATGTGACATTTGAGCAGAGACCTGAATAGAGTAGAAAAATAAGCCACAGGAATATCTGGAAGCTGAGTGCTTTAGGCAGGGGAACAGCAAATGCAAAGGACCTGAGGTGGGGCTGTGTTCAGAATGCTCCTGTGTATGTAACTGTATGATACAGGTGTCACTACTGGGTGCTTGTGGATTTGGAGTGTTGCAAAATGAGGTGAATCTTGGGTTGTGTATATGTTGGGGGGGTGAGGTGATGCTTTTGACAGGGCAGTGTAACAGTGTACCTTAACTCTGTGTGTGTATAGAAATATCTGCAGGAACACTAGCTGAAAGAAAATTGTGTGTGTGTGTGTGTCTGTGTGTGTGTGTGTTGGCAATGGCATAGTTGTATGTGTGCCCTTAAGGGAAGGGTGTGGGGATGGGAATGTGGGAGAGTGTGTATAGGATGCTTTGTGTCAGGATAGGATAGGGCTGTGAACATGTGGGTGGTGGGGATTCTAGAAATGGAAAAAATGCAGAGATGCCATGATGTGTGTGTCTGTAGAGGGGTGTAGGAGTACCCGGCTGTGTGAGTGGGTGTATTGGGGGATGTTGTGAAGACGTATTCTGGTCCCAGAAAGAGAAAAAGCCCAGGAAATCTCAGTTCTGCCCTGCTTCTGGGTCTCCTGGCAACTGCACTACTTTGAAGTTACCAGGAGACAGAGTTGCCAGGGAAACAGAGGCATGAGTGGCAGCTCTGGGGCGAAGTCTAGGTGAGGAGCCTTAGCCAGTGATCACTTGATTACTCACCTTGTTCCTCCTTTTCTCCCAGTTTCTCATTAACCCTACTTTTCTTTCTTCATTCATTTATTTAATGAGCATATACTGAGAATCTACAATGAGCTAGTCACTGTTCTGGGTGCTGGAGTTACCGAGTGAACAAGGCACACAGGTCCCTGCCATGGCTCTCCCTTAGTCTCCCAGCCCCTGTCTCTTTGTTTCTCCTGGCTCCTTCTTTGTTCTGTGGTGCTGCCTCCCCCCTCCCCCATCCCTAGCAGGACCTAAGGAGTCTCCAGGCCAAAAAAGAAGCCAGTCGAGACTCCTCACAGACCCTCAGAGACAGCTTTTGATATTTTGCACATGAATGTCCCTGAGCCTACAGCCCCCTCTCTCACCACCACACATCAGACACTTGTGCCAGTATTCAGATGCAGAGAGAGACAAGTACACAGCCCTCTTTCTCTCCGTTTCTGAACTGTCATTGGGTGAAATCAGCAAAAACACAGACACATGCCTATCGCTATATTCCTCGGAGATGTCAGGAGTTCCATTTTACAGGTGAGCAAATTGAGGCCAGGAGACTTTAATGTATCAGTAATTAGGGCCTGCTCCCTCCAATTCTCAACACTTATATTTGATTAGCTGATTAGTTCACAGTAATAGTATTCGTGCTGCTTCCCTCAGCCAGCTCAGCCAAGAGAAGAGTCTTTTCTCCCTCAAAATTCCGCATCCCTCCTTCCTCAGCCTAGATTATTCGCCCTTTCACCAGTGAAGGAGCTGGGTTAGGTCAATTTAATTTCATGGACAGATTCCTAGACCAATGGAGAAACTAAGAGCACCGCAACCAATGAGGCCTTGGCTTGGGCGGGACTATGGGTAGGAACGGACCGCCGGTTGGACAGAGGTACGATGCGGATGGCGGAGAGGTTGAGGCGGGTGCTAAGTCCTGGCAGGGCGGCGGGGCCCGGGGAGAAGAACGCAGCTGAGGTCGAACCGCCTTTGCTGCTGCTGGGTGGTCCAGGCTCTGGAAAGACCGCGCTGCTATTCGCGGTGGCCCTAGAGGCGGCAGGGGACGGCCGAGGCCCCGTCCTCTTCCTGACCCGGAGGCCTCTGCAAAGCCTACCCTACAGGACGCCGGCAGCGCTCGACCCCCTGCGGCTGCAGGTAACGCGGAGAGGAAACCAGAGGCTGACCAGCCAGTGGCGGGACAGCTCGAGAATTAAGTGACACGTATACAGACCAATAGAGGGTTGAAGGAAGGGCACGCCGGAACAGCCAGCACGAGGCGGAGTCAGGATTGAGCGGCGGGGCGTGGGGGCGGGGGGTGGAAACAGGCGAGGGTAAGGGGCGGGGCTAGACCTTTTTGCCTGGACGCGAGTTAGCTCCCGGGAAGCCAGTCAATGACTAGGTCAAACTGGGAAGGCTAGAGATGGGTTTTGCGTGGAAAGATTGCCCTAGAGATTTGGCAAAACGACATACCTTGTTCTCAACTGATATCGGGAAGTGATGAATTAAAAAAGGGGGCGGGGCGAATAGAAGACTGTTCAACCACTCTGAGCTGCTTCACTCTGGAACCAGCTGTCTGGGGTGTGAGAGCCTCGTCCAGGAAAGTATGCAAGGAAGCAGGGCTCCTATATATGGGAGCCTCGCTTCCTGTGTTGAATTTGGCCTTTTCCTTTTTTCCCTCCCTCTAGAAGATCCGTTTCCAGTACCCACCCTCAACCCATGAGCTGCTCCAGTTCCTGTGCTCTGCCCATGAGAATCGGGGACCTGTCCCCTCCCTTCTGCTTCTTGATGGCTTGGAAGAGTACCTAGCTGAGGACCTGGGGCCCCAGGAAGCCGTCTACCTTGCTGCCCTTCTTCTGGACACAGCTGCCCACTTCAGCCACCGGGTTGGGCCTGGCCAAGGCTGTGGCCTCATTGTGGCCCTCCAGACCCAGGAGGAGGGAGATAGTGGGGATGCCCTGCACCTGTCACTGCTCCAGAGGTATTTCCCTGCCCAGTGCTGGCTAAAGTTTGATACACCAGGCCCAGGACAGTGCAGCCGCAGAGCCTGCCTGGAGCCAGGTGAGCAGGGCCCCAGGGCAGAGTGGTTGGTGGCTTTCCAACCAGATGGAGAGATGACAATCACCCCATGGCCTACCCAGGCTGATGATCCCAGCTCAAACAAGTGTTCAAGCTCTGGAAGCCAGCCTTGAGATTTGGTGTGTGACTGCCTCTCTATGCCTCCGTTCCCATGTCAGGAATGCTTACCACAGGGACACATGCAGATTCAAAGACCTAAAGAATGTAAAGTGCATTTTCTCTTTTAAAAATAGTATTATCTTATACATATTGTATCCTAACATATTGTTTAGTTTTGCTGTTTTAAACTTTATGAAGAGTTTCATGAGAAATGTCATTTTCTGAGAATTCTTTCTTCTCCCCCTCAACATTATTACTAAGATTCAGCCACATTTTTTAGTCTACTTTCTCTGCTGCATATAATTCCATGGGTAACTATACCCCAATTTATTTATTCATCAAATTGACTTATTTAGTGCTATGAACATTCTTGCACACATGTCCTGGTGTATGTGTGTGAGGGTTTTTAGGATATAAACCTAGAATTGGAATTGCTGGAACAGAAGGTATGCATATGTTCAACTTTCCTAGGTTATGTCAAACTTTTAAAAAATGATTAAACCTGAACTCCCATTGAACCACTTGATGACATTTAGTGTCATCAGAATACTTTCTTAGAATGGGGCTTGATATAGAATAAAGCCCTATGAATTATTGTTATTATTGGTGGCAGAGACAAGCTAGAAGCCCATGAAACAACTTTCCTCTTCCTGGGTGCACAGCTAAATTACATTTCCCATCCATCCATGGTTCTAGCTGGGATCATGTGACTATTTCTGGCCAATGGAATTTGTGAAGATATGGAACCCACTTCTAGGCTAGATCCCTAAACAGCCCACAGAATCTTCCGGTTCTCTCTTTACTTGTTGGCTGACAGGATGCAGAGGACCCACCTAAAGACTCCAGGCTAGGCCTCGAGGACAGTGAAGCTACAGACTGGAAGAGTCTGGGCTTCTTATTCATCTCAGGAATGGCTGCTTTCAACTGAAATATGAGAGAGAAACCACCTTATGTGTTAAGCCACTCAGATTCAGGAGTGTTTTTTATGGCAACTAACATAATTTATACTGACTAATTCATTTTATTATGATTAGTATTCAGATTTCCAGGTTCTGAATTTCAGAATGAGTTTGCAGCCTTTTACTGCTGCCCCTATGGCCTGGGCCCAGGAAAGAAGGGGCTTACACACACATACACACACACACACACACACACACACACACACACACACACACTTAAAAATACTGCAAGTTTGTGACCTGAGCAGGATGAACTAGGCACATAGCCAAGGTCACCAATGCCTCTAGTCCTGAGTGAGGCCTTGCCAACTCTACCCAATGAATCTTGGGCCTGCACTAGCACTTGAAGTCATGCTGGGTCCCCAAGTATCTGAGGACTAGAGTCCTAGGTGCAGGCTGTGTAGGTGGGGGGGTGAAGGCTCAGGGGCTGGGACAAGGCTATTCTCATAAGGGTTGGAGTAGGGGCCATTGGATGAGCCCCCCTTGGCTCCCTGGAAATCCCCTGAGCTGTAGTCAGTTGAGATGCCCGAGTCCGACACCACAAGGTACAGGTACTTTAGATGGGGTGGGGTGGGGGGCAGCTCAGGAGGCAGTGCCCTTGGGCGCAAGAGCTGGGAGCCGGGGTCCAGGATAGTGTACTCAAAGCTGGCAGCCGAGGCCCCTTCTGGCTTCAGGGCCAAAGCTGATGAGCAGGAGGATGCTTCTGAACCTTCATCCAAGGCTGCTATGTCCAAATTGCCACCAGGCCTTGGGGGGTCCTCACTGGGTGGGCTCTGGGGCAGCAACCACTTGTCCAGCACCAGGTAGGTGTCCTGGGCATGCTTATTGCCCACTGGCTCCAGCAGGGGCCCTTCATCATCTGTTCCTTGCTCTACTGCTTGTGTCACCCCCCAGCAGCGTTCAGAGAGGACTTCCAGGGGGGTGGGTGGGTCCTCTGTGAATGGGGTGCAGGGGTTCCACCACAGACAGCTGTTGTTCTGGTACAGCCACAGCTGGGGAGACAGCATCCAGCTGGCTCAGAGACCTGGAGTTTGGCCTCAGAAACAGGAAAGCCACAGGCCCTGAGGGGATAACCAGGCCACCTACCTGGAAGTTACCCTTGTGGGTGGTGAAGAGACCCTCAAACTCACTCTCAGGGCTTGGGATACCAGGCCAGATCTTCTGCTTCAGAGTCCTGATAAAACCAAAATAAATGAATACATTGGCATGTGTCATTGAACACTCACCAATACCTCCTCTGCATTTAGTCACAGGGGCACAGACACTCCTAGCCCTGGTTGTGATAAAGGCAGAGAAATGCATAGGGGCCGGGGAGCAGAGGATTCGGCTGGAGCATCTGCAGGGCCCTATAGAAGGGCAAATGAAACAGGATTTTGAAGGATGTACAGGAGTTCAATATACGCTGCCTCATGTTCCCTCTAAACCTGGCTCAGGCTTGCCTAGAGGTCTGTTATGTTATTCTTTCACTCTTTCCCATGGTTCCCCAATGCATTAGAATAAAATCCAATCTCCTCTCCACAGCACTGCAGAAGACCCTGAATATTCTAACGCCTGTCACCTTACTCACCACATCATGCACCACTCCCTCTTAACAAACTCTGCTCTAGCCATAGAGCTCTTGCAGCTGCTTCAATGTTCCAAGCTCATTCCCACCTCAGGGTCTTTGCATTTGCTGTTTCTTCTCCCTGCTTTTCACATGACTGCCTCCTTCTAACCTTAAGATTTCCACCCTGAAGTCACCTCCCAGAGGTCTTCCCTAACCATCCTGTCATGTCCCAACATCCCATTTGTTTCTGTGGTATCACTCATCACAATTTATAATCAAATATCTGATGGTTCCCTTGTTGTCTGATTCAACTATGAGATCTACAGGGTCAGAAACATGTCTGGTTTGTTCTCCATTTTCTCAGTGCCTAGCACACAGTTGGCACTCAATATGTATTTTCTAAAGAAATAAATGAACAGGGCCTTGAAAGACAACTAAGGGTTTGCTGGGCAGACAAGGCAGGAGTTTCAGTCCAGGCAGAAGGAACAGCATATGCTGAAGCTTAGGGCTGTGAAACCACATGGTATGTGCTTAGTATTACAAACACCTCAGGATGGCTAGTCATATCATAAAGCATCTGAGGAGCTTGACAATGGGGATGGAGAGACACTCATGAATTTAAATCTTCCCTTAAGCCCATCTCACTATTTTACAAAAGTTGATGAAATCAGGCAAAGGAAAGAGCAAAAGAATCCACGAGTGAGCAGCCCTTGAGGTAGAAGAAAAACTACTGACTCCTCATTTTGTGACCTTGGGCAGGTACCTGGCCCTCTCTGAGCCTAGGATTCCACAGCAAAAAGGGAAGGGAGAGGAGTCTGAGCTGGGTGTCCGAATGGGATGCTCACCGGCGGTGGGAGAGCAGGGCGAGCACGGCCAGCAGCAGCAGGATGAGCACGAGGATGAGAGAGAGCGTCAGGATGAGAGGGTCCAAGTCTGGAGAGCCGGTAAGAGGTCAGGGCCTGCCCACCGTGGGGTCCTCTCCAGCCCCTCCTCCACCCCGCCTGGGGCCTCACCACTAGCAGTCAGCAGCGACGCAGGTTCCGACCAGGCGCTCCAAAAGCCATCGAAGCTCGGCTCGGCCATACGCGCGCGTACTTTAAAGGTGTAACGCGTTCGGCCCCGCAGGTTGCTCAGCACGCACTCTGTGCGGCCATCCAGGATCTCTACCTGGGGGCGGGGCCCAGATGAGGGGCGTTGGCGAATACAGCGACTAGAGGGGCGGGACAATGAAAGTAGGAGGCGGGAACCAGGAAGTCTTGGAGACAATCAGGACAAGGCCCCAGGTAACCAGAGCCAGAGCATAGAGGAGGCGGGATTCTGAAGGGATCTAGACTTTGGGATGAGTTATATTCAGGTGGGCTAGGGAAGCTTTGAGAAAGCTTCCCGGCCTTGTCGGGGGCATGGAGCTGTATTAGGCGCCAGGGCAATAAGATGTCGGGCGTCAGGGGCGCGACCTGGAAGGGCAAGGCCACGGGGGCGGTGCCGTGGTGACCGTCTGGGCGGGACTTAGAGGGGTTGAGCCTTTGGGGCTGAATGGTAGGGGCCTGCCTCACCCTCTGCGCTCCCCCTGCGGCGCTGCCTGCAGAGATGTTCACTTCGTAGCGGATAAGGCTCGCCATAGGGGCCCCAGGCGGTGGGAGCCAGCGCAGTACCACGTGGCCGCCCTTGTCCGCCCGCCGTGCCTCCAGCTCTGCCGGGGCGTCCAGGAGCACTGCGGAGAAGAGTTGCTCAGGTGGGCGGAGACCAAGAACACCTCCCGACCACACCCCCATTCCCGGCTAACTTACCCACTTCGTTGATCTGGATGACACGGCGGTAGCGTGGAGCTCCCGAGGAGGATGCTGTTACGCGCAGCTCTAGGGGCACGAAGCTCGATGTGTCGTCCGTAGGCAATGAGCACCAGAAGCGCACAGCTCCACGGCCTGCGGCCGCCTGGTGCAGACGGCACAGCTTCCACTGCTCACCTCTGTGTGCGGAACCAGGGAGGGAAGGGAGCAAATTAGGAGGTATTACCCGGACTGTGGGCGCATTTTGGATGCTAACACGAGGAGGCATCCCAGCTTTGACGTACGCGACGCCTTAGACCTGATTTGGAGGGGTGTGGTCCCAGCCCTTAATGTTTGGGGTCGCGCGCGCTTCAGCGGTGATTGCCAGAGTGTTCCAGCCCTGGCCACTAGGGGACGTGACAGCCCTGACTCCTCAGGCTTCCCATCAGTGACCAGCAGAGGAGGTGGTGCCATTCGGCCCCAGCCGCTGCCTGCCTGCCCGCCCCCTCCACCCGTGGGGGCGCTCCGCCCGCGGGGTCGAACTCACTCGAGCTGGTAGGAGAAACTGTAGTTGTCGGGGCCGATCCCGGCGCTTGCTGCTTCCTCCCAGAAACATACCAAGTCCTCCAAACGCTCGGTGAAGCACAGAAGTTCTTCGGGCACGCGGGCCGCCAGCAGGGCCGCTGGAGAATTTGGGGGGAGCAAGGGGAGGGGGTTGGGGGGCCAAGGCCTGTCCTTGAGCCACAGTGTCTTCCCCCTCTTTCTCGCCGCCTGTACGGACCGATAAGACAGAAGCCCCACCCAGCTCTCTACCCAAGCGCGGCCCCTCTAGGAGTACGCAAAGGTGGTGCCCCCGAACTCCCATGCGCAGGTCGCTTGACTTATTGTCGCCCCCCCCCAACACCCGCCCACCAGGCGACCAGCCGAACTGCGCCCAATACTCAAGGCCTCCGCCTCCCGCTGCCTGGCCGCCCAGGCACAAGACTAATGAGCCCGTGGGTGTGTGTGGAGGAGGCGGGGCCCCCTATCGGCTCCGGCAGGCTCCGGGCTGCTCGATAGCGCCAACCGTGCTCCCAGTACCCCTCCCTCAACTCGGCGGGGCAAAGGATCTGGTGCCCGCACTCAAACCGTGTTTTCAGTGGCCTGAGGCATGGCCCCTGGCTCGGACCCCGGCTTTTTTCTCATTCTCCCACTGGAGGGTCCGCTAGGTCCCCTTCTCTCAGGGACTCTAGGTTGCAGAGGCCAGACCCAGTACCCAGGCCAGACTCAGTACCCTGAAAATATAAAACAGGAACTTTACGCCCCTCTCCAGCTTCTCCCCCAGAACCCAGTCTGGAGACAGACCCGACATGCCCCACTAGGAGCAACTCTAGGGATTCAGACACCAACTTGGCCTCCAGGACCCAGGCTGGAAGTTCAGGCCCCAGCATTGCCCTTCAAGACCCAGTGCAGGGGTCCACACAAAGCTCCATCCTCACCTTTGCTTTCAAACTTGGGACTCAGCGGGTTGGGTGGAGGAGCCCAGGCGACTCCAGCAAGCAGGAGACACAGGGAGCCGACTCCAGGCGCCCTGAGGTGATCCATGATGCAGCCCCTGCCACTGGGGGCTCAGAGCTCCTGCCCCTCCCCTTCCTCCACCTTTGGCACAGTCCGCAGTTGGGTCAGCAGCTGCCTCCTCCGGACACAGCTGACTAGGCCTTTCCCGTCCAGGCGCCTCCAAGTGGCAGATCCCCCAAGGGGGCGGGACCAGCGGGCAGCCTGGGTTGAGATAAGCTGGAGGCATCAGCTCTGCTTGGCCCCGCGGGAGGAGCCTTGCTGGTCCTACTACCGCTTGCTGGGTGGGAACAGCTGGGGTTTCTGCGTCAGACACACTTTCCGTGTGACCCTGGACAGGTGACCTACCTTATCTGAGCTTCAGCCTTCTCATCTGTAAAATCTGGCTTGGCTTATAGCAAACATTCCAAAAATGTAAGCTACTGATATTATCGTGCTAATCAACATCTTTTCCCAGTCTGGGTAGGAATAAATAATAATTGTAATAGTGACTAGCTGTTGAGTACCCAATGCTAGACAGTGTTGCCAGACATTATGTACGATGTGATCCCGTACTTATAAAATTACATATACTCTGGAGTGTGAGATTTTAATTGTATTTTTTTTTGTGGGGTGGGAATGTCTGTTTATATTTGTATGCTTGGAATTTTATTTTACAAGGAGTGTGCAGTTACTTTTAATAATCTGGAAAGTAATTATAGAACAAACCATAAAAACTATTTGCACGGGCTGAGTTTAAACTGGAGTAAACAGCCAACAGATGTACATTCCTGGGGTAAGGGGATAACTACCTCCCGCTTCTGACCACCCTGTATCAGCCCATCAGAATGCTCCATTCCATGGAGCTCAGTGATTGGTTCAGATTGGGTATGTGATACAAATGCAATCAGTGAGCTTCCATCCTGGGATTTTACCTGAAGTTACTGGAAAAGGTTGTGTCACTTTTTATTGGGCAACATGGTAGGGAGAGGGAGTAGCCAAGAACATCTTTGCCATCAGAAGGGAAGAAATTGCTTGATAATGACACTAACATGGGTTTTTGCACCGTCTATTCCCTCTGTGTGGAAGGTTCTTCCTCTAAATTTCAGGGGTCACTTCATTTTATTCAGGCCTCTACTCAAATATCACCTCCTCAATGAAGCTCTCCCTGAGCACCCTATTTAAAATAGCAACCCTCCCATCTCACACTCCCCATAATCCTTAAAGTGGCTGCTGCCTCTCCTTCTCCTTCTATTATTATTATTAGTAGTAGTAGTATATTGTTATTATTATTATTATTATTTTTTTTTTTGCATAGCCCATGCTTAATATCTCCTAAAATGTATTCGATGTTTTGTTTTTGATTCACTGCCCCCACTTGTCTGTTTTGTTCATTTCTGCATTTCCAGCACCTAGAACAGGGACTAGCACACAGCAGGAGTACAATATTTGTAGAGGAAAAATTAGAGATAAACCCAGCTAAGAGATGCAAAGAAACAGTTGATCTTGTATTAGACCTTGGATACAACTATGCCTGAGTATCTCCGCACTTTAAAAAAACAAGTGATTCAATGAGAATATCTTCCTCAGGAAATTGGCATTTGGATTGTGTGTGAGAGAGAGGGAGGCAGAAACTGTAAACTGTAATTTTAAGAGGCAAATTAGTCCAGTGTTTAAGTATATATGTTCTGGTACATCGTAGGTTATTCAGTTTTGCATCCCAGCCTTATCACTTACCACGCCATCTTAGATAAGTTAGTTACTTTATCCTCCCTCATCTCAGTTTTTCATATATAAAATGGGCAAAATACTAGTGCCTACTCTTAGGGCTATTATGAGGATTAAATTATATAATGTTAAATTCTTGGAACAGTGCCTGGCATATAATAAGGACTCAGTAAGGACAGCAAGTATTTTATTTTTATTGAGATATAATTCACATATTGCATCATACAACAATTATTTGTTTTAGCTAGTTCAAGGATATTGTTACTCACATCCAATTAGTCCCAAGGTTTTCATACTCATGGCAACACTTCCCCAACCAAAGCCTATAAAGTAGCATATTGTATACTGTAATCTGTCTTCCATCAGACTCTACATGATGCTTAGATTCTTCTATCTCCTCTCCCACCCAATATGGCCTGCACATCCCCCATTATTGTTCCAACAACGTTTAGAACCCTAGGGATTGTTTTTTGCTCATTCACTGGAATTCTTCCTTCTAATAAAAGAACCCAAATGTTATTTCCACTTTTGTGCACTCCCAGACTTCACTCCTGTGGTTTGAAGTTTCTCTGTCAGCTCAGCTCAAAGGATTGTTAATTAGGCCTGGCTAATCAGCATATTACATTCCTCTGAACAGTGATTGGTTCGGGGGTGGCCACATGACATGAGTTGGTGCGGTGGGCATCTGCCGTGGGACTTTTGCTGGAGTTTATGGGAAAAAAATGTTATCCTTGCATGTTAGGGGTGGAGCTGGTGGGATGTAAACCTGGCACTGTTCCCAGGAGGTGTGAGCCTGATTTGGAGTGGGGCTACCTTACTTAAAATGTTCTTTTGGCTTCTGTAACAGAGATCCAAATAATAGTGGCTTAAATACAATAGACATTTATTTCTCTCTATGTAACAATCCAAGTAGCAGCAATATAATATGGCAGCTTCCTGGTTGACAGCCACGTTCCTTCTAGTTTGTTGTTCAGTTATTTAGAAGGTGTGAACCACCTTATCCAACTCGATCCACTCTGTTTTCATTCTAAACAGCATGAGGCAGAAAAGGAAGGGGAAGACCATCCCTTGTGTTTAAGGGTAGGACCTAGCATTTACCCATATCCTTTCCCTTTACATCTCATTGGCCAGAACTTAGTTTCATGACCACATTTTGTTGTAAGGGAGCCTAGAAATGCAGTTTTCACTCTGGGTGGCCAAATAAAATTATTGGCTCTGTTACCATCAGAGAAGGTGATTGGATTGGATTGGGGGGGCAGGCGGACAATGGACAGTTTCATTCTTATAGCAAATTAGAAGCCAGAGAAGCAATAAAATCCTGATGACATCTTTTGAGTCCCTGGATCCAAGTGTGCCTGAATCTGGCCCCATTCAACTTTTCAATTACATGAGCCATTAATTTCCTTTTTTGCCAATGCCTGTTTGAACCACTTGAAACAAAAAGATTCCTGATTAATATAGTGATATATAAAGCTCTTGCTTAGTGTCCGGACAGAGCGTAGTGAATAATTCGGCATATTATCATTAGGGTCGTGGTGACTCCATTGCTGGTAGCCCTACAGTTCATTCCATTGCTGCCTTCTCTGTTTCTTCTTACTCCAGTGCTGATAGACAACTCGCATTCCCTTTCTATACTCACAGATTTTATTGACTCATGGGTGATAATGTTATTTGTTTCTGATTCCAATGGAATTTCATTTCTTAATCTCCCATATACACAGCAGAAAAGAAGCATATTGCTCTAAAAATATTATGTGTATGTGTGACAGAACCCCCCTCCACCCTACCCTCCAGCATCTAGTCATGCTTCAACCAACCCCTTTCCTAGGGGTCTTAATTTTTTTCTTTTCTTTTACATTTTTTATCTTGATGAAGAGTGAACATGCACAGGCGCAGAACAAACAAGATTGGTTCCTGTTTCATAACTGTGGTCATTATTTTCATCCACTTCTGTTAGTTCTGATGTATCTCCAAGAGTTACAAGATTTTTCTGGGGAAGGGTCTGATTCCCAATATGTGATGGAGCTCTCCACCAGCCATTCTGTGGGCTGATGGCTTTGGAATAAGGATCCAGTGCCAAGAGCGTTGGAGGGATGGAGCCCAATACAGTTGGGGAGGGGTCATAGAGTACAGAGCAGAATGAGCTCTACTGGGTGAACCTCCCTGCCCTCATGTTGATAGAAGCTGCCCATGGGACCTGTGTCTTGGAGGCACGAGAGGACCACCTCAGGTCAGGGAGACTGAGGTTGTGTGCCGGGCCCATCTTTCCGTCGCAGCATGAAGTCTTCAGGGGCGGCTGGACTCATGGCGTAGAAGACGTTGGCATTGTCAGGAATCAGGAGCTCTGGTCAGGTATGGACATAATGATGAAATGCCCATACAACCTCATACTTCCCCATAAGGGACCTAGGTAACCTTC
Organism: Macroglossus sobrinus; assembly: GCA_004027375.1. Lineage (NCBI taxonomy): Eukaryota > Metazoa > Chordata > Mammalia > Chiroptera > Pteropodidae > Macroglossus > Macroglossus sobrinus. The sequence goes on from PVKZ01000138.1 coordinate 1,235,323, forward strand.
TGCCTCTCACCCTGGGGCCTGAGCAACCTTGGATTGCTTTAGCCACTGCTAAACCAACCACATTCTCCTCTAATTGGGAACCTGGACAATTTCTCACTTGAAGTCACACAACCTCATGTCTCCTCCCCACCAACAAACCTAGGCAAACTCCTGCCATTTCCTCTAGAATCTAGACAATCTACACCACAAGCTTGGGGAAACTCAGGCCACCCATCTTAAACAACTTCCACATTCAATTCCCAGCCAAGTTCATGATGATCTCACCATGAACTTGGACAACTTCTGACTTCTCACTTCCAGCCTGCATAACCTGTGGCCCTCATACTTGACACATGAACAACCTCACATATTCCTTTTTAGTGTCCAGCCAACTTCGTATGTCCTTTAACATATCAACTTTTGCCTCTCCCTTACAAAAACTGGACGACCTCCTACAATGAACAACATCAGCTCCCCTATCCCAAATATCAATACCCTGTCGCCTTCTCTTATGCCAAGATCAGATAATTTCAAAGCTGAGCCTGAAAACAAACTAATTTCCCCTCAAAGTAAAGCCCAGACCCTTTTTAGTCTCATACTCCACCGAGTTGAGCCTGAACAACCTCATGACCCTATACCTTTAAGCCCAGATGACTTCCTATACTACCTTTCCTTCCTGTCTGATCCTAGACAATCTCATTTCCCCATAGATCCTAGGAAGCCACTTTTGGTGCTCCTTTGCCTCACATTGAGCCAGGATAACCACACAACTCACATAATAGAGGCACAAATATTTGACTGCCTCTTACTCCCACTCTGCTTCATCTTACTCCTACTCTGTGCCTGTATACTTAGGGCCATCCTTGACCCTGGTCAGTCTGCTACCCTCTCAGCTGGCCCCAGCCCAGATTGCAAACTGTCCCTACTCACCCCGGTCCCCAGGAAGGACTTGAAAGAGCTGGTAGTCACGGGCCCAGGGCTGGGCCACATTGTGCTTCTGTAAGGCTCTCTGGACCACACTGGGGGTCTTGTCCTGACTAGTGAGCTAGGAAGAGAAGGTGTCGGGTGAGGTATGACATTCTGAGCCCCAAAAGCAGGGCTGCCCCCAGTAGGTTCCCAGTACAGCCCCTCACCAGGATGCTCCGATACAGGTTCCCGTGGTCATTGTTGATGCTGACTCGGATGACCCGGGTCTCTGAGCCCCGCTGCCCCACAAGGGGGATGCAAGGACAGTTCAGGGTCAAGGCCAGTGGTAGCTGTAGGCAATGGGGGTCAGGGTCTGAGAGGTGGGAGAGTACTAGTCCCCTCCCTCATTGATGTATTCAATGCATGCCCATATACACTTGAAGCCTAAGGACACACAATGAGGGTACACACATAAGCCCGTACTTGTGCAATCCTATCACCTATGGCTCTTCATTCCTTGTTAAACAAATTTACACATGATTGATAAACATACAAACCCATGTTCATAGGCAAGAATTCCTGTGTACACAGAACAGTGAGTACACACTTATGCTCATAATTGTACGTACACAAGTCCATGTCCCTGAACAGCCCTGTACGTGTGGTCCCGTAGATATTGTTGCTATTCATGCCCACATTTCCCCTTTAGGTATGCAAATATCTGGGACACACACATTCTCACAAAAGGGTGTGATTGCACACCAGAGAGCCTGTGGGTGAGTGAATGCACTGGTCCAGGTCTGAGCACAAGCCAGAGAGAAGGACAATTCCTGTTGGGGCCATGAAGATAAACATGGTCCCCTGGAGAGATATTCCGAGTGCTGAGCCAAGCATGTGTACAATCTCCTATGTACACAACTGGCCCCAAAGTTCTGTGTACACACACATACATCTCTGGGTGCCCAGGCTCACATACACACAGAGGCAGGCCTGGTACCTTGGTGCTGGGGCCTTGAGGCCCTGGAGAGGCTGGGGGACTTCCTGGAGGAGGGTCTCTGGTTCTAGGACTGGATGGTGGGGAAGCTGAAGAAAGACTGGGCGAAATGCAGAGACTGAGGTGGGGTGGCTGCCCTGACCTCTGACCTTGCCATTTCTAGTCCTTTCTTCAAGTGGGATGCTCACCTGGAGGTGGGTGATGGGGGGTCCCCAGGACTTGCACCAGGGGATGGGCCTCTCTCTCGGGACAGCTTCCTGAGGATGGGGATGGGGATTAGGCTGAAGGTAGACTCAGTCCCAGAAGCAGCCCCCTCATCTCTGCCCATATCACCCCCCACACACATACCCCAAGACTCACGCACTAAGACGCTTGGTGAGGCTAATTCGTCGTCGCACACGTGGGGAGCTGGGACAGGAGGTGGCTGGCGGCTCAATGACACGGGAGACATGATAGCTGTGGGGTCATGGTACAGATAGAGGGTGTTGGGAGACGAGGGTTAGAATCAGTTGGGAGCTGGGTTTTGAGCACTGTGGGGAATAGCCAGGTGTTTGGCACCAGATGTCAGGGTCAGGGTAGTAAATGAGGTCACACAGCATTAGAGTCTTATTAGATATGAGATGGGATGGCTTTGTTGGTGGGTCACATAGGAATTCACAGAGTGAGACTAAGGAGTCAAATTGGATCAAGGATAGAGTTCAAGGTCAGGTAATCATTGGGGTCAATGGTTAAGGTCATAGATTCAATAGAGCAAATGGAACAATTGGGATAGTTGAGTTAGAAGGTCAAATAAACATCAAAGTCAGAGTCAGTTACTCAAAACTGGGAGTCAATGATTGGGCTCAGAGAGTCAAGCAGGAGTCATGAATTGGGTCATAGGTCAGACGTGGTCAGAGGTGGGAAGAAAATAGATGGGATGGTTGTATTGAATAGCCAGCTGCATGTTGAAGTCAGAGGTTGAAGTCAGAAAGTCAGATGGGGTCAAAGTTTGAGGTCGGAGGTCATTTGGGCCCTCAATTGGGCTGGAGATAATGCAAGGTCATAGGTTGGGGGTCCAGGCTCAAGAGAAGGATCTTAGGAAGATTTGAAGAGGTACACAGGATGAGCAAGTCCACTGTGTAATCCAGGGTCAGCTGGGGTGGGGATGGGCCAGGCCACAGGGTGGTCACCTCTGCTCCTCGCTGAGCTGGCGCTGGGCACGCAGGGCAGCTAGGATGGGTGGGCGGGGGCTCAGGCAGTAGCTACGACAGCGCCTCTGCAGCTGCTGGATGCGGGCCAGGATCTCCCATTCCTGAGGGAGCAGCTTCTGAAACCCTGCCCTGCCCCACCTTGGTCCCCCACTCCACACATACTCACCCCAGTCCCCACTCACCTTCCTCCTCTTCTCAAAGTTGATAAGATCCCCCTGGGGGAAAACTTTGTTTGAACTGGAGTCTCCAAGGTCAAGGATGAAGGGTCAAGATCAGGGATTGGGATGTCAGGAGTCCCACTGCACTAAGGGGTCTAGGGCCAGGAGTGCAGGCAAGGTCAAGGATGGGATGTCAGGAAGCCCACTGTTCTGAGGACAAGTGGTACCGGGGTCAGGAGTCAGACCTCTAGCATGTCCGGCAGGGCTGTGTCCAGCATAACCAGGTCCGTGAGAAAGGTACCAAGGTAGGGGACCGGGCCTGGGGGCAGCTTCTGCGGTTCCCAGAGCTCCAGTCACTTTCAGCTATCACCAACCCCATCACACTCCATCCCCTCCCTGAGGGTCCTGGTTGTCCCCCATCTCAAACCATATCGCTCACTGAAATCAGGCTTCCCGGGGGCGTGTCCTCCTCTTGGGGTCCATCAGTGGCTTCCTCCTGGGAGAAGGGAAAGACTGAGCAGTTCCAGGGGCTCTGTGACCCCTCCTTCAGGGAAGCTGCCTCAGTATACACCCACTTTGCTTTCAACAATCACAAACCAGTGCAAAGGCCATACCCAGGGGAAAGGGAACAGAGGAAGGGAGAGAGCAGATAAGCAGTGAGGGGCAGGCCCCACTGGGAATGACCAGAGGTGGAGCTTGTGGATGCCCAGGCCCCCAGGCAAACCCCTGGGAATGTCCTGAACCTCACCAGGGCAGGAACTATGTCTGCCTGGTTCATGGCAGAACCTCCTGGCACAGTGCCTGGTACACAACAGGTGCTTAATGCAGAACTCCTTGTTTCTTAAGATCATCTTTATGTGAGATATTCATTCACTCACAGATATCAAGTGCCTACTCTGAGCCAGGCACTGTTCTGATGGCTGGGGAGGCAGCAGTGAGCAAAAGAGACAAAAACTCTGGCCTAGTAGAACAGACATTAGCAAGGGAGGGAGAGAGAGCAACAAACAAACTACACCTGTAATTAAGGACCTGTAGAGATCAGGACAATAAAAGGGGAGGAGGTGAAAATGCTGGGGGGCACAGGAAGGGCTTCTCTGAGGGAGGCGTTTGGTAGAGACCTGCATGCAGCTAATGTGAAGAACTTCTATTTATTCTAGACTCACCCTAAATATCAGCACCTAACTGCAATTAGAACCTCAGTCTGACCTGTTGGCACACATTTTTTTTTTTAGTTTTGCTTATCATAGTCAAGTCCCTGGCACAATTTTTTTTTCACTCTTTGCTATGACTCTAGCCTGAAGTGACCCTGTCCCTGTGACTTCTGGTATTTGTTGAATGAATAAATAAGGCTGTTACCAGAGTGTGAGCTATCATGAGGGCAGTAGAGGCAGTAAATACATGGGGCTGCCTGCGTGCAAGGGCAAGGTCATTCCTGAGGTATAGTGAACAGGTTGCTGAATGTTAAGACAAGGATGATTGATGCCTTGCCCCGCCCCTGTTCCCCTCTCCTGTTCCCCTCCCCTGGACTCTGTACCTGGGAAAGAATCTCTCTGCTGCTGAGATGGTTGTTCTCATCCGAGAAAATCTGGGAAAGTTTCCTGAAAGTGGATAACGGTTCCCTGGGGGGTGGGGGGTGGTGGAGAAGGAGAGGGGGGTCAAAGGTTGGTGGCTGGTAGAGTCAGAGCTGTGATGGGGTAAGGGAGGAAATCTCGCCCCAGCGCACCCCACACATTTTTGCTCACCTGCTCACAGCCCCCCAGCTGCTCTTGAGCCGATATATAGGGTTAGACTGCAGGGCGGACAGGATGGCGCGCAGGGAGGAGAAGTTCTGCAGTTCTCTGCAGCGCTGGGGGGCGGGATGGGGGCAACAGTCCGACCCCAAGCCTGATCCCAGGGCATGAGCCGCCTTTGATCTCCTGACTTCTAACCTAGGTCTGACCCCCACAATTCACCCCACATCTGACGTGCTATCAAGACTCAGTTTCCTCCTCCAGGGGCCCCTCCCGTTCCCCACTTCTGACCCATTTCCTCCTTCTGAGCTTGGCTTCTTGAGCTCCTATTCCTACTCCTCCCTGAGCCCTAGACGTGCCCACACATGACTTCTGGACCCAGAACCCTCCTCTCTGAACCCAAGTCACATGCCAGGTTCAATCTTCTACCCCTTCCCCTCCTTCTTGCCACGCTCCACTCTCTCTCCTGGGCCCCCATTTCTTTCTCTTCCTCTCTGCCCCGAGGCACCTGCCCGGCTCCCACTTAGTGTCTTTTGGGACCCCCGCCCCTTTCTCCGGCCTTTGGTCCCTCCTCTAATCCTATTCCCACCCCATCACCCACCATCCCATCCTCTTATCGCTAGACCCGCCCAGCATCGTTCCGCAGTCATCACTCCGGCCTGGTACAGCTCACTCCTAGGCTCTTCTCTAGGCACCTCCCAGCCCCAGCACTCTCCACAGTCCCAGACCCCTGTCGTCTGCCTTCCGTCGCCCCCTTCCTCTCTTCAGACCTCAGTCCTGCCTCCACGCCTCTCCCTCGATAACACGCACCTGGGCGATGCGGATCCACTTCTCCAGTCGCTGCGCCCTCTGTGGGGCAGCCAGGCCTGGCGCCCCGAGCACCGAGCCAAGCACGCAGCCGGTCACTGTGTTGAACTGCGTCACAGTGGCGCGCACAGTGGGGCAGATGCCTGCAGCCCCTGGCCGGTCCCGCTGCGACCACACGGAGCCCAGGCACTCGCAGGGCCGCACTTGCGAGAAGAGCTTCTGAGAAGGGGGAATGGTGGCGGTGGGTGGGTAGGATCTGTGTTCAGCAGGATCGGTCCTCCTTCCCACCTCCTGCGCCTCTCCCGCGTCCTCACCACGTCCATCAGCGTCAACTGCTCGGCCACCTCATCCACACCGAAGTCCAGGAGCTCAGGGCCTTCCTGCACCAGTCCTGCCTCCTCTTCCAAGCAGCCTTCCTGGGTGTCGGGGCCGCAGGTCTGGGCAGTTCCAGGAGGTCCTGAGGGAGCATCAAAGGGGATTAAAAACTCTCAAGTGTGAATCCAGGACTGGCTGTGTGACCTTAGGCAAGTCCTTGGCATTTTACTGTCCTCATTTGCTAAAGGGAGACCTCCCTAATGTTTTTAAGAACTTCAGAGCAACAGTAACTTGCACGGAGCACTTAGCCTGGATTAACTCAGTAATTTAGCACACTTAACTAGTGAAACAGGCACTATTATCCACCATCTACAGGTGGGGAAACCCAGGCAGGAACAATTTGCCCTAAGTCACACACCTTCAGTAAATGGCAGGGTAGGGATTTGAAGCCAAGCACTTGAAGGCCATTGTAGAAAATAGAACTTTATGATTTTGAGCATGTTTTAGGATAAGATCTTCTGCCCTCTTCATTTGGTGAGAGAAGATAGAACTTCAAGGTTAAAGGAAGGTTATTGTCAGTGCCAAGTTCAGATCCAAACTTTATCCGGCTTGCTGTGCGAACTAAAGCAAGCTTTTAAACCTCTCTGTGACTTTTCTTCACCTGGATTTTTTTTTTTTTTTAATCAAAGATCATGCCTAAGAGACTGCTACAAAGTACTCAAATATGACGAGGGTGGTTTTCAATAGTGGCACCCCTAGGGGACATTTTGAAAGTTGGACTCTGGGGGTAAGAGGGGCCTGCCCACGTGTGTAGTGAAGAATTGTACCACCCAGCCTCCAAATGTTCCTCCCCAAAAAGTTCTATACATTTGTGTTCTTGAAAAATATGTTTACAGTAATCTTTACTTAGCACCCAACTATCTTGCTCATAAACACTAATTATTTTGGCTCCAGGAATGAAAGGACTGTAAAAGTCTACACTTTTGTTTTGTTTGAAAATTGCAAGTATTGTTCACTATTTTGGAAAACAACAGCACCAAAGTTAGGCTACTATGTCTGTGCACTCCTTTGCATTAGTCGGTGTTTGTGGCTGTCACATTCACCATGATGCTATAACAAAGTCACCCTACAACTTCACCATGTCTCCTAACGTAGCATACACAAGCATTGACACATTAGCAAGCATAGTTTATTATTCTGTAAATTGCTTTCATTTATTCTTCCTGTGTAACAGTTAAAAGATCATATTATGAGTTTTAAATTATCTGTGTAAGTCAGCTTGATTATATGCCTTTCATTTCAAATTAGGACAGATGGCATTGTAAAATATTAGTTTTAAAAAGTGGGCATTGAGAAAAAAATATCCATCTAAATCTAATTAAACCTACAGATCTTACACCAAATATGAAGGAGAGAGGGACTTACTACTTGTCACCATGAGAAAGCAAACAGGCAAATGCAGAAGAATGTAAGACATTGCTAAGGACAAATGATCCATTTTTTTTCCCTAATGGCATTAAACAAAAGGCAAAGATGGACTGTCATAGAATAAAAGAGACCTAAGAAACCCAACTGAATTGATCTTTGGATTTCGAAGAAAGAACTGTAAAAAAGACAACTTAGGGACAATGGGGGAGATTTGAGTATGAACTGGCTATTTTTTGATTAAGTAATTATTACTGACTTGTTTGAAATGGTGTGGGCATGAAGTTTATATATTTTTTAAAGTCCTTGTCAATTAGAGTTGTAAATCAAAGTATTGATCTGTGAAGTGACATAAGTCTGGGATTTGCTTTCAAATCACCTTAAAAATTTTTTTTTTGTCAAAGTGATAGTTGTTGAAGATGAGAGATGGGTGTTTGAGTGTTCTTTATACTATTTTCTCTACTTTTGTATATGTATGAAATTTTCCATAGAAAAAGTTACCCCAAATAAATATGTTAAGTTCCCAGAACCTGGCATACAGTAGGTGTTTAATAAATGTTCATTTTCTTCATTTACCTCAAGAACTCATAGCTTAGGGTAGCACTTCCAATAGTTTTCTGTAATGATGGCAATATTTTCTACCTTTTTTGTCCAATGTGGCTGTTGAACACTAGAAATGTGGCTAGTGCAACCAAGGGACTGAATTTTTATTTTTAACTTAAAGTTCAATTTCAGTACTACTTTGGGCTAGTGGCTACTGCATTGAATTGTGCAGTTCCAATGACTTGAAATCAGCTGGTGAAATCTTGAAGGCAGAAGACGAAAGACACTTAGTAACCAGGAGGAAAGATAGAGAGATAAATATATATAAATAAGACTGTCAATAGGAGAGAGAAATGGCTGCTGCTTTATAAGACAGGAAGAAATGTGGCCTCTTTAACCAGAGGATTAAAATATGGGGATTAGGGATAGAGAAGCTTTTATGATAGAGATAGGATGGAACACAGATGAGTGAAGATGATACTATAAGCAGGATGCAATTATTCAATCACCAAATCTTCTTTGGTCTTGACCCAGAGACAAAGCTAGGGACAAAACCAATGAGTGCTATGCAGAAAAAATAAGGCAGGCTAAAAGGACTCAGAGTAGAAGAATATATTTGTTGGGTAGAGAATCAGAAAGGCATGTTCGAGGAGATGACAACAGAACAAAGACTTGAATGAAGTATGTTGATATTTTTCTCTCCCTCAAAAGCTCTCTACAACAGAGATTGGTAGATTTTTCTGTAAAAGACCAGATAGTTCGCTGACACTATAAAACAAAAACCACAAAATAGTATGGCTTATTATATATATTTTATGATAAGTGGTATATTCTGAAACAGTGATAATAATAGTAAAAATAATACTATTTGTCAAGCCCTCATTATTTATTTACTTGTTTACTAATTGTTTTCCCCAGGGAACTGAGAGCTCCTGCCTGCTGTTATGTGCCCAGAGCCAGTAGAGAACATCTGCTAGATAAATGAAGAGGCCAATGAGGTAAGTACTATCATTGCCCCATTTCACGGATAAGGACACTAAGGTTCACAGAGGTGAAGTGACTTATGCAAGATCAGTCAGCAAATGGCAGAACTATAATTTAAACTCCAGTTTCTGTGGCTCCTAAGGCAAGTAGTAATGGAATGATTTGTAGTTGGACACTCAAGGCATCCTTACCCAATGGTGGAGTATCTTTGTAGTTAGGATTGTGGGGGAAGGGAGAGATATATCAGAAAATGCCAATATGTTAGACAAAGGGTTATTATCTCTATTTTACAGGTGGGGAAGTTGAGGCTGGACAAGGTTAAGAACTTTGTCCAAGACCTGTAGCTCCCTGAGGGGAGCAGGCCCCTGGGGGAGGGAGCAAGGAGAAAAGGCCTGCTCAGGACACTATCAGTTACCCACACCTCTCACCTGCCCACTCCCTGAACTGCTCCTCTTCTTCCTGCTCTCGATCAGCCTCCTCCAGGAAATCCCCCAGCAGCTTCTCTGCCTCCAGGGCCTCGGCTCCCAGTGGGGCGGCCCAGCCCAAAAAGGTACAGACACTGCTTAGGTCTGAGTGGGCAGGCGGGTCCCAGAAGTCTTGAGGGTGGTCACGCAGCCAGGAGCCCAGCAGAGACACCACAGCCCTATCCAGAGGGGCAGAGCCTTAGAGGCTGGCTGGGAGCTCTGCAGCCCCATCTTTGATCTCTAGGACCCGCCACTGCTCCCAGATGGGAAACCAACCTCAGGTTCTTGTTGAAGCTCAGACCTTGTTCCTCTGTCTTCTTGATCTCTACCCTAGGAAGAGCCCCCACAATCAGGTGAAGAAAAGGAGCTGGGGGAGAGTTCTGGGAATGGGTGTTTTCCTGGTTCTAAATCAGAGAGACAGCTTGGGTGAGAGTCTCGGGTGAGAACATGGAAGTTTACAATTAGTACTGACCAGGGTGGCAGGGGCGGTGGCGGTGGTGGCAGCAGAAGGCCCAGAACTCGGGCAGTGGGCACAAAGGCCCGGTGCGTGGCCAGGAAGGTGGGCACAAAGCCCGGGTCCTGCTCGCGGTCTCCAGACACCAACTCCCACACCAGCCGCTCCAGATGCGCGGCCCTTAGTGCTCGAACCTTGCTTGTGCGGTAATGAAGGAAGGCATCGGTATTTGGGCTGGGGGCCTGTGAGGCAGGGGGTTAAGATCTTGCGTCTGATCCCACCCATTCCCCTAAATCTGGCCCCCTTGATTCATTATCCTGCTCCAGGTACAAAGGACCTGGACACCCTCATGCTTTTAGGCCCTGCCCTCTATCCCGACTCCTTGGTCCCCGCCCACCCCAGGTTGCGCTCAGCTCTCCAGCCGCGCTTCAATGGCTATCCAGGTCCCTGCCCTCCGCCCCATCCGCCCTCACCTGGCTGCTTCTAAAGACCACCCCCTTCCCTTCAGCTCCGCCCCACTAACCTGGATCACCTAGGCCCTGCCCTTCAGTTCTGTGCCCAGGGCCAGCTCGGGAAGCTGACCCCGCCTCACTTATCTGTCCAATTCACCTGGTCTCCCACCTTACCTGCCGCCTCTAAGCCCCGCCCTTCCCTCAGGCCCCACTTCACCCCAGCCTCTTTACCTCCAGGCCCCTCCATTCCACCGGGCGCTCACCTGCTCTCCAGCCTGCCACCCCACTCCGCCCTCCAGCCCCCTCCTCACCTGCCTGTCCCCAGGCCCTTCCCCAGGGCTCAGACGCTGACTGCGTTGCCGCCGCAGGGAGACACTGTACACTGCGCCGTCCTCGGTCTCCTCGCCCCAGTCCTGCAGTGGCGCCTGGATGCGGAGGAAGGCTCAGGGCACCGTGGGCGGCCGGTTCCTGGGGTCTCTGCTCCCCTTCCCGTGCGGACCCACACTGGGCCTTCCCGGCTGAAGTCAGCCAAACTCGGGGTGGGGTCCAAGGCAAAGGGAAGTCCCTTCGGTGCCGCGAGTACCCTCCCAGGTCCTGGAAGGATGGGGTGGCTTTGGGGGACATCCAGGGTCCAGTCTCAGTCTGTCTCTGGCCCTTCCTGTAGACACGCTCAGAGACCACCACCCCCCCCACCCACCCTAAGAGAAACCAGGAACTTCAGTGGGTCAGAGGTGGGAAGGCCCGAGATAGGGACTCCCGGGCGAGTCTGAAAGGTTCAGGCAGTTAGGGTCCAAGGGGCGCGGACCTGGAATTTCTGAACTTGGGGGGAGTCGCCAAGATGTGGGATCCCAGGACGGCCGTTCCCTTACCAAGGTGAGCTCCTTCCCTGCTGCCCGCTGCATGGCCCGCGCCCGTCTCCGCCGCTGGCTGTGTAAGGCGGAAGGGCCGGCAGGGCAGTGGCGTGGCGGGGCGCTTGGGGCGTGGCAAGCGGCCACGCGGGGGTGGGGCGGTGGGGACCTGCGGCTCTCAGTTGCCCCCAGCTGGACCCCAGCACCCAGTCCAGACCAATGGGGGTGAAGTCCTATTTGTATTAATCTGTACCCAGAAGAAAGGTCACCTCCCTCTCCCAGGGGAGGGCTGTGTCCCTAGGTGTGCCAGAGCTAGTGTGTATAGCTAAGCGGGGTTGGGGGTGAGGCGTGGGGGCAGGTCTGTGTGGCCAGATGGAGAGTCCACTTTCTTCAGGTGGGGAGGGCTGGTCTACCCCAACCGTGGGAGTATTTCCCACTTCTCTGGAGGAACGAGGGGAGCCCATTCTGTGTCCCAGGCTTATGGGGGTCATCAAACTCCAAGTTGGAGGAGGCTGAGCCTGGGTTTGAGGGGCGGTACAGGGTCAAGGAGAGGCGAATACCCAGGGGACTAGTCGGTGACCTTTATTGCGTGATTCCAAGGCCAGCGCAGCCGCCTGAGGATATTTACTGTGGGAATGTCTGGCAGCCCAGCCCTCTTCTCCACTCCGGGTGCAGCTGGCCCGCTCTGCTCCCTTGTCTGGGCCGCATTCATCCCTTGAAGGGGCCCCGTAGGGCCAGCAGCTGGGCCCAGAGGGGTCAGGAGCTCCGAAGGGGCTGGGAGGCACCAGGTGAGCTCGAGGGTGAGTCTAGGGCCTCCGTGAGCGTTTGCGCCTCTTGCTGCGGGATTCAATTAATTTCTGGGAACGGATCTTGAGCTCTGCGCGAGTCACCACGTCGTTGTCTTCGTCTTCAGTCTCCTCTTCGTCTGCGGGGTGGGGGGGGCCCGGAGGAGGGGAGGCGATAAGGGGATCCAGCTTCCCATCCTTGGTTCAGACTTCTCCACCTAGCCTCTGCCACCCCACCCCACCCCACCCCACCCCACCTCCGCCTTAGCCCTGAGCCGGGCCTTGGACCACCTCCCCGATGCTCCTCTTGGGCCGCCCCAGCCCCGCCCCTTTTCCCTGCCCATACTGACCATACTGACCGAAGAACTTGTCCTTGGGACTAGTAAGGGGTAGGGCAATGCGGGTGTTATATGTGGGCAGTTTTCCCTCTAGGCTGGCGTAGAACTGGAGAAGAGGGGAGCGGGAAAGAAGGCTGTGGGTGGGGCAGGGGCTACATGGAAGTCCCGTTCCTCCTCTCCACTCCATTCCGAGATATACCCTTATTCCAAACAGCTCCTCAGTTCACTCCAGTTTAGTTTTCCTCGGGCCCAACCTGTGGTTTGTTCTCAGCGTGCATCTGGATGCCCAGCCCCACCTCCCCTCCTCCCCAGGCCCGCCCCTCTTCTCTGAGGCCCGCCCCTTGGCCTTCTGAGGCTCCACCCCTGACCCCGAAGCCCTGCCTTTTGGCCTTCTCCGACCTTCTGGACTCCTCGGACCTTCTGGAAGTTCTCCTTATTCATCAAACCTCATCCATTGTCCTCATTTCCAGCCCATCGGCCTCCTCCCTGTTCTCCCAGGGATTACCTTGGGCTCCTTAGTGCCCTCCCTCTCCTCAGTCCCGCCCCTGGTTGCACGGGCACCTCACGGTCCGCGACGTTGTGCAGCATCTCCGGCACGTTGTGGCTCTCGAGTTGCGCCTGCAGCTTCAGCAGCTTTTCCTCCACAAAGCCCAGCAGGTTCACCAGATAGTCATCTGCCTTGGGATTCAGCTCTTTCACCGCGGAGCTTCGGGCCTCCTGCGGCTGAGGGGTTGAGGGGGAGCTGGGTCAGCCGGAAGGGAGCGGGGCCTCAGGCAGGTTCTACCCAGAGGCAGGATTTTTACTCCCTAGGGTCAGGTCTTAGATGGTGAGGGGCCACCCACAGGGGTGATGCTATTCTCTGAGGTAAGGGGCCTCCACGGTCACCAGTGGCGCCTGTGAGGGCCAACCTCTGCACTCAAAACTGGGGGAAGATCTTTCTTGCTGGGTAGGGAGTAATAACTCGAGAGAGGCCCTTTCCAGGATGACCTGAAGGAATGGGGCAGGGCTTCTCCTGTCTCAGGCCACTCCAGAATTGCAGCGGGGCCTCTGAAGGTTTTGTCTGTTTGTTTTTGGGGGTATGAGGTGGGACTGTCCCCTGGGGACAGGACTTGAGGTGGAACAGGGTCTCTGAAGTACTTGCTGCTTAAGGAATAAGGTGGTTCCCCCAGGGGTTGTGAAGTAGGGAGTCCCCTGTAGGAGAGCCTCTGTCGTCCTGAACAGGGCATACGGTGCGTTCCCTCCAGTGGGCTACCAGGCAGGAACCCCACCTGAGGGGCTGCGCCTCCTAAGTCCTGGGAGATACTGGGCACGGCTTCATCTGGGGCGAGGCCAGTCACTGTGACTCGGTCCAGCTTGCTGGCCAGGTGCTCCAGGCCCTCCTTCAGTATTTGTAATGCCCGTGTGACCCGTTCCAGCTGGCTCTGGGCCTCGGCCCGCCGCTGCTCCTCCACCTTGAGGCGATCCTGCAATTCCGACTGCAGCTTCTGTTCGCTGCAGGGAGCATGGAGGTCACCATGGGAGCGCTGCTGACCCTGCCCACCTCGCAGCCCCCATTCTTTTCCTAAGGAGGGGGGCTCACCTCACTAACGTGGCCTCCCCCGAATACTTCAGGTTTTCAAGCTCCCGCTGCAACCGCTGCTTCTCTTGCTTCAGCCTCAGCAGTGTCTGCTCATTCTCGCTCTTGAGCATCTCCAACTGCGCGAAGGTGTCACCCTGCGCCAGGAACCGTCGCACCACCGCCTGGCAGCCACCCAGACCCAGTCAGAGTCAGGACCTGGGCAGGCCTGGGTGCCCTCCTCACCCCCGCCCCTTTATCCTGGGGCAAGCAGAGCAGGTGGCCTAAGCTTATGGCTTCTGTACAGCGATGTTTAGAGACTGTGAGTGGGATTAAGGGCTGCCTCAAGGGTGGGCAGCCTTGGACAAATGTGTTTGCTGAGTCCTTCCCTCTCCATATCAGGAACTTGAATCAGCCAAAAATCAGCATGTGAGGCAGTGACCATAGTTCTCCAAAGGTACCAGCCACATTCTGGCAGTGAGTCTAGTCCAATCCCATGAGGAATTTCCTGTGGTAGAAGCAATCCACCCACCAGGTCAATTTCAGGAAAGGTGACCTGACACAGTGCCCCAGGTAACACTATAGGTCTGAGTCCTGAAACTCCTCAGGAGTCATCCTATGGGAAGAGTAGTGGTTGGAGAGAAACCAGACTAGGGTCCAGTGGGATCAGTGTTCGCTAGTAGGGGACATAAGGTCTTCGAACATTTTAAGGAAGATACTGCAAAGTGTGGGCCCTAGGGCAGAGGTTTGGCTTGCCTGAGTTTGAGGGTGGTACTGGGCAGTCTACAGTGACCCAGACCGTGTTACAGGCAATGGAGACGCAGGAGAGGAGAGACAAAATTCCCAGTTCTCACAGAGCCCACATGCCAAAGAAGTCAGTATCCCTGGTGTAAGAGTAACAGGAGAGGGAATGACGGTGAATGCAAACAGCTCCTTGGGTTTTGCTGTGAAAGGCAGCAGAGAAATGGTGCGGTAGCTAGAGGAGAAAGGGGGTGTCTTTTAAGAGAGCAGATCTATGTGCTGAGGAATTGATCCAGGGCATGGAGGGCTGTGGGAAGCACTCACATGCGTTTCGGCCACACCGGTGGCGTCCTTGACCTTGCCAAAGAGCACCTCCATCTGGTACATGCTCCAGCGCCGCTGCAGTTCCTCCTCCTTTGTGCGTAGGCTGTCCTGGATCGTGTCATCAGACTGCAGCAGCAAGTGCTCACGCTGGGTCTGCTCCAGGTTGAGGTCAGGGCCAAGGTCAGCTTATGGACAAGGGCTTAGGGTAGAGGCCCAGAAAAAGTATCTGGACAGGGGTCAGGGAGGAGGTGGGATCCAGTCTGGGGCGGGGGGCAGGGCAAAAACTTGGGGCCAGATGAGGGCACCTCGGCAGGGGTCAGGAGTATAGGACAGGGCCTGGGCCCGTGCACCCTTGGGCGCCCTACCTTGCGTTCCATGCGTTCGTTCTGCACTTTCCTCTCCTCTGCACGCTTCTTGCACTCAGTTATGTAGCGCTCACGCTTCTTACGCTCTCGGAACACGGTCTCCTCCAGATACTGCAGCTGGTTCTGGAGGGTGGGCAGGGGAACAGCAGGATCAGCTGGCATCTACTGTGGCTCAGGGCTGGAGCTGAGGCCCAACTCTGGGCAGCTGGGCCAGGCTGCAAGGGCCTGGTAGACAGATGGGAGGGGCTCAGGGACAGTTGGGATTCAGATTCTGGGGCCAAGAAACTATGATACCTGGGCAGAAACCCCAGGGACCAATGAGCTGGCACCTTGGCAATGTCCCGGGCGTTGAGTGCCTCTTGGTTCACCACATGAAGTTCCTCCAGCTCATGTTTTGTCTTCACCACCTCAGCCTCCATGAAATCCAGACGGTTCTCCAAGTGAAGACTCTCTTCCTAGGGTGTGAACAGTGGGACAGGCCTGAGACCACTGTCTCTGGCCAGGCTGGCCCTCTCACTTACCTCCTCCTTTCCAGCCACCACGGTCCCTACCTGGAGATAGGCCTTGAGTTGTAGGTACACATTGGTGATGTGTTCTGCCTCCTCCGCCTTCATCCGGGCCTTCTCCAGACGGTTCTCCAGATTCCGCAAGGTCTAGAGGGAAGCAAGGCTGGGCTGAGTCCCCTCCTTCCTCGATCCCTCCTCCCTCAGGATCAAGCACCCCCTCTGCCCTGCCTGCCCACCCTCCACCCATCCACATCTCCCCACCTCACTGGCCCCACCTTAGCCACCTCTGAGTTGCCATCTTGAGCCTCGGCAATCTCTAGCTCACGCAAGCTGTGCTGCAGCTGGAGCTCCTCCAGCAGTTTCTGCCGCAACCCCACCTGGTGCCGCAGGCCATTGAGCTGCTTCACCTTTTCACTCAGCTGATGGTCCAGGTGCTCCAGGGCCTGCTGAAGGGAGGGGAGCAAGAGCAGGGGCCTGAACTCCCTTAGTCCTTCCTCTTTCCCTTCTTCCATGTTTTCGCTCTCATCTCCCTTGTCTCTTAGCAGCATCTGACCTGGCTGGCCATCGGCAAATTGTTTTCTTTGGTGGCTTCCAGAAGCTCATTCCCCAGTTTCCCACCCACCTCCCTGGCTGCCCCTTCTCAATCTCCTTTGCCTTTGGAGACATAGCCCCAGGATCTTCTCTTCTCAGTCTACATTTACCCCCGTGATGATCCTATCCAATCTCAGAATTTTAAGGTCAACTGGACATTGAAGACACCCAAATTTAGCTTTTCCCTGAACTGTAGGTTCATATATCCATATTTATACTGTCTTCTAGATGTCTCCAGAGGTACCTCAAAACCATTATGACCAAAATCAAGCACTTGCTCTTTCCCTAACCTGCCCTTCTTGAAACTTCCCCATCTCAGCTCATGGCGGCTCCATCCACTTAGGTACTCAAGTCTAAAACCTTGAGGTCATCCTCACTTTCTTTTTTTTTTCCACCTACATCCAATTTCTTTGCAATTCTTTGTTCTATTTCAAAGGTTCCTCCAGCTCTCTTTCTTCCTATTTCCAGCACTTTTCATCCTAATGCAGCCAACACCATCTTTACTGGGATGACCTCCTCCTGCCTTACACTCTTGCTTCCCCACAGTCCACTTTCTACTTCCTTGTTTCTTAACATATAAAATCTGCACTCTTCATCGTGGCCAGCAGGCCTGCAAGGTTCAACCCCTGGTGACTTCCCTGACCTCATTTCTTACTGAGCCCCCCTCACTCACTCATATCCAGCCCTGCTGGTCTCCCCCTGCTTTTCCAACATTCTACAAGTGTTCCTACCCCCAAGGACTTTACATTTGCTATTTCTTCTGCCTGGAGTGCTTTCCCCCAGATCTTTCCAGCCTGGTCCATTCTCAGCTCAAAGATCGCCTCTTAGATCACTCCATACCCCAATCAATCTAAAGTGTGAACTCCTGTCCCCATCCATCTCTCTAGTAAATCACTGTTTCATTTGTTTCTCTTGTCACTGCTAGAAATTACTGTTTCTATATTTGCTGTTCTTGGGTTTTATGTCTGTTTTCTCCACTAAGATATGAGGTTTTGGGGAATGGGGATTTGTTTTTGTTTTTTTTTTCACTGAACAATCACTAATACCTAATACCATGCCAGACACATGGTTGGTGTGTAATAAAGATTGAGTAAATAAATGAGTGGTAGCTGGTGTGGAGAAAGCATTAGAGACGGTGGGATGGGAAGTAGGGAGTCCAGCGGGGGGGGGGGGGGGATCCAGGCTAGAAATGGAGATGGTTAGTGGAGTGGAGGTGGGACAAACCTGGCCTGTCCTGTTCTTCAGGTATGGCTTCTCTGACTTCCATTCCCGAATTACTGCCTGGACCACTTTCTCATCTCCCTGTAAGAAGAGGAGCTCAGTTGCCATTTATCCAGGCCACATCAACTTGAGGCAGTGCTGGCCCCGTCCCCTGAATATCTTCACCTGCTTCTGCACCCTCACCTGGAGCAGGTCCGTCAGCTGTAGTTGCAGCACCCTGGTCTGCTCACGTAGCTGGTTGATGGTTTCCTGATTTTTCTTGATGTTCCACTGGCTACTCTCATAAAAAGCCTTCCGGTCACCCTCTGGGGTCACATGAGGTGGGCAGGCACAAGCAGAGCATCATGGGGGTTGGGGAAGACTTCCCAGAGGGATGACCTTTTTGTAATCACCAACTTAATATTATAATAATACTTCATTTTGAGCATTTGTCATGTGTTGGATCCTGGATTAAGAACTTTCCAGGTATCAAGAGTCATATGCCAGGTGTATATCCATATCCACATCATAACCATTTTATGGATGAGAAGACTGAGGCTCATGCTTATTAGATTGTTCAAGGTCATAAGCAGTCTGACTCCTGAGCCCATACCTTCAATCACTATGCAAGATTACCTTCTAATAACAATAAAACAGTAACAATTCTTTACACGAGGATTTCCTAACCTTGGCATGACTGACATTGGGGATGGACGACTATTTGCTGTGGTGACCTGTCTTGTGCACTGTCCAATGTTGAGCAGCATCCCTGGCCTCTACATTCAAGCTGCCAGCAGCCCTCCACCAATAATGTGACAACTAAAAATGTCTTCAGACATTACCAAATATCCCCTAGGAAGCAAAGTAGTCTTCCGGGCATTGCTCTAAGCACTTATCACATTTCAACTACCTATGGGGTTGTACTGTTATCTCTATCTTACAGATGGAAAAATTGAGAGCAATTAGGTTACTCTCAGGGGTTAGTCCCCCAAGGGCAATGAGTATATGCAGAGCCAGGACTTGAACCCAGAAAATCTGGCTCTAGAACCTATGTTCTTCACCACATCATGCATAATATAAGAATTGAAATTACACAAAAGTATAAAATACAGTCAAGTTGGCTCTGAGTCCATAAAAAGTTTTATGAGATGAGGAAAACCATGAACAAGTATGAGTTTTTGCCTCCAGAAACTGACCACCCGGATGAAAGCTAGTGAAACATCTTTGTCACACCATGCCTAGTCAGAGGTTTGAGTGGACGCTGCTGACTCCTGACCCTGCTATGCCCTTTGGAGCCATCTTACCTAACAGTTGTATTTTTCTTTGTAACTCAGCCACCTGCGTGTGCACAGCGGACTTCCCCCGGCTGGCATAAACAGGTCCCTTCTTGGAATGGAGTGGAGGCCAAGCCTGTGCGGCACCCTTGCCTCTAGGGTTGCGGTGCTTGGCCTCAGCCTTAGTAGTGCCCTTGGCCTTGGAAGAGGTCGATATCTGATCCTGAGAAGGCAGGGCGTTGGCGGAGGCCGCCCGGCACAGGGGAGACGTCATGACTGGGTTGGGGCCAAAGACCCCTGAAGGGTAGGGGGGCGACTAGAAATCGCTCCTGTTCGCAATCCGTCAGCTTTGGTTCTTCGGGCTCTGGAAATGCACTTTCCGACCGCTTGGCGGGGCCTCGCAGCATCTCCCGGTTGCTAGGTAACCTCCCCTCCTCCCTCCAGCGCTCCCAAGGAAACCGCCCGCGTTCTGCACCACTGCTCTCATTGGCTGATGCAGAGCGGAGGGCTGGTCCCAACAGGGGATGGGGCAGAGTTGCGCAGTAGGATGGTGGGGGAGGTTACTTTAGAGTCACGTGCTCATCCTTTTTTTCTTTTTCTCCCCCTCCCACCCTTGCCCCAATCCCGCCAGAGGTTCGTGGGCATTTTTCGGGATCTTTCTTTTGTGGCTGCAGAACCCGCCACTCCCAAGATGGAAGCACCTTGCGCCGCCATTAGGCGTGAACCTGCAGAACTACCTTCTCTAAAGCTTCACAGTCTTATCCAAGATGGCTGTCTAGAATCCGACAACTTATTCGCCATTCTCAACATGGCGTCGCCGAGCCTCCGTTCCGGGTGCGCAGCGTGTCACAGGAAGTGACGTATATGGCACATTTCCGCTTTCTTTCTGCAGGAGGAGCTGTTGGCGGCTGGGCAAGGGGGGCGCGGTGGATATTGACTTTCGCTCCAGCCTCGTAAAGGTGATGAACAAGGGGTCGTGAAGGCACCCCAATTACCTTTTGTGGGTAACCTGAGGGAGAAGAGGAGATTGTTAACCCCTTAACCTGTTGGTAGGAATTGGATATCTTAACCCCCGGCCACATGGAGCGGAGGTTTGAAATCCCCACTATTGATAAAAGCAAAGTCAGACTTCTCTCCACTGGGCAGGATTGGAAGACCCCCCCCCCCCACCACCACACACACACACACACACGCCATATCTTCCCTGATGAGCACCGAAGCGATGGAGGAATCCCATTGCCTAAAAGAAGAGGCGCTTTCCTTTGCTTGGATGTAGCCCTCTGCTACTTACCGGCCGCCCCTTTCTTGCAGCATTGGGACACAGCGCATCTCTCGCAGCCAGCTTCCTCCCACGGAACCCGTTTCCGGACTCCGAGCCTTTGCCGCGATGTTACTGTTGCTGTTGCTGCTCCGGGTGGGCTGGGCCGTGGAGGTCAGGCGGCCCCGGGGCGTCTCTCTCACCAGTGAGTCTGCGCTGGGTGTGGCTGATTTGAGCTCCTGGGGTAGACGTTTGTAGGCTTTTGCCTCACTTTCCCGGCCTCTGGGCACAGAGTTCGCTGGTGGGTGGAGGCAGAGGTGCTTTAGGGTTGAGAGGGTCTCCTCCTCAACGTCAGCCCTGGGCTTAACCCTTTCTCCCTCTCCCCAGACCATCACTTCTATGATGAGTCCAAGCCCTTCACTTGCCTGGACGGTTTGGCCACCATCCCTTTCGATCAGGTCAACGATGACTACTGTGACTGCAAGGATGGCTCAGATGAGCCAGGTGAGTTTTTCTTCAGTCATTCATTAGACACTGAGCACCTGGTGAATTCCAGGCCCCATGCGGTGATCCAGACAGACTCCGTCCCACTCCCTGATGAGCGGGAAAGCAGGCACCGAAACGAGTGCTGGGTGGTTTGGTAAGGAGAACCACAGGCACTGTGGGAGCTCCAAGAGGCCCCCACGCAGCCTGGAGAGAGGAGGTGAGGTCTCAGCTGCGTCCTGAAGGGTGCTGCAGATGGAGAAGCCAGCATGTGCAAGCACTCAGAGGTGGGAGAGAAGGTGGGGCCCAGAGGCAGACAGGCAGAGTGAAGGTGAAGGGAGTTGGGGGCCCTGTTCTGAGGGCATTGGTGGGGAGAGGTAGGAGGGAGCACTGAAGAGTTTTGTTTCAGGCCCTGAGCGTGCAGCTGTCTCTTGCTCTTAGTATTGGTTACTCCTGCTTTTCTTGTGCTCCCTGTATGCTTATGTGTTGGGGGAGGGGGTGATCTGTCTGGGTGCATGTGATGTGTCAGGCCCTGAGCACACTCCAGAAACCCTGCCTTCTTTTCCACAGGCACAGCCGCCTGTCCTAATGGCAGTTTCCACTGCACTAACACGGGCTACAAGTCCTTGTACATCTCTTCCAGATGGGTCAATGATGGAGTTTGTGGTAAGTGAGATCCCACCGGGTTGGGGGTGAAAGGCAGTAGGTGGAGGGAGGGGACACTGCTAGGTCTGATGATCCCTCTGTCTCTGTCCTCAGACTGCTGTGACGGGACGGATGAGTACAATAGTGGGATCATCTGTGAGAACATCTGCAAGTACGTGGGTGCCACCCTCCTCTCCAGCACCTTGCCTTGACCTGCCCATTGAATCGGCCTCCTCTCTTTTCTGCTTTTGAGTATTGAGTGCTTACTCTGTCTGGTGCTTTGTGAACGCTCCATCACCAGCTTTCCCTCTGGTCTGGAAGCAGGTGCAGTCATTTGCCTGTTCAACAAATGAGGGAGCTCAAGTTTAGAAAGGAGAAAGATTTCCTCAGGTTCACATAGCTAGGAGATAGCAGAGCCAGTACTCGAACCCAGGTCAGTCTGACTTGAGACTCCATGCGTTTAATTGCTATGGTTTGCCACAGGACCTGGAAACTGAAATGCCTGCAGACAGGTAATTAAATGGCAGAAGCAGGCTGAGCGTTAGGCAGTGGTGGCATCTAAAGAGACAGCTGCCTTTGACTTGTCAGTTGATGACAGGTGACAAGGCCTGACTGGTTTTTTAGTGAAAACAAAAGTTCTAATATTTAGGAAACTTTTATGACCAAATGACTTTTACTTATGTAGAGGGTGAATCACGCACAACATGCTTTCTGGCCAGATTATCCACAAGTCTGACTTACATCCCTTTCTCTCTTAGGAGCCAACTTCCAGCCCCCCATCCCAGCCCTCCCTAGTCCTTCCCCTGACCTCAAGGGTGGGCAAACCTTGCCCACGGCCCCTCCTCCGAAGGACAAGGATGCAGGGCCCTGAGGCCAAGAGAGGGAGAGGTGGCGGGAGGAGAGTTTCTGTCTCATTTTTCCCAACATGGGGTGCCAGGTGGAGTTCAGAAAAGACAAATATGATGGGTCCTAAGTGCCCCCTGGTGGTGCCTGTATGTCTCCCCTTGCCTCCCAGAGAGAAGGGCCGTAAGGAGAGAGAGACATTGCAGCAGATAGCAGAGGTTAACCGTGAGGGGTTCCGCCTGAAGAAGATCCTTATTGAGGAGTGGAAGAAGACCCGCGAGGAGAAGCAGGTGGGGATTCTGTGGTGCCAGCCCTGGATGTTCTGGGTCCTGAGGTCTAGAAACGTGAGCTGGCGAGGCCGGATAGGGTTGACACCTGCTTCTGATTAGTGGTGTCCTATGGCCAATTATTATCTGTGTTTTGGTTTATCTGTGTATTTGCTTACTGGGCATTTAGTCAGTTAAGCTGTTACCAGGTGAACAGTGATTGGCACTGGCGTTTACTGAGACCTCAGGTATCAAACTAAAGGGGGCTGGCAGGAGCTCTGCTGCCTCTTAGAACGAGAGTGATGCCTCTGCCTTTTGGGTCCGTGGTTCTGCCATCTGTAAGATGAGGCGGATGACTGTGTGGCTTCCCAGCTCTGGGGGAGGACTCAAGTCTGTGTCATTCAGTAGCAGCTGGGTTAGTTCAATAGGTAGGCGCTTTGGGGGCCAGAAGAGGGTATGTCCCCAGGTTGCGTCTCCCTCCCCTGTTCGCCACCCCTTTGGCTATTTGATGGGTCAGAGTCCTCAGCATTGCTCCTGGGCTCCTGCCTGACCCAGTGGGCAAGGGCTCCAGCTGTCTCTGCCTAGGGAAGATTCCAGCTTTTTCTTTCTCATCCCCGTGGCCTGGACCATGTATTTTGGTCCCCCCCAAATACATGGGCCAGTGAGGCCCCTCCCAAGTTCAGAAGATAGTTGTGGAGTGTTGTGGCGAGGTTGTCTCCAAGTGGTCTTTGCCTTCCTGGGGAGTTGGGAGGATCCTGGCAGCAAGCCAGGCAAAGTGTCAGCCAAGGTCTTAGGAGGAAAGTGATCCCATGGGGGCTCAGGCTAAGACCCTACAGTGGGATTCCACCCTTGGCTTTGAGCCTGCCCGGCACACTTGTTGCTACTTGAAGTATCCACAGGGGTCCGAGGTGTGCCATGTACTGGGCATGAAGCTGGCAACAGACCAGAAACTGCTTCAAGGGTGCATTGTCTTCTAGGGGTGGACAGATGGAACGTGATGCCCAGGGCTTCTGGGAAAGGGGAAATTTGGGGTGGTAGGGCATCGGGAGACTCTCGCCTGGTCCCCCCACCGCCCCCAAAATGGTCTTGGGGAAAAGAAGGTTAGACTTCCTGGAGGAAGAAACCTCTAAGCTGAAATCTGTTGGATAATTCAGAGGTATCCAGGCAGAATGCGAAGAACTGCAGGCAGAGAACATTTGGAAGTCTGAATGTCAGGGTGGTTGGATCTAGACTTTAAGATAGAAAGGGAGCAGATGGGGCTGGAGAGGCAGCAGGGGCCTGGTCCACGGGGCTTTGGAACTACATTGAGGTGTTCAGATTTCTCCAGTGGGCTATGGGGAACCATAGCAAGGTGGGGACCCAGGCTTTAGAAAGATCCTGTGGTCGCCCTGTGGAGCAGAGGCAGGGAGGTGGCAGTACGTGAGAAAGAAGACAGAATGTAAGAACTGGCCCTTTGCCTTCTGCCCACCCAGCAAAAGCTTGCTGAGCTACAGGCCGGAAAAAAGTCCCTGGAGGACCAGGTGGAGATGCTGCGGGTGGTGAAAGAGGAGGCCGAGAAGCCAGAGAAGGAAGCCAAAGACCAGCACCAGAAGCTGTGGGAAGGTATGTCACAGGGTGGCCATTACTTGCCCTTGGCTCCTGGCCCAGGAAGACCCTGCGCACAGGAGACTTCTTGCTCATCATCATCTATTTTCTCTCTTAACTTTGGATCACGATGCTCAATTTCTCATGTGCCTAGTTATCTTAGGTTGTGTGTTGGTCATTGTGTTTGAGTCATGTATAGGAATAATTTTCCAGCCTAGGACAAGAGGTTCTTCTCTAGAGAGGAGGGGCTTTTCTTTCTGTCAGCCATATGGGAACACTACCATTTGGAGGTCCCTAAATCCAAATTTAGGCCATAGATTCCTCCATCCTCTCGGGCAGTGTGAGCTGAGATCTGAGTGCAGGCTGGGTGATTTCTTGTCCAGTCAGTCACTCCCTTCCTGAAGGAATAGCCTTGTGGTGTCACAGTATAGTCATTTGGAGTGGAGGGTGTCTGCCGTTATGCTCCCTACCTTGGACTTTGATTTCCATCTCCTTGGCTCCACAAGTTCTCATCAAAACAGACATCCAGGTTTGCTAGGATTGGCAAAGTACTTTAGGGCAAAACCAGCTTATACATCTCTTAACTTCCGAAGTGCCTCTCTGCCCTGGCAATTTCTACTGCCTTGGTTTTAAGATAATTTTTTTATGCTGTGTCCAGCATTTTCTTGCTGTTGTCAGGTCATGCCACCATTACAGGAAATTGGAACACTTGGACCTTGTTCTCAGTTTGCTCTTTGGGGGAGACATACCATGGAAGCAGGGTAGAAGGAGCAAATGGGCAGAAGCCTTCTACTCCCAGCTAGTTAAAAGACACAAAGTATTACTGGCAGGATTTGGAGGTGAGGCCCCAGCTCCCTGTATGGCTGGTAATTGGAAGCCAGGCAGCCCGTGCTCTGAGGTCACGCTGTTGAACTCCTCCACCTTTTAGTATCTGCTGCATCCTTTTTTTTCCTCTCTCTCTGCCCTGATTTCTCATAATCAGTAGTTCAGTAGTTCATCCAGTTGTATTTGTGAGTAGGGAACCAAAGAGGGGAAGACAGAGATCAAGCTTCTAAACCAGAAGGGGCACCGGGGTCTCGGACCTACCGAGCAGGAGTGTGGGCCACCAGGAAAGGGGAGGAAAATCATCCTTATGGAGCAGTGGCTCCCATGGAGTGCCTTTTGTGTGCCCAGCACACCCCAGGTGCCAGCAATACAGCATTGAACAAGATGGAGCCATCCCTTGCCCTCAGAGAGAGCAGATGCAAAGGCCCTGAAGTAGCATCATGCCTGGTTTTTGGGGAGCAGCAAGGCAGCTGTGTGGTTGGAGGGAGTTGTTGAGAAGAATCGGGAGATAAGGGCAGGTGCTGATGGGCAGGCTGTGCAGGGCCTTAGGGACCCTAGGGAGGACTTGGGCTTTTACCAAGTGAGGTGGGAGCCATAGAGGATTCTGAGCAGAAGAGGAATGGGAGCCAGGAAATCAGGGAGGAGCTGACTGCATAGGGGCTCCCTGTCCTGAATCCCAATGGCTCACTGGGCAGAGGTACCTCTTCTCAGTGGAGTCTGTTTCTGCCCTCACACCCTGGCTTCACTGTCTCCTGCTCCTTGGAGAGCCCAGGCCTTCACTTATCTTCTGTCTTTCTTGGATGATATTCTGTGGCTGGCATCTTCCCTTTACCTAGAAATAACAGTCCTCTGCTGCCCAAACAGCTGTCCCCAACCTTGGCCTTCCCCTCCAATCCTGTGAAGTCACATAGCCTCTTCTCTCTCTCTGTCCTGGTTTCTGAGGCCTGGACTTCTATTTCTTAAGTCTGTACTTCATCTCCATGGGAGCCACTGCTCCATAAGGATGATTTTCCTCCCCTTTCCTGGTGGCCCACACTCCTGCTCAGTAGGTCCGAGACCCCGGTGCCCCTTCTGGTTTGGAACCTTGACCTTTGTCTTCCCCTCTTTGGTTCCCTACTGACAAATACAGCTGTACCTGAATGTACTTACCCCTCGATGTCCCACAGGGACCTCACACTCACCAGGTTACTCCCCTTGCCTGGCCACGTCCCGCCCATCTCATCACCCAGTCTCCTTCACGTTAGAGAGTGAACCTGGTGGCGTGCTTGGTTGGCTTCTTCTGGGGGCCTCCCAGACGTGGAAAACCTAAGGCATGGCCCTCCTACTTGCCCCTTGCATGGTTTCTCATAGCTCTGGCTTGTTGAGACCAAAGACTCAGAGGTGTTCTCTACTGCTCCCCACATCTGACCTGTTTGCACACCCCATGCGTACCCCATCAGCTCCCCCTTCAGAATCTCCCCACAATTTGGCACTTCTTGTCTCCTCCACCCCTGCCCTGGCCATCCCTCATCATTGCCTAGCATCTGCCCCCAGTCTGTCTTCCACAGTGGCCAGACTTAGGGCCTCAGTGCTCAGCGTAGGGTCAGGCACATAGCTGGTGATGGGAGAGGGCAGGTCGCAGAGTGGAGGGAGCCAGTGGGCAGGGCAAAGGGTGACAGAGCTGGTCCTTCCACAGAGCAGCAAGCCGCTTCCAAGGCCCAGCGGGAGCAGGAGCTGGCAGCCACTGCCTTCCAGGAGCTGGACGATGACATGGATGGGGTGTGAGTGTGCCTGTGATGCTCGTCCTGCCCTGGGCTTGGGGTCCCCTCTTTCCACCCACCTGCCTTTAGAAATCAGCCAGTCCCCCACCTTACTATGGGGCCTGAGCAGGTCCCAAGCCCTCTTTTAGAGAGCCTCTACTTATGTGTAAAATGTGTCCAGAACAGGCCAGGGTGTAGGGAAGAGATGAGAGAAAGTACACGCCTAAGGAGCTGAGTGAGATGACAAGGGATCCCATTACTTTTCCCAAGCCTGTTCTGGTCAAAACTAGACTGCTTTAAATCCCAGCTGTGCCCTTGAACTTGCTCATAGATCTCGAGCAAATGGCTCAGTGAAGAGTGGGCTGTTGGGAGCAAGCAGACTGGGCGGGCACCCTGGCTAGGAGCTGGGGGCTTCATGGGGACCAAAGGGCAGAATAGGCAGGGCAGGTCATTCCCTGGGTGGCTGTGGTGACGGGCAAGGGGACAGTGTATGGTACCCAGGATATTGTGGGCATTTGGGCTGCTCTGGGTATAGAGTGCCGAGCAGAGGGCAGTTTGGATGCGTTGGGTTCTGAGGGTGGAGGAAAGTGCATGCTACTGGCAGGTCGGGAGGAGTGGCCAATCCCGCCCATCTCTCCCCTCCTCGGAGCCTCTTCAGTGTGGAGGCTTAAGGAAGGAGTAGGAGGCAAGAGACCGGCTGGACGGGACCTGCTTTTTCCGGGTGTGGGGGCTGGGTGGGGTCCCCAGCCCTAAAGTTTACCTCCCTACTTCCTGCTGCTCACCCCTTTGTTGGCCTCTGTCCCTGCAGGATCTCCCTGCCTGAGCTACAGACCCACTCAGAGCTAGACACCGATGGGGATGGGGTGCTGTCAGAAGGGGAAGCCCAGGTACCCCACCCTGCCCCATCTCCTAGGACTCCTAGAGGGGATTGCCCTAGGTGACTTCAGGGCCAGGAAGTGGGAGGTGGGCTGGCCGTGGGCTGCTCCCTGGACAGTGCCCTGCTGGCCCTGGACTGGTGCTGCTGGGCTTCTCATTGGCCCGTGCGGATTGGCCTCATCTGGGTGGCCAGGAGGGCACTGCCCAGCACCACTGTGGGACCTGGTGGGGTCATGTGGGTGCCTCAGGGTATCGGGTCCAGACAGAGCCTGGTTTCTCACTCACATGCCCCACTGACTCCATGAGTCTGTGCACCAGTCACACTCCTCACACGTGGGCCTTGGCTCTCTGTATCTGCAGTCTGGACCTTGCTCCTCTGACCCTCTGTCACTGTCCCCTGCTGAGTCCCTTCCTGCCCCTTTTGGCCTCTCCCACATATTCTTTCTAACTCCCTGGTCTCTCCAGTTGTCCCCCTGCCCTCACCCTCTTGGTGGCAGGCTTTTCTTCCCTCCAACCGTGCTGCCCGCTTCCGGCTGCTGTGCTTCACCCAGCCTGGCCTGCCGGCCTGGGGAGGGCAGGGCCGGCCTGTGCCTGGCACCACAGTCTGAGACCCAGGAGGGCCACCTGGAGGCTCTCATCCTGATGCTGCCCCACCACACACACACAGACCCTGCTTGGGGGAGACGTGCAGATGGACGCTGCCACTTTCCACAACCGTTTCTGGGCTGCCATCAGGGACAAGTACCAACCAGAGGTCAGTGGAGGAGGGGAGAGGACATGGTCCTGCACCCCCTTGCTCCACCCCTTGATGCCTCACAAAGGAACTGGTTCCAGTTCTGGCACTGGGCCACCCTGGCCAGCTGGGCCACCTCAGTACCTCCCACCCCAGCTGTCCCATCAGGCCCCTTGGAAGGGGCGGAGACACTGGGGCCTTCCCTAGGGTGATGATGTGAGTGTGGGCCCAGCCCCATGGGGGTGGGGGCAGACCCCAAGTCCACAGCATAGAGCCCCCCATTATGCCGGCCAGGTGCTGCCCACTGACCCGCTGGCGCCATCTGTGCCTGACCTGATGGAGCCCAGGGAGGAGCAGCCCCCGCTGCTCACAGAGGAGGAAGAGGAAGAGGAGGAGGAGGAACTGGAGGAGGAGGAAGAGGAGGAGGAGGGGGATTCCCAGGTGCAGGGGGAGCAGTCCAAGGTGTGTGTCTTGGGGAGAAGGGGGTGTGGAACTGGGGCAGGGTCACTCACTGACTATGCTGCTCCTCCGCCAGGAGTCCCCACCACCACTTGTGCCCCCCAAACCAGCCAGCCCCACTGAGGACAAAATGCCACCCTATGACGAACAGACACAGGCCTTCATTGATGGTGAGGTCTCACGGTGTGAGAGGGAGGATATCCTGCCTGCACCTGCCCCCCATTGCCTACAGCTGCAGGGGCCCAAGGACCAGGCCCCACCTGCTCCTCCAGCAAGCCTGGAGGTCTTGGGGCCTCTTGGGGGGTGTGTCTGGGGCCTGGGGAGGCCAGTGTCACCCTGCCTCATGGCTGCTACTTGTTTGTGCCAGCCACCCTTGCAGGCAGGGAGCCAGTGGAGCCTTGGGAGCCCTGGCCCTTTTCCCTTGGGAGCCGAGAGCCTAGGCGGTGGGGTGGGGTCTGCCTTTCGGCTGGCAGGCCCACAGGGCCGTCCCTGGCCCAGTCCTCACCCACAGCAGGCTCGGGGGGCAGGGGAGCAGGCATGTCCATGCACCAACTGCCTGGATGGGGGTAGGGGCATGTCTGACCTCTGCCCCACCATGCCCCCCAGCTGCCCAGGAGGCCCGTGACAAATTTGAGGAGGCTGAGCGGTCCTTAAGGGACATGGAGGAGTCCATCAGGTATGGGGCCACGGGTCTGGCCACAGCAGGGCTGCGTCACCACCTGCCCCACAGCCGCCTGCTGCCCCTTTCCCAGAGGAGGTGGTAATGGGAAGTTGCTGAGGCAACTGCTGCCACCGAGGCAGAGAGATGGCAGTGGTTCCTGAGGGGGGTCCCCAGGAGGCGGGGAGATGGGGAGCCAGAGCCCCTTGCCCTCATGGCCCTCCATTGATGGATCACAGGGCCTTCCAGCATTGTCCTGAGTCGGCCTGTGGTGACTTGACTTCCCCTTCACCGCTTGCCGTTCCCTTCCAGGAACCTGGAGCAGGAGATTTCCTTTGATTTTGGTCCCAACGGGGAGTTCGCCTACCTATACAGCCAGTGTTATGAGCTCACCACCAATGAGTGTGTTCCCCTCCCCTCCCAGGGCAGGCGGGTGGACTTGGAGGGTCCCATGAGCCTGAGCAAGGTCATGGGGGAACGAGTGAGGGTGGCCTTAGGGCTGGTCAGTGAAGTTTGAGGGGCCTGTGCAGGCACGTCAGGGCGGCTGGGGCCCTGTGTTCCCCTCACCCACCAGCCCCATCCCCTGACAGGTACATCTACCGGCTCTGTCCCTTCAAACTTGTCTCACAGAAACCCAAGCTCGGTGGCTCCCCAACCAACCTTGGGTGAGTGAGCTAAGGCTGGACCCCCCTTCCCTTGTCCCCTGCAATCCTCTAGGCCCCCAGCTGGCCCACCCTTAGCACCCCACTTTCCCACAGTACTTGGGGCTCATGGGCCGGCCCAGAGCACGACAAGTTCAGCATTATGAAGTACGAGCAGGGGACGGGCTGCTGGCAAGGCCCCAACCGCTCCACCACCGTGAGTGCATGGTGGGCAAGGGACAGAGGTAGGGCGTGGAGTTGGGGGACCCAGGTCTGGCTGAGCCCACCCTCCCCAGGTGCGCCTGCTGTGTGGGAAAGAGACAGTGGTGACCAGCACCATGGAACCCAGCCGCTGCGAGTATCTCATGGAGCTCATGACACCAGCTGCCTGCCCAGAGCCGCCCCCTGAACCACCTGCCAGTGGCGACCACGATGAGCTCTAGCCTGCCCAGCACAGACGTGGGTAGGGAGTCGGGTCTCTGCCTGCCTGGGTTAGGGGTGCAGTGGCGTCTAAGGAAAACAGACCTACGCCAGCGCCATTACTGTCCTCACATTACTGTGTCCCTTTGTCTCTTTCTCACTGGGTCTTTCTTTGGCCCTAGAACCACAGGGCATGGAACCAGCCCCCAGCAATGCCACCTACTCACTCCACAATCTGTGGATCAAGACCTCCCCCCTATGAGTCTTCTTGTTTTTCTCCTGGGGGCAGGATTCATGAGGGTCTCTCTGCCCTGCTCTTGGCCCCAGCAGCCCCCAAAGATGGACTAAAGGAGCACGCCCTCCCCAAGCCCCCCAGCTTGATGGCTCACTGCCCAGGCTGCCCTGCCCCCTGCCCAAGGCATCTACCTCCCCTCCTGGTGGGGACAGTGAATTGACTGACTTCGAGACAATAAATATGAACCTCCAACCCATCTGTGTCCACCTTGTTTTGCTTGGGCATGAAATGGTCCAAGGGTGGGAAGAGGGCAGAATGCCGGAGGCAGCAGCTATCTGTAGATCCTGGGCTGGTCCCTCCCCTATCAGGCCAGCTCCACAGAGCCTGAGTCACACTTAAAATGATTCACACCTGAGATGCCCATGGAACAAGATCTGACACCAGGGGACCTCAGGCCACATTGATCTCAATTTCTGCCTGAGCTAGTCCCACCCCTGCCATACTGCCTGAGTCTCATCTGTGCTGTGGGTAGGCCAGGGAGCCTGAGATGAGACCTAGGCTCTGAGGGAAAGCAGCTTGGGCAAGGCCACACAGCCAGGGTTAAAAGCACAGTCCAACACTCCCTGCTTGCCAGTGCACAGACACCCGACCAAGGCTATATAAGATTCTGAACTTTTATTTTCTGGCATGAAAAGTACAAATAATTAAACAATTCCATGTAAAAGTCTGTTACCGCGGCCAGGCCTGTAATCCGGTAATAAATAGTCTAAACGCAACGCAATTTTTTTTTTTTTTTTTTTTTACAGTTCTTTATCACCTCCAACATATGGACTCTGTCTGATGTGAAACCTTCTGAATAAATAACAGGATGAAGGGAGGGCTGGAGGGGCTGAGGCCCCCTCCCCATGGGCCCTGCCCCCATCCCCAGGGACAAGGAAGACCCCAGGGCCCCTCCCCTGGGGTGAGGGGCTAGCCTCCCAGGAGGGGGCCTGACTGGCTGGGCTGTTCTGTTTTAGAAAAAGAAGTGCCCTCCCAGTCTTGGGGGTGGCAGGGGCCTAGGCCTCAGTGGAGGGGGAGGTACCCCTTCTCCAGAGCCTGGTCCCCCCCAGGGTGGGGGACAGACCCAGCCCTTATTGCTCACAGTTGCCCCCAGCACGCTGCCCACGTGTGCACACGTGTCTCCGCGTGCAAGGAAAGCGGAGAGGAGAAAGCCCCAAGAAACAGCAGAGGGAGAGGGAGGGACCCCCTAGGGGGCCTGCCCTGCTGGAGGGGAATGGGGGGATCCAGGAGGACTTAAGAAACCACAAGAATAAATAGGTTCGTGTATCAAGAACGAGCTAGGGTTTTCACCAGCTAAATAGGACTGAAAAATTCTCAAGACGAGCAAAAATAATCCCATTGAGACCTAGGCGTCACTGACCATGCGGGGGACTTCCCCGCCTAGCACACACGCCCCTGGTGCCACTTGGCTACCGTTACTGTTATTAATAATTATTATTACTTTAATGATTTCACTTCCCTTTTATAAATAAATTAGGTATAACCACGTTTCAGCAAAACTTAAAGAAACAAAGAGAACATCGTGGTTCCTTTAAACTTGCAAACTGGATGAAGGAACAGAAATATACACAAATGTCCTTACAGGGCAACGAGAATAAATAGTTAACATAGCAATAAGTTAAAACTACAAGAAGCTAAATTCGGCAAAAAAGTACGAGAAAGTTAACTGGTGCCAGTTTATGTCTGTTGGTTTTTTTTTTCCTTTTTTCTTTTAAATCTCTTCTGTGTGTTTTTTCTTCCTTTTTTTGTCGCTTTTTTCCTCTTCTATTTGTGTTTTTTTGTTGCTTTTTTGATTTTTTTTTTCTTTTTGTTCCTTGCAGCAGAAGCTCCACAGACGTTTAATAACAAACACCGGGGACGGGTGGGGGAGAGAGAGCTGGGCAGTCAGATGGGGCCATGGCCAAACACCAAAGCAGGGACACTGGAGGGAGGTCAACTGAATCTAAAATCGAGGTTTGTGAATCTCAGTTCTGACTGGGCCCACTGTGGGGTGGGGGAAGGGTGTGAGGGCTCCCATGGGCTCCTGACTTTGGCTTCTGTTGGAATTTTTTGTTACAAAGAATGAAAACTAGGGGGACAGAAGTTCCAAACAGAAGCCAGGGCTGGGGTTTGGGGTAGGGGCTGCGTCTACTGCCCTCAACTCATCTGGAAAGACGGAAAAACCCAATAAACTAAAAGGGGGTGACTAGTGGATGGGAAGGGAATGCAGGCCCGGGCCCTAGGCCCGTCCACCCTGGGCCTGGTGGGGAGTGGTGGGTGCTTGCTGCCAGGGAGGTTCTGGGTGTGGAAGGAAAGGCTCAGGGCCCCACCTCCCATTGGGTCCAGGGCCTGGGCCCAGGGAGGCTAAGCCCCAGGGACTAGGGGTCTTTTGGCCTCAAGTGTTGGGGGGGGTGCTGCCTCCAGCCTACCATGACGCCAAAAGTGAACGAGGTATTGTGTGTCTGGATGCGTGGACGTTGTGTGTGCACGCCCATGTCCGTGGACGGCAGGGACCACTGATGAGCCAGGAGAGCTCTGCAGAGAACCCGGGGCAGGGGTGAGCAGGGCCACGTGCTGGGGGAAAGGGCGGCTGGCCTGGCCAGAGGAAGGGGTCTGGGCTGGGACCTCTCCCCACAGGGCCTGAGGCTATGGGCAGCAGGTCTGTGTGTTCCTGGGTGTTGTGTCTGTTTCTCCGTGACTAGGTGTCTAGATTTGTGTGTTCAAATGTATGTCTCCACTTTCACGTCTCCATATACGCACATGGAAATGTTTGCACGCCCATGTGCCCATTTCCACAGCTGCCTGTGGCCACGTTTGTCCACATCCATGTTCAACTGCCGCCACATTTATATGACCCTGTACTTCAGTCTCCTGTGTTTTACCCACGTTTATATCTGTGTCCGAATTTGGCCTAGTCCTTAAACGTTTCCAGGGCGTGCGTCTGGGTCTGTAAGTGCTATCTATTTCATGTCTGTCTGTCCCTGT
Organism: Macroglossus sobrinus; assembly: GCA_004027375.1. Lineage (NCBI taxonomy): Eukaryota > Metazoa > Chordata > Mammalia > Chiroptera > Pteropodidae > Macroglossus > Macroglossus sobrinus. Next base: position 1,268,940 of record PVKZ01000138.1, read on the forward strand.
GGGGGGGTGTGCCCCTGCCTGTCTTTGTGTGGCTATTTCTCTCTGTGGCCCCGTGCCCTCCCAGCCCCTAAGCCTTTGCCCCCGCTCCCTGTCTTTGCCCCAGTTGGTAAACATAGCCTGTCAAAATATTTTCTTTTTTTTGTCTTTTTTTTTTTCAAGTTCAAGAATCCCCAGTAAAAATTCTCCACGAGGTCTTTTTTCCCTTTTTACAAAAATAGAAATTTTCTTTCCCTCCCACCCCCCCACTTGTTTTTTTTCATTTTGTTTCTGTTTCCAGCCCCTCCCCCTGCTCCTCATACTCCACTGAGGGGCTCTGGGCCAGGAATGCCCACAACCCTCTCATGTTTAGCTTTGTTGGGGATTTTTAAACCTGTTCTGTCCCCTGCTCGGGCTAACCTCAGCATTGGGGAGGCCTGGAGGGTACCCCCAGCACTCCCCCAACAGCCATCCATGGAGGGTGGTTGAGGGTGGGGTGGGGGCACATCTCTGTTTTCTTTTTAGCCGAAAAAAGAAACAAAAACCATCTCCATGAACAAAACCAAGATGAGAGAGTGAACAGCCCAGCCTGGGGTGGGGGCTGGAGGATGGGATGGGGGACCCCCAGGCACCCCCCATTCCTTGCAGACCCTCCCAGCCCAAGTGCTCACCCTGTGGCTCCCGCAGGGGTGCGGGGCTTCGTGCTGTCCGTGGTCTGCCTGTGCTGTCTCTCTTGGGCCCCTTCTCTCTCTCTCTCAATCTCTCTCTCTCTCTCTCAATCTCTCTCTCTCTCTCTCTGCTGCCCGGGGGGTGGGGGGGGGGTGGCCACAGCTCAGGCCTTGTGCTGTTTGCTGGTCTTGAAGGACACCTGCAGCACGCGCTCACCCAGGCGGTAGCCATTGAGGCTGGCGATGGCCATGGCTGCCTCATCATAGTTGGTCATGGTGACAAAGCCGAAGCCCTTGCACTTGTTGGTGGTGAAGTCGCGAATGACCTTGACATTGGTGACTGCCCCAAAGGGCCCGAACAGCTGCCACAGCACGCTCTCGTCCGCCTCCGGCGACAGGTTATACACAAAGATGCACCAGCCAGCGCCTGCTGCACCTCCTGACAGGCCCACGCCCGCCAGGCCGCTCATGCCGTCGATGGCGATGGGCGAGAACCTGGCGATGAGCGACAGGGGACTACTTTGGGGGTCACGCGGGCTCTGCCCTGACCCCCAGCATGCCCCCGACCCACTGTGACCCTGTGACCTGACCCTGACATGACCTCTGACCGTGCCTTGACCTTGGGAGCCTTGCATTGTCCTGACCTGCCTTGACCTCCAACTATCACCTGAACTTAAACCTCACCCACTCTGAGGCACCAGCCCCCAGTCTCCATCCTGACCTGTGGTCTCCTGATCTTAGACCATCCCTCACCCGTGATCCTGCCCTGAGCCCTGAACTACGCCCTGACCCCATGACCTCTGGCCCTACCTGATCCTTGGTCCTGTTGAACCTGACCACTTCCCCACACCACTCTTGCCCTGACCCCAACTGTAAGCACACTCTGACCCTGCCCTTAGCCACATCCCATTTGCCTCTGCTGGCCACCCGGCCACGTGGCTGGAGGCCCACTGGGGAAGTGCAGTGCTGGGAAGTGGGTGTAGCCATTTAAGTACCACCCGTTCATTATTCATGGCTCAGTACAATCATCACTTTTTCAGGCAGCCTCCTCCCTCATCCCTTCTCTGGCCTTTTTCTATTTAAATCAGTAGTTTATTATCAGCAACCTCTTCCCTAAAAGGTTTTGTTCCCTGTGGTGTCCCAGCCCAGAACAGCTCCTAGCATACAGTAAACATGGGGTCTCCATTCGACTGGACAGGGACCCCCAGGGCCTAAATCACTCAGTTCGAGCTCTTGAGACTAACTGCTTGCTCCCTCCTCTGGGCCTTTGTACAGGCCATTGCTGCTGCCAAGAACTCCGCTTCTGCTCTGTCACCTCAGATGAGTCAGCGTTACCCCTTTTGCCCCCGATCACTGTTCAGTTCGTCTATCTGTCTCCTTTCCCCCTAGACTGAGATAATTAATAACAGTAACGATAATCATAAGAGCAGCTACCTTTTATTGAGCGCTCACTATGTGCCAAGCACTGTGCTCAATATTGTCTTATCAATGTGAAGGACCGAGTGTGGCTGGGCCACACTGGGTCTCCAGCCTCAAGCCAAGCGCCTGGTACTCAGCATGCGCTCAACAGCTTGTGATGCAATAAACACAAGCCTTCGTAGGTCAGGGATGCAGACAGTGTCACGGGGGCCTAAGGTCCATCCCCGACTACAGGGAGCAAAGGGCAGTCTGTGACCCACAGCAAAGACAACCAATAGTGGCAGGTAGAACTCAGGCTTAACGTGGAAACCAGGGGGCATGATTGTGATCCGGGCAACTGCTCGCCTTTCACTGGGCCAGAGAGGGTTACGGGCAGCATGGTGGCTCTTTGTAGGCATTTATTGGGCTCCACAGCCCCAAAATCTCTTCATGAACATGCTACACCCTGACAGGGACAGACATGGCTAAGCTGACAGTGCTGGGAATGAGGCAGGGAAGGTGTCCAACAGAGTAAGGGTCCAAGGATGGACAGTGAGGGGCTGGGGGCAGCGAGGTGGGGGCACTGTTACCTCTTAACTCCGTAGGCCATGTTGAGCAAATTGTCCAGCCTGTGGAGCAGAAGAAGTGGTCACTGGTGGCCTCCAGGCACGCTCCTGGCTGTGATACTAGCCAGCCAGCCTGTTCTCCCTGCCCCCACCCTGCAGGCTAGCAATGTCAGCCCTGCCCCCGCCTCCCGCTCCCTGCCCGGCTGGACAGCGCCTGGCACGGACCGTGGTCACTCCAGCACCGCCTCTGCCTGCCCTGTCGAGTCCTGGTCCTCCCCCTCCAGCAGCCCAGCCCCACTCGCCTGCCCCCACCCTGCAGGGCTTGGCTCCCCAAAAGAAAAGGTTCAAGTCTCTTCACCACAATGCCTGGGCTGGGCAGGTGACACCTCTCTGAGCCTCAGGGTCCCCATCTGTCAAATGGGGGACAAGACAAGCTGTGTTCTCATGGTTGCTGTGCAAAATAAGTGAGTGTGCCTGGTACTCAGTAAGCACTCATGAAATGTGTGTGAGAAAACTGAGGCACAGACAGCTGGAGCCGGCCCCCCAGCATGGGGGGGCAGTTGAAAGAAGGACCTGATCAAGTGATTCTGAATTCTTAATGTTGATACTGCCCCTCATAGTGCATTGTGCCCCTGCTATAAATCAGGGCCTGGACTCAGCACCCAACAGACCCCCACGTTTCCCCTTTGCTGCCCTCAGCAGCCCCAGTATGTGGGCACCCCAACATCTGCGTCCCTCTACCCTGCAGAAATGGGATTCAGGGAGGGAAGCTGCAAGAGGGCAGCTGCAAGTGGCCTGGGGGTCTGGGGTGCCTGGGGCCTCACCGGAAGCGCTGCGTCTGATGGTGCAGGGGGCCTGCATAGCGTCGGGCCGATGACTGGTAAAGGTGAGTGAGCAGGGCCTGCCCCGTCTTCTGACTTGGGTTGTTGGCGAACTTGACTGTGATGGGCTCAGCAGCACCCAGCGGCTTCTGTCCATTCAGTCCTTTGATGGCCTCCTCGGCCTCAATCCTCTTGTCGAAGCGGATGAACCCCACACCGCGAGACACACCTGCCGGGGGTGAGGATGTCATGAGGACCCTGCTTTCTCCTATGTGACCTCCTCCCGCTCCCCCCTGCTTCTCGCCCTGCCATTCCCCATATCTCCGTTTTGGTCCCACCTTGGTGCCTCCACCCAATGCCCCACCAGGTGCACCCTCGCCAGTGGCTTGACCTGTGACCTGGTCCACCAGGATGCGGGAAGTGATGATGCGGCCATATTGGGAGAAGAGCTGCTCCATTTCCTTCTGGCTCATGGTCTTGGGGAGCCCACTGACATACAGGTTGGCATCCCGGATGGATGCGGAGCTGGGTCTGGCATAGGACACCTTGGGGAGGGTCAGGCGGACAGGTGTGAGGGAAGACCCATTTCACAGATGGAGAGACGCCACATCTGAACCACCGAGTTGCAGAAATGCCTCATCTATTCACTCAACAAATATCTCTTGAGTAGTCACCATGAGTGCAGCTGACCAGGGCTTGGGGGAGAGGACATGGTCATGGCTGGGACAATGTGGCCATGGCCCTGTCTGCATACAGTGATGGGGGACTTATCATCTGAGAAGGTCAAAGGAGCCACACCTCTAGGGTCACACCTCTCACTGGGGACCTCAGGGACTCTTGTGTCCCCAGCTTATGCTCTCAGGCTGGATATTTGATCAACAATGATGCTTCCCTACTGCCTTGGAAAGTAAGCCTGGGATGCTGGCCCCTTCTTTTTCCAATTACACTGGGCCCCTGAGGCTCACTGAGATCTTTAGCCAGCAGCTCAACCCTGACAACTCACGAATGTCCATCCCCAGCATGGGCCTGGCCCTCAAGCTCCACACTCTTGTGATACCTGCCTCCAGGCAGCCCTCAAGGGGGCCTCACTGGGAGCACACTCAGTGTAGCTGCACCCGGCTCCTGACTCAGTAATGGCAACTCTGTCTTCCTGGGTGCTCAGGACCCAGGCTCAGCTGTACCTTGATGCTTCTCTTTTGCATCCACATCTAATCCACCATCAGTCCTTCTTCATTATCCAGAATCTGCATGCTTCTCCCCATTTCTATCTCCCTACTCCAGCCCAGCACCCACCATTTCTCACCCTGACCACGACAGCCATCTCAGCCTGGTCCCCCATACCATCTTCGCCCCTCACAAGCTGTTCCCCCAACAGCAGCCAGAGGGCAACTCTACACATCTGAGCCAAGTCACATCCTTCTGTTCAGATTCGTCAGTGGCTCCCACCTTCCTCAGAGTTCATGTCCTTCCCATGGCCCACAAGGCCCTACATGACCTGTCCTATCACCACCCTCTCCTTACCTCCATTCCTCCCTCGACTGCTCTGTTCCAGTCACATGGGCCTTTCTTGTTCCTCAAATAGCAGGAACGGTCCCGCCTCAGGGACTTTGCACTGGCTATTTCCTCTGCCTGGAACTCTCTTCCTCTTCTTCTCTAGGTCTTGGTTGAAATGTCCTCCCTGTCCTCTCCCATCTAAACTGGGTGCCCACCCCTATCCCCATGACTCTCCCACATAGTACTGCTCTCAGTTGTGAATTAGACACGTTCGTCCGATTCATATCATTATGGTCCAGTCCAACAATGAAATCTCTGCAGCTGTTTAAAAAAGGGTGGATTTGGGTATTGATTTCTCCAAAACAGTGATGAGTATTGTAAAGTGGGGGATGGTAAAGTCCACTTACAGAGCTGCAGGTATTGTGTGACCGTTTCATTGCGTGATAGATCAATGTCCTAGAAGCATAAACTGGAAGGCCCACCCCAATACTAACAGAGTGACCAAAAGCTGGTGGGGGTGGGGTGGGGGTGTCATGAGCTCCTCTGCTCCTTATTTCTGCTCATGCCTATTTTCTATCTTCTAAATTAACCTCTGGGTATATAGTGGTTATTGTCAAGGGTCTGGCTTTTGTTTGAGGCTGTGAGTTGTGAGGGTACGTTACTTCATTGAAAACAACTAATTAAAAAACTAACAAAATGAAGTCTATGGCCATTCCACCCTGAACGTGCCCAATCTTGTCTGATCTCAGAAGCTAAGCAGGGTCGGGCTTGGTTAGTGCTTGGATGGGAGACCACCTAGGACTACCAGGTGCTGTAGGCATTAACAACAACAACAAAAAAAACTCTAACAAATTGGGCTGGGGGTGCTCTTGGAGTGGGCGCAAGGGGATTCTAATTAATGCCATTATGCACACCTGGGGTCCTCCAGAAAAACACAAACAGCTGTTATTATTTCTGTAATAATAATTAAAAATCACAGCTGTGTATTTGACCGTTTGACTCTTCCCTACAGCTCTGTGAGCTTTGAGGTGGTAAGGACTTGATGGATTGGAGTTGGGGGTGACAGGAAAAGGCCCCTGAGCTCCCGGTAGGTGTTTGGGGTTGGGGGCCACCTGAGGCACAGAGTTGGTCTTCAGGGGCCTTTCCTGTCCTTCTATGATGTGGGCTGACCCAGGTTCCTCGTTTCCTCACCAGGTCGGGGCCTGGCACACAATGGTCAGCTGGAAATACTTTGAGTGGAATCTGCTGGAATACGCAGTTCATACTGACCATAAAACACAGCCACCCAGGTAGATACACACACACACACACACATGCACGCACCACACACACACACACATGGCTACACCATACCACCCGCTGCACTGCCATGGTGACTATCCCAGCAGGAGGGTAACACAAGGTCTTGGCCACATCCACGGCAACTATGGGGATCTTGGATAATTACAGTAAGAATTGCACACACCTGTCATACCGCCACACAAGCCCACAACATCACACACCCTGAACAAGGCACAGGTAGACGCACCCACACAACTTCACCATGACACACGAAAACCCTGTTATGGCCAGACACACCCATGCAGCGCCAATAGGTCACAACCAAAGTTGCAGTGTGTGACAAAGCACCTGTCAGATAAATACTATGTCCCACAGACATAAGTGACACACCCAAAGTCTATAATAGCTGGACCCATGTAGCCATGATGTCCCACAAACACCATCTTATAGCCTAGGGCCACACACACACACACTGGCCACATCACATGTACACAGTGGACCTCTGGGCCTTAGAATTCACAGTTCATCACTAGAAGCCTCACACTGGGCTTCTGGGTCTAGTTGGCCATAGAGGGACCCATCAGGTCATGACCTTGCTCCCGCATCAGGGGAAGGAAGAGATTCCTGCACCTCTCTTGCCACAGTGAACTGGGAGCCAGATGGGCATCCCCTCAGCAGAGCTTCCCCCAGGGTTCAAGAGCAGATTTGTGGGGTGGAGCCAGACACCCCCAGGTGAACCTAGAAAGGGGGGTTTCCATGGTGATTCCCCCCAGGGAACCTGCTCCCAGGTCCCAGCTGCAGCTGCTGAGAGGGGAGGGGTGTCACACAAAGGTGGGGGAGGGGATCACCCCTAATCCCACCCTCCCAGATCCTAATTAGGTTCCAGATGGCAGATGGGCCCCCACCCCTCCCCTATTTCCATGACAAAGGCACGAAGGGGGCTGCCCACAGGACCTTGGTCACTCCTATTGCCCTACTGGTGGGGTGGGTACCTCCCTGAGCCGGCAGAGAATGTGAGGCTGATATTCTCCCAATTGACAAATAAGGAAACTGAGGTTCAGAGAGGAAGAGCCACTGGCTCCTGGAAAAGGGAGTGGCCAGGAAGCCTTGGGGGAGAGCTTTGAAGCCCTTGCGTGATGAGCCATGGAGGAGGACAGGTGGCAGTTAAGGAGGTATCCCCGTGGGCAGTAATAAAAGGGAAATAGGGTCAGTCAGCATGGGCACTAACAGAGGAATGGCAGCACAGGGGAATAAGGGCACCAACCTTGATGGTCTTCGTCTGAAGTTTGAGGCCATTGAGGGTGTTGATGGCTTTGTCTGCGTCGTTGGGGTCAGAGTAGTTCACAAACCCATAGCCGAGGCTCTGCCCTGTGGGCAGGACCAGGATAATGACCTACCTCCCCAGATCTGCCAGTGTCCTCCCGGACCCAGGCCTGAGAGGCTGAGCACCTCCAGGACACCTTAGACCCCAGAGTCCCACCTGCTCCCAGTACCTCCCATCTGAAGTCACACTTGTCTCTCCATCACATCTCAGATCCCCCAGAGTCCCACCTGTCCCCATCACACCTGTATTCCTGAAGCTACCACCTCGGTCCTCCCCTCCCCATCTGCCAGCAGCCACACCTGTGATCTTGTCTCGAACCAACTTGCAGGACTCAATGTCACCAATGCTCCCGAAGAGACTCTTGAACTCATCCTGGGTCATATTCTGGGGCAGGTAGTTGACAATGAGATTGGTCTTGCTGTCGTCAGTGGCTCCATTTGTACCAAGGAGTGGCCCATTGGGCAGGGCTGGGCCGGCCGGGCCCCCCGCCACCTGAGACTCCATGGCCCCGAGTATCTGCTGGAGACAACAGGCCACACCTGCTCACGGCCCAGTTCCCACATCAGGGACCAGGGGAGTAAGGGCTCAGTGGTGACAGATCAGTTGTGTCCGACATGGGCACAAACATGGGGAGAGGACAACGTATTATTCTCTTTTCCACTCCTTGAGCACTGAGCAAAGCACTTAACATAATTTTACTGTGAAAAATTCCATACCTTACGTGCTCCTTTGCATATTTGCCTGTTTGTCTAAAACCAACCTGTGCATTTTCAGGATACTATAATAAACACTTCTGTCTTCATAATAAGAAATATAACATTTTTATTAGCTTTGAAGCCCTCACATGACCCTTCCTATGTACTTTCCTCTTCCTACCAAAGGTAATTCCTATCCCAAATGTGTTCTTTTGCCTTATGCGTAATTTTCCCACTAGGCATTTACTCCCCTCCTCCAGTTTTTCCACGAGCTATTTTTTAAATGTATAACGTAAGACCCACAAATAATAGCAATTTTATTTATTTCTCTCCAATCTATACCTGTTATTTATTTTTTCTTGTCTTATTGCAGGAACTACAATATGATGTACCTTACTTATTTCTTACATTAAAGGAAATACTGTAAACATTTCATAGCTAAATATTATCTTTGCTTTTACAAGTTGTTTTTTGTAAATGGCTTTTATCAGGTTAAGAATGTTTAATTTTATTCCTAGTATCCTAACAAGATTTTTTTTTAAAGAAGGGATGTTGAGTTTTATTGTTCTTTTAATGTTCTTTTCCTACATTTATTTTTTAAATTGAGATAACTGACGTATAACATTATATTAGTTTCAGGTGTACAACACAATGGTTTGATAATTGTATATATTACAAAATGATCACCACATTAAGTCTAGTTAACATCCATCACTCACATAGTTTTAATTTTTTTCTTGTGACGATAGCTTTTAATATTTACTCTCTTAATAACTTTCAAATATATTTTACATCTATTTTACATCTAAGGGCCACATTGAGAAGAATTTTAAAGGCATATCGGCGCTCAGAAGGAAACAGTGCTGGATTGATTGGTGTTGTCTGTCATCAGCATGGGAAGGTAAAGTAACTAGCATTTCTTTAGGTCTTTTCTTATGGCAGGTTGGCGAATAGGTTGTCCTCACCTGAAAACTCAAATTGATTGGTATGGTCTTTCTAGAGGGATGAATTAGAAAGGATTTGAAGTCACATCCAATTTCAGCAGGAAAGACCATTGGGATAGATTAGCAAAGTCTGCTGTGACCACAGAATCAGAGTCAGCAGGTACACATCATCTCAGCCATCCCTGACCCAAAATACAATACTATAATTGTTTCCAAATATTGTTCCCTATATTCCAGGCACAGAGCCTCTACAGGCAATTTTTCTTTTCTGATTTACAACAGACCTAAAAAGAAGAGGGTTTTACTCCCCCCGCTTAACAGATGTTATGAACTAAAAGCCTATGTCCTGCTCCAAATTCATATATTGGAATCCTAACCCTTAATGCTATGGTGCTTGGAAGTGGGGCCTTTGGAAGGTGATTAGGTCATGAGGGTGGAGCCCCCATAAATGGTATCCATGACTTTATAAAAAGGGACAGGAGAGAGGTCTCTCTCTCCACATGTGAGGATACAGCAAGAAGACAGCTAGCTGTCTGCAAACCAGGAAGAGAGCTCTCACCAGGAACCAAATCAGTTGGTACCTTGATATATTGGACTTCCCAGACTCCAGAACTATGAAAAATAAATGTCTGTTGGTTAAGCCACCCAGTTTATAGTATTTTGTTATAGAAGCCTGAACTGATAATAGATTAAGAAAGTTAGATTCAGAGATGTTTGAAAAATTACCGATGATCATGCAGCCCATAAATGGTAGAACAGAGATTTTCACATGAGCTTTCCTGATCCAGAGTCTGTAGTTTCAACTTTCACTGTCAACCTAGTGCTGGCTTTCATATTTCCCAGCTGTGTGTCCTCAGGTATGCTACTTAACACTTCTGAGTCTCTGTTCCACTTTGCTGCAAACTCCAAATTACTGGCACAGTGGCTTGGAGAAGGATCTAAAGCCACATATGGGTGCAATTGGAAAGCGTTCTGGGATCAGCCAGCCATATCTGTCATGAGCACAGCCACGAAAAGTGAAAACAGGCATGTCACATTAACCATCCCTGCCTCATAATCCTGCGTTTAATAACTGTCCCGCTCCATTGAGCATCTATCATGTGCCAGGCACTGTGCAAAGTGCTTCAGGCATCATTTCACTCTTTTCTCGCAACAGTTTTGAAAGACAGCAACACATTCTCCATTTTACAAGTGAGGAAACTGAGCTCAGAGATGTTGGGTGATATAAATGGGGAACTCCATTTCAAACCTGTTTGTGTCAGACTTCAACATTGTTCTTAATGACTGTGGCCAATTCATTGGGGGCAGCTCTGCCACCTCATAGTTGTGTGTCTTCAGGGACGATCTTAGCTCTTCTTTAGGCCTCTGCTTTGTTTTCATTTATTCTTATTAAAAGGATGGCACGGAGGGTCACTCCCCTGCATCTCAGTGGGCTGAGATTGGCTGTCTGGGGGGCTGCCTGCGGGATTATTCTGAAGTTACATCTGGGTTGAGCAGGAACATGCACTGGGAGGACTAGCGATGTCAGCCACAGGCCCCAATAGTAATTCAGTAATGCACCCTCCATGGATCTGCATCTCATCTCCTAACATTAATAATTTACTAACAACATGGCCATGTACTGAGCGCCTGCTACATGCCAGACAAAATTCTTCATGTGAGAATTTCCAGGCAATTCTTCCAATGTTGAATGTTATTTAATAGATGAGGAAATTGAGTCTCAGTGAAGGGGTAGGGATTTGCACAAGGTTTGGCAGTGGGCAAATGGTGGACCAAGAATTTAGATCCAGGGTTTGGACTCCAGAGCTCATTTTCCTAATGAAAAAGCCAATAGTAACAGTCAAGTGAAACTGATCACCCACTTTACACCATGTCCCGGGCATCTATATATAAACCCACTCTGTTGGCTGAGCTTACTACTGATTCAATTCAACAAATATTTACTGGGTGCTACCATGTGCCAGCTGCTGGCTTCCCCCTCCTCACTGTGAGTCCTCTGATATTCACATTGCCTCTCTGTCCCTCCACTAAAGGTGCAGAGTTCCCCCATATATAGAGATGGATTCTGAATTCCTGTCTAGGCTCAACAATAGTTCTGTGGTCGATTGAAATGTATGCTAAGGGAGCCTGACAAATATTCAGCAGCACACATCCCTGCTTTGGGACACACCAGATTCTGGATTTGGAATCCCTACTATGTGCCAGCAGGCACTGAGCATGTGGTAAATTTTTGCTGACTTTCCACAGCCACACAGAAAGCTGGAGATTTCTCCATTTCTCAGATGGAGAAACTAAGGGACAGAAGGATTTGTGAATTGCCAAGAGTGACAGGGGGAGGTGATAGTAATGCAGTCAGGGTTTGACTGCAGAGACTACAAGGTTACAGGCTCCCCTAACCACAAATGTTGTCCTCATCTCGGAGAAGGTTGAGGTGATTGGGGTGTTCCTACTTGGGATCTTGAGCCCCAGCCTACTAATCTTACCACCATCCCATTTCCCTCCCATCTATGCCAGAGCTTAGTGGGATCAGTGTCGCCTGTGTTTCCTCCATGGCTGAGCCGGCTGAGCCGATAATGGGGATCAGATTGGTGGAGGTCACACCCACCCTGCTCCAGCTCCAGCCAATATATGACCTGGGATGACATGGATATCACAGGGACCTTTGAGGGCTGTCCCAGGGCAGGGATGGAGGGGCAAAGTCAGAGGGGAGGAGGGCCTTAGATAGAAAGGCAGATGACACTGGGAGCAATGGCACCTTCCCTCCCACTCTCCCGCTTTTCATCTGGATCTGTTCCTCTTTCTGTTTCGCTTTTCCCCCATCCCTCTTTCTCCTGTTTATCTCTCCCCTCTGAAGCCCTGTCTCCCGCTCCCTCTCTCTCACTCTTTCTCCAACACTGCACATACACCTGACATATGGATTTTACAGTGAACACACCTCCAGTGTCTGACCCCCTTGGCCCCCAGCTGCGACTCCTGGCCCCAGTCACAGTGACAGATGCCTGAAAATTAGCAACAATAGGGCATTGAGTGGCTATGCATGGTAAGCCTGGGCCACCACGTGGTTCTGAATTTCCCACTTCCAGGTCCTTCTTCCTCCGTGCAGGGCCCTCACTGTCTCGATTTATCCCTTTACTACCTCTCAGCCTGTTCCCATGGTGGGTATCTGCCTTGAGTGCCCTCTGTTGGAGTAACCAAGCCCCCAAGACCCTCCTGTGACCTCTGACCACACCCTCTCCTCTTTGTGCATCTGTTTCCCTTTTTCAAAGGAGGAAACAGATCAGAGGAATGGATGCTGGATTGTTGTAAGGGTTTTGAGGGTCCTCAGGAAGCCACACTCATATTCCTGGACCTGGGTAAACAGGGTGAGGCCCAGAGAGAAGGGGCCGGCTTGAGGTCACACAGCAGAAAAGCATGGCCTGACAGGCCTTATTTCTCAGAGCCAGGTGGGCGGGTCCCAGGATCCAGGAGGGAGTGCTGAGCATTCCCTCACTAACTGAGCTCTCCACGACTGGATAAAGAAGCCCGGAAAGAGACACAGTGTACAGAGACACACACACACACACAGAACCGAGAGACTAGAAGAGCAGAAGAAGGAGGCCCAAGAGCCGGAACCAGACAAAGGACGCGCGATGGCGCGGGGAAGGGAGTAGCGCAGTGGGGGCGGGGGAGGAGCCGAGGTGGGGCTAGCACTGGCCAGCACCGCCCCCGGGAGATGCCCCGGCTGCGGAGTGGAAATCAGAGGGCTCGGGCGAGGCAGGCCCCCTGGGGCCATAGGGGCGGGGCCTAGATGGGCGGGGTAGGGGCGTGGTCATTCCGGGCGTGGCTGGGCGTGGCCGCGCGCTGGGGAGCTGACCAGCTCGGTGATTGCTGAAAGTAACGGAGTTGGGCGAGAGGCGCGGGCGGGCAGGCACCCTCAAGGTCACCCCGCGGCCCAGAGCCTTGGCGGGGTGGGGCGCCTGGACATGGCCTAGGGGGCCTGCCTGAGCCTCTTATCCTATCCCTCGGGGGACTGGGGTCCAGCAACAGGAAAGCGGCGCCCTCCGTGGGTTCTTTTCTCCCCTCCCCCTCCCCGCAGTCTGAGTCGCCCGCGCGATGCTATGGCCCGCGAAGAAGCTCCGAGAAACAAAGGGACGCGGCGGCGGCGGGCACGCGGGGCCTCCGGGCGCGCCCCCTCCTCTCCCCTCCCCGCTTGCCGCAAGGTCGACAGGCTCGAGGACAAGACTCCCGGCTCCGGGCGCGGTCGTGGCCCCGGGCGCGCGATCTGACGCCACCCGCTTCTCCGGGGCTCTCGGGGACGCCTTGCCTCCTTGTCCTGGCCCAGCATCAGTGACGGGGCCCTGCGTTTGCCTTGGCGGCCTGTGGGGTCCGGGCCTGGATGGAGGAGGTAGCCTCCGCCGCCGCGGCCCCTCCCCCATCAGGCCTGCTGGAAGGGGGCAATATCTCTCCTAGGGCGCCATAAGATGCTCCCTGAATCTCAGCTGGACTCTCGAAGGCCTCTCAGACAAGACTCTAAACGCCCTCAACACTCTGGGCGCGGCCCTGCCCACACTCAGACCCCGAGGCTCGGTCCTACCCCCCACCCCCACCTGGGCCTAGCTAGGCCTGGTCCTACCCCCCCACTCCATCTCCGCGAAGCCTGTACCTAACCCCTTCCCGACCAGATTCCCTCTCAGCGACAGGGGAATACCTACAGTGACCATTCTTGTGTGCCCAGCGGGCGCGGTCCGTGTTGAGGGCAGCTCCGGGGGTCGTGCACTCCTTGCGGGGAGCTCGATGCTCACGCTGGGGTTATGCCTGAGGGGCCTCTGGCGCGGCCGCTGCAGAGGTGTTGGTGAAGGCGGTGGCTACCTCGAGGGCCGGAGACGGGCCCGAGCCCGGGAACGCGCGCGTGGATAACCAAGCCCCGGGGTGGTCTGCGGGCGGCAGGGGATGGTAAGAGGGAGCGGGCGCGGTAGTGAGAATGCCCCCTGAGCGGCCCCGCGGGGCCGGGGGAGATTGTTTTTGCCGACAGAGATCGCGGCGCTTTGCTTTTTGCCGCCGCCCCTCAGCCTGGCCTGTCCGGTTCCGGGTGCTTAGTCTTTTACCCTCGCCCGCCCGCCCTCCCACCCTACAGCCCGCGCTGCGCGCTCCGCGATCTGGGCCGCGCCGCCGCCGCCCCCAGCCCTTTATATCAGCAGCTGCCAGCGCCAGCGTTGTTTATTGGCTGCAGCTACCGAGCCCCACCTCCTCGCGGCGCCCGACGGCGCGGCAGGTGGAAGCGAGCTCGCGCTGGAGCGGATACACTTCCTGGGGACTCGTGTCGCCAGATTCTGGCCCTTTTGCCCTAGCAGTCTGTTTCCTGTCTTGGCCCTCCTTTTTGGGAGGGCTTTCTGACCGGAAGACAGGGCGGGCTCTCCTCTGTCCAGCACCCGGAGTTGGAGGAGCGAAGAGGATGAGAAGTTTAACGTAGCCCAATTTTACGACTTTCCAAAGTGCTGTCCACCGAGAGGACTGGAAAGGGACAAGGAACCAAGACCTAAATGGGCAGAAGCCTTGGTCCCCAGATTTGCGGGGACTAGGCGTAGGAAGGTGGGGATGACAGGAGTCCTAGTTTGCCTGCAGAAGAAAGTGGGACTCTAGGGTTCAAAAAGTGAGGACTTGCAACCCACAGTGGAGGGGCACTCGGCATTGCTGAGAAAAGGGTAAAGAAGTTTGGAGTTTAGGGTTCCAAGCAAACCCCCTGGCACCCTACAGTCCTGGGAAACCACTGGACCTTCTCCGGCCCGATAAACTTGGGGTGGGCAGATCTTCCTTTAAACGTCCTTTCTCGGCTTGTGATTGGTCTGCTTGTGGAGTCATTCTCCCTCTCTGCTGAGAGAACCTGGCTACTACTAAGAGTATGGGGGCGGGGTGGCGCATCCACCTTGGGTGCGCAGGCGCAAGTGCCTAGTTACGTTGGGGCTGTCATCAGGGGCAAGTTTTGCTCACTAGGGAGAGACGCCTTCTAGTGGGGCTTCAGCACCACAGACAGCGGCCTAACGGCCCCGTCGAAGGCACTGTGGTAGGAGTAGCCAGGACCCTCTAAACCCGGGAGTCGCAGCCCACAACCCATCTTTGTCTCTAAACACCCTTTAAGACTCTACAAGGAGAGCCTAATTTGACCAATCAGGGACAGCACTCGAGAGAATGAATTGAGGGAGGACGCCCTGGAGATAGAGCCAATGAAAACTGCGCGCAGCAGAGAGCGTTGCCACGGCATAGAGAGGGCGGGCCAATCATAGTGATCAGTACATTCTGGGCGGCCACGATGCAGGTCCCCAGGTGGCTCCTCTAGGGTTTGCTGGGGCAACGTGCCTGCAGACCCTGGGGACCTCGAGCGATGGTTTGTTCCCCACCCTGTTATTCTCCCAGCTCCTGTAGGATCAGAAGCTGTGCCTCAGCCGGGATGGGGGCTACTTCTGGGCTCGCAGACCAGACTACGTTTCCCATGGAAACTGCAGGGCATAGCAAAGGGGACTGAAACCGGAGGTCCCTAACTGGGGTAGCTCCCGGTCAGAAACGTAAAATAAGGCTTTAGCCGCGGCCCCGCCCCACAAGCTGCTAAGAAGTCGGTGAGGCCAATGTGCAGAACGCCACAGGGTTCCCCGGGGCACGTGCCCCAGCTCGCTGCTGCAGTCTCCGCGGTCACGTGGCTGCGGCCGCCGGGGGCCCAAGCGGCTTGCGCGCCACCTGGTGGCTGCGCGGCCTGGTCTCATTCCCTCCCCCTCTCCCTGGTGGCCAGCAGGATGAAGAGGGAGGCCTCAGCATCCTACTCCGGGAAATGGGGCTGGGGCAGCCACCTCGCGGCTGCCAACTCCCTTCCCCCAGCGGCTTCCTGTTCCAGGAACACGCCGAGCCCGTTTCACCGCGGGGCTTTGGCACTGGCTGTTCCTTCGGCCTGGGATTTGCCTCCTGTAGCTTTCTTCAGGGATGGAACCTCTTTGTCATTCCACTCCATGCTCAAATAGCACCTCCTCAGAAAGGTCTCCCTGACCACTGCCCTAAACAGCACCCTCAGAAACTAACACACTATTCTGTTTTCTGTACTGAACATCCTCCAACTGATCTCTGAGCTCTCTTGGGGTGAGGAATGAGTGAGACATGAAGGATTAGAACTGAGCGTCATGATCAAGTTCTGGGAGATGTCCAGTGCCTCCCCGTGTCCCCAAGCTCCCAGCTCTGACCTTGTAAGAGGAGGGTGTGTTTGGTGTTGCCCAGGCACTGCAGAGGCTGACATAAAAGGGCTTGTAGGGTCACACCCTGTGCCTGCTGCCCCAGGCCTTGCTTAAGAGGAAGGGACCAGGTTGCATAAGGGCCCACCCTACCCGCCTCCCAAATCATTCAGGCCTAGGGAAAGGGCATCTTCTTTCTTGCTCTTTAATCTCCCTCTGCTCTCTTGACACAGTTCCAGCAGCCCCAGGCGCCAGCTCTGGAGACAGGGCGGAGTTGGGGGACCAGCCCTAGGGCAGGGCAGGGTGCCTCCTTCCGGCCAGCAGTTCGGGCAGCCCCTGCGGCTGTCCAGGCCCATCAGGCCTGGGAGTCTTAAATAAATAGGGGCGGTCAGTGGTCCTGTGAGTCAGGCGGGCTTGTGGTCTGGGTGGCTTTTGAGTGTGTGGAACTTGACACTGTCCAGTTTCTCAAAACGCTTTCCACAGCGATCACAGGTGAAGTTGTACTGCACCTCGGCGGTGTGCTTCTTCATGTGCCAGTTGAGCGACGCACGCTGTCTGCACTGGTAGCCGCAGATCTCACACCTGCGGGGAGTCGGAAGGCGGCACCAAGTCAGGGTCAGAGTGGGTGCTGCCCAAGCCTAGCTACAGGGGCGGGGCCGGGCCCCAGAAAAGTGCAGTGCTTTCTGGGATGGAGACATCCTGAAACTGGGCATGTCAACCCGAGGGGAGGCCACCCATGGGACCTGCCCTGTGCGGATCCAAGCCTGGATCCCCTCCCTCCTAGCTCCCTCAGCCCGTCACTCACTGTAGGGGTGTCTCGCCGGTGTGCGTGCGCCGGTGTACCTCCAGGTGATTCTTCCTCTTAAAGGATTTGCCACAAGTCTCACAGGTGAATTCACGGACACCTGAGAAAAAAGCAAGGCTGAGGCGCCGCCCTTGGAGAGGGCGCTATGGAATCTTCTGCTGCACCGCAGAGAACAGGTAGGGTGCATATGGGCCAAACCCCACATCCTCCAGGCTTAAATGCCAACTCTAATAACCAGAGTCTAAAAAAAGGCTCCAGAAGGCTGCTCAAGATGTCCCCCCACCCCACTCCAAACACACAGAGCTGGAATGTGAACTCGGGTTCCTGAGAGGCACAAGGTGCAAACTCTCAAGCCAAGATGAGTCTGAATTTCACCCCAATATTTGAACATTTGGGCAATTTCACATAAAAACCCAATGTTCTGATTTTGAAAAATCCAAAGCCCTGCCCTTCCATAGGGCAGAGGCACCAGTGCTGGCCACCGTGTCCACAGCCCACACCCTAAGTCAAGGAGAAACTGTCCCAAGCTTGCTCGCCCACCCTGCCCATCTGGAGTGGTTCACTGTCCTCCCTCAGCCCCGGAACTGCTCCTGCATGAGATCTCCTTGTAGGAATGAAGAGGCCAAGGGGTTGAGGTGGGGAAGAGATAACCAGCTCCTACCCAGCTCCACGTGACTGTAAACAGTCAGTGTTACTGTAGCTTGTGCAGCTCCAGCTCACTGAGCACCAGGAAGGTGGGCATCAGGTTAAGCACTGTACTTCCGCCATCTCACACCAGCCCACGTGAAGGACAAACAGGCGGCTCTGAAAAGGGCAGCCCTGCCTGGGCTGGACCCTGCCTGCCCCTGCCCTGTGCCCTTGGGCCTGACCTGAGTGGATGATCATGTGCCGCCTCAGGTGGTTGGATAAATAGAACTTCTTGCCGCAGCCAGGGTGAGGGCACACTTTGGTCTTTCCTTTCCGATGCACGAGGTTGACGTGATTCTGCGGGGGAGAGGGGCAGGAGTGAGGCTGTGGGTGCCATGGGGACAGGTGAGGGCAGCTGGGAGGCAGGCTGGGGCTGACCTCACTGGAGGGGGAAGAAGGGTGCTCTTACACTTTGGATGGACTCCCAGGGGCACAACTGGGATCAAACAGAAGCTTTACTGAGCACCTCCGGCCAGGCTCTGGGTTGGGACATCAGTCAACCTTGTCACAAGCCTGTGAAGGAGCCCAGTCATGAGCCCAGTTTATGGATAGGAAAACAGGCTCCAGAGGCTTGGTGCTTTGCCTGTGTCTCACAGGTGGGCAGTGGCAGGGCTGGGACTGGATTTGGGGGCTGTCAGCCCCACTGCAAGCTCTTTGCTATGCTGCCCGCGAGGCCTGGAATAGGCAGCCCCATATTCACTCACTCCTTTCTCCTTTCACTCTTTAATGCACTAGCATATCTATAGCTCCAGTGCCCAGTACCCGGCCTGGCACTGGTAGGTGCTCAATCCATTCTTAATGAAAACATAACCTGGCAAATTCAAGGGCCTATTGGTACCACCTCCTGTGCCTGAGGGGTGATATGACAAGACCCTGTCTCTGCCCTTGGGGCATCCCATCCAGGCCCAGAGGGCAAACTGCAGGTACATCCTAGTGGTGCAGTGACCAGGACTCACAGGCCCCAGCAGCCCTGGGGTGGGCTTCCTGGTGGAGGGGCATCCTGAGCTGACAGAGTGGCCTGGACAGAGGCAGGAGTTCCACTGGCCGGAAGAGCAGGAGTGTGTGGGGAACCGCCAGGCTAGGACCAGGCAGCCACTCAGGGTGTGTAGAAAGAGCCTGTGGCTGGTTGAGGAGGCAGGACTGGTGCTCTGGAGAGTGAGAGGGGAAGGCAGTGAGGTGACACCTGGTGCTCCGTGGCTGAGGCAGGGTCTGTGAGAAGCTGCTGAGGTCAGCTGGGGCGTGGGGGTGTGGGGGCATATGGGAGGCAGGCTTGTGGTGCCTGCTGGGGCCTGGTGGGGCCCTTAGTGAGCTACACTGCCCAGACCCCAGTACACAGGCAGCTGGACACAGTAGCAGACTCCATCCAGCCACTTGGGAGTGGCCTCACCTGGAAACTACTGAGGGCCACATACACCTGGCTGCAGCCCTCATAGGGACAATGGAACATCTCAAGCAGGCCATCGGCATCCATCACCCGCGACCGCTTGCTCCGTCGCCTCCTGGAGGGGAAGGGGCTCATGGAGTCGAGGCTCCCACACTGGGCTGGCTGTCCTCTTTCCACCCCCACCTGCCCGACACCCACTTCTCAGGCTCCTTGGGGATCTCATAGATGATGGCTGACATGTCACTGCTGTCCAACTCCTCCCCATCTGCCTCTGCCTCAGGCTCTGTACTCTCAGGAACTGTTGCCGCCAGCTCTGGGGCCACTGGCTCCTCCTTCTCCTCCTTCTTGAGCATGTACAGGTCCTCCTTCTCTACGGGGTGTACACGCAGGGTTGGTGTCCATGGGGAATAAGGCTGTCAAGGAGCCCACTCCAGGACCACTCTTTGCCCTCCTCTTCCCACATCCCTCCCAATCCCCCAGACTGGCGTGGACCCCCAGACCTTTCTTGGTCTCCATGCCTGCCATGGTGGTGGGGTCCATAGTGTTGGGCTGGCTGCCCTCAGGCTCCGTCTGGGTATAGGCTGCCACACCCTCCATCATGGCGCAGGGTACCTCGTCGCCCAGGCCCCCAACGGGAGCACTGCTGCCTGCTGCCATGTTGAGGTGGATGCCTTCGGCCGTGAGAGCATCATAGCCAGGGCCTGCGATTATGATCACCTGAGAGCCAGGCACCATGCCTGGCATGGGACAGCTGGCTACCACCTCACCCAGTGCCTCCTGGGGCATGTTCTCAAAGAGGGTGCCAGGGCCTGGGCCTACTTGCACAGGTACTGGCACACACACCACTGTCTCCAAGGCTTCTGGCCCACTGCTAGCTGGGTTGGAGCACAGCGGGGTACCCTGCTCAGCCAGGCTCTCCACATGGTGGACATCGAAGGGGATGTGCACGCCGTCTTGGGTGATGAGCCCACTGCTTCCCACTGGACTGGTGGGGGTCACTGCTGCTGTTGCCACTGTCACCTTGGCTGGCTGGCTCTCAGGGGGCTCCTCAGAGTCAGAGCCAGAGCTGGAGTTGGAAGAGGCAGAGCTGCCGGCCACCAGGCCATTGTCCACTGTGGTGACAGAGGAAAGGGGATGGTTATAATAGTGGCAGTAGGAGGTGTTTGTTGAGGGCTCACCAGGGTGCTGTGACTCCTCACTGCCACAAACAGCAGTTACTTCTCAGTCCCCATGCTCCCTAATTGTCCCTGCCTTGCGAAGATGCTATCCTCCCTCAGCCTCTAGACCCACTCTGGTATCCTGGCTCCTCTCTCATAGCTCTTTCTCAGCCTCTTTTGCTCTTTCTGGTCTAGAAGTTTCTAGCAGGGGCCTCTCCTGAGTGTTCTGCTCACCCCAGGATCTCAGCTGGGCCAATGGTGTTAAATACTGCCCTGATTCTGAACAACAGCCAGGTGTCCAACAGTTCAATACAATACTCACACTATTCACCTGGATCTAGCGTCAAACCCGTAAGACTTCCATCACTTTGGATGCCAGCTGAAAGTCCAGGCCATCTGTGCTTCTGGTAATAGATGGAATTCCCACAACTGACCCCCTGCTCAGGTTTGATAATTTACTAGGACAACACACAGAACTCAAGACAATGCTCCACTCCAGTTACAATTTTATTATAAAGGACATAACTTAGCAACAGCCAGATTGAAGAGATGCATAGGGCAAGGACTAGGGGGCAGGGCATGGAACTGCCATGCCCTCGCCAGGTGCACCACCCTCCCCGCACCTCCTGCTCGCCAACCTGGAGGCCCTCTGAACCTCACTGTTCAAGAGTTTTCATAAGCCAGTCTCCAGCCCTGTTCACTTCCCCAGGGCTAGGGGCAGGGTTGAGAGTTTGTGCTCTAATCACATGTTTGGTCTATCTGGTGACCAGCTTCTTTCCTGCAGCTCTCCAGGGGCCACTCCCTAAGTCACCTCATTAGCATAGACCCAGATGTATTCCAAAGGGGCTCCTTCCAAAAGGGTCTCATTATGAAAATGAAAAACATTATCACTCAGGGAATTCCAAAGGTTTTAGGAATTCTATGCCAGGATCAGGAACAAAGACCAAATATCTATTTTTATGATGCTGCCACCATCAATACCCTGGTGCCTCCATGTGGACAGCTCCCACCTGGACAAGCCGTGGAGCTGCATTCCACTGCCTCCACTGCTGCCCAGCCCCCGCTGTGGGGGTCTTAAAGGCATTTCACACTCAGGAACTTTGGACTCTGAAACTTCCCTCAGAAAAAGCCTGTGGCATTCATGGATGTCCCTATCTCAGTGATGGCAGCTCTGTCCTTCAAGTTGCTCAGGCCGAGGCTCAGGGCTATCCTTGACTTCTCCCTTTCTCTCACACCCACTTCCAATCTGTCAGCAAAATCTGTTGGTGCTGCACCCAAAATACATCCACAGGCTGACAGCTTCTCCCACTTCCCCTGAGCATCCTGGTCATGGCCTCACCATCCTGCCAGGACCATGCACCTTCTCCCTGGTGCCCTGGCTCCCACCTTCACACACCCCCACCCCCAGTCTATCTTCCTCACAGTGGCCACAGGGAGCCTGTGAACACCTGCTTAGGTCAGGTCCCTCTTCAACCAAGAACCCACTCTTCACTTCTGTAAAAGAGACAAGCCATGCTCACCAAACCTGAGCCTCTTCCTCCTGGCACCCAGGTGAGCTACATTTCCCAGCACTGGGTCCCAATGGAATGTGGTTGGTAGTGAGCTTCCAGCCACAAGCTTCCACCTCTGCTCTCACTCAGAAGAAACTAGAGCCCCAGGATAGAAAGAAGCTGGGTTCCAGCGCATCAGAAGCCCCACAGCATGTGTTTCAGCAGCTAGCCTTACCTCAATTAATACTCTTCCCAATTCCCTTGGCATAGCGGCTAAAGCTCGCACTGCAGCCACAGGGCCTGTACCTCCTCCCTAGCCCCACTGGCTTCTCTCCCGTGCCTGGGGACACTAGACAGCTTCCTGCCTCAGGGCCTTTGCATTCTCCATTTGCTCTGCCTAAATCCTTTTCTCTCAGATGCCTGTGTGGGCTCCCTCCTTCACCTCAATCAGTGCTGTTTTTCCAGGGAGGCCTCTGACCACTTTGTCTCAAACAGCACCCTTTTCCATCCTTTATTTCCATCTCCCTCCAAATATTTCCCACCTTTCAGCGTCCTCTGGGGTTCACTTGTCTATCTTGTTTACTGTCTGCTTCCCCTCTAGACAGTAAACTCCACAAGGACAGGGGGTACCTGTACACAGTCCCCAGTGCTCAGAGGCTGTATGGTACAGTGAGCACATGTTTACAAAAATGAAGGAATCTGAGACCAAGGCTGTGATTATAGGCCAAGGAGGCTGACATCTTACCCAGGTGTTTGGTGCTAACGTCCCCAGATAGATAGGGAGAAACTGGGGATAGGAAAAACTAATGTCCCTTAAGTTACACACTTGTGACACAGTTGGGGCATACTGTCTGGGGACGTGTCCCACACCCCCAGAGGGTCACATGGAGAATACATGTGTGTGTTGGGGGATCCCAGTGCTTGGTCTTCCAGCTGTGTGAATAAGCTCTCTGGGCCTAGGGACAACTTGGCTCCTACCTCAGGAGGCACTCTGGGTATTTAATGAGTAAATCTGTGTAAAGGGTTTAGGACAGTACCAGGCTCGGAGTAAGCGCCCTATCAATGTTTCCCAGTATCTGTAGTGTCCTAAAGCCTCATTCCCGACTCAGGCCCTGGGGCAAAAGTAGGGGAAGTAGGGGGATTGGTCCTTATTTCTGACACCCCTCCTTCCTGCCCTTGGCTCCATGCTGAAGGAGGCGGCAGTTATCTAGTGATTTGGGGGCATGGCTGGTTGTGTGTGTCTGGATCCCTGACTGCAGTGTCTAGCTGTTAAGGCCGACACCAGACTCCTCTTAAAATGATGATAATACTCACAACTGAAATGGCTGTACACCTCCAGCCTCCCATGGCCCTGGCAGGACGGCCTTTTACTCAATGAGAGGTGGCAGAGCTGCTCCAGGTACAGAGCAGATAAGGGTGCTATTGGAGAACAGGACTGGGCCAGGGACACAGCCACTCTCCAAGGACCCCCATCGCCCACAGCAGATGTGGCTAATAGGTCCCAGTGTTCATTCCTAAGAACACAGATCCAGTAGCCACTAGTGTCAAAGGAGCTGCAAGGGGGCTCCTCTGGGTGTCACGCCCATCCCAGCTGGACCCATTGGCAGATGAGCCAGCCATTTTACTCTCAAAGCCTTAATTTCTTTAACTGCTCAGTGGGGCTAATGACAGGGCTGTGGGCAAAGACTCAGGGTAGCTTGGGGTCAGTCTGGAGCAGAGCACGGGACAGGATGGCTGAGGGGCGGGCCGCACGCTGGGGGCCTGAATGATACACAACAGGACAGCCATTGGCCAGGGTGCCCACCTGGAACACCTCTTGCCCATAGCTTCCCCTTGCCAGCTGGGATGCCACCTGCTCCAAGATGCCTGCCAGCGAGGATTCAGCCCTGTGATTGACCCCGCCCTCAGCCCAGGCAGGGCATCTGGCGGCAGTCCCCAGGATCCTTCTCACAGCTCATGCTGAGCCTGTGAGGCAGGCAGGCAGGCATCCCCTCATCACCAACAGTGTCTCTTCTGCTCCCCTGTCAGGTCCCACTGGACCTTCGTAACTGAGTCCCTCCCAGTCCTGAGCTGACAGCCAGCCCACTTGTGCGACCAGTATGAAATGGCAGAAGAGGGGCAGGGACAGTGAGAGATGGGGAAGGTGGCACGATGGGAGGTAGGGAACAAGAGACAAAAAGGGCATGAGATGGATGGGAGATACAGTGAGGGGAGGCAGAGAAAAGGAAGGAGAGGAGAGACAGGAAGAAAGTCGAAACACAGAAAGGATGAGAGAGAAAGAAGGCAGAGAATGGAGAGCAAGGAGAAGGAGAGCAGGATAGAGAGAGAGAAAAAGGATGAGACTGGGAGACAGACCTTGAATCCAATAAGGGCTGGAACAGAGGACGAAGAGGCCAGAAGAGAGGAGTTGCATTGGCAAGTCACAGGCCCAGCACCCTACCCTCCCTCCAGTCACTGGGTCAGACTGCCAGGACCCCAAGCCCAGCACTGCCAGTGGCTGGCCTTGGGCACAGATGGGCAAACTGCCCTGTGCCTCAGCTGTCCCCCTGTAAAACAGGGACTGCCTATTGGGCTCTTTAAAGACTCGGAGACTGCAGCCAAGCTGATGAGTCCATGCTCCATCCCTGGAGCTGGACCAGTGCTGCCTGGTGCTGTGAGGTCTGTGACGGTGGCCTGAGGCTGACAAGACCCAGTAGGGTGGGGAGGCCAGGGCGACTCTCCCCTTGAGGGGTGCAGATCCCCAGACATTGGAGGTCATTATGTACCCTTGCCCCTCAGACCCACCTTTGTCACTGTCGGGGTCCGAGTCGCTGAGTGGCTTCAGGGGTGAGTGTAGGTCTTGGAAATAGCGGTGCCCGGCTTCACACTGCCACACGGCCGTGGTGTAGAGGCCAAAGGTGGGGTCCAGCTCGGCGAGGTGCGGCTCGTACGGGCAGCGGTGTTTGTGGTCCTCGTACCAGATCACCACGTTCTTTAGGCAGTTCACATTGCGTCGCCGCCCTGCATGCACAGGGCCAAGGGGGTATCAGGGGCAGGGCTAGGCTGCCCAGGGCAGTGCAGCCCCCAGAACCACCAGGGCCTTCTGGGTCCTGGGGGTAAGACATCCTCCTAAGCCCTGCCTAGGCCTGTCCCCAGTTCACAGGTGAAGAAACTGAGGCTCAAAGAGGTGAGACATTCCCTAAAGGTAACAGGCTGAGCAGAGACTGTCCTCACTGGATGAGTTAAGTCATATAAACAGTGGTGCCTGGCAAACAGTAGGTGCAGTCATTGTTAGCTGCTCTACCCTGTTCTCTCCCTGGCCCCCTACAGGCTATTCTCCCCACAGCCACCAGAGGGCACCAAGGAACCCTCGAGTCAGGTCACATCTGTCCCTCTGCTCAAAATCCTCCAGGGCTCCTACTTCACTGTGGGGAAAAGCCAGTCCTTCCAGAGGTTTACAAGGCCTTGCATAGTCTCCCCAGTCATCTTCTGTCCTCATGTCCTCCCACCCTTCACTTCCCCTTGCTCACTCCACTCAAGCCTCATGGGCTCTTCCCAGTTCCTCAACCTGAGCCAGGTATGGTCCTGCCTCTCGGCCTTTGCGTTGGCTATGTTCTCTTCCTACAGATAACTGCCTTACACTCTCCCCTTTCACTCGGATCTTTCCCTTGGTAAGCCACCCCACATCCTTGTGCCTTTAGCCCACCTGACTTGCTGTCCTTTGTTCCCAGGTAGCACTTAAATACCATGTTTCTTGTCTGTCTGGCATTGGATGTCAGTACCCCAAGGGTGGGAACACTGACCTGTGTTGTCCCTACTGTATATCTAGCACCTACACAGTAGACGCTGGATGAACAAATGCTGCAAGGGGCTGGGGACGGTTAGGGAGTGAAGACACTGACAAGGCACCGAATGCCCAGGAATTAGTACCAGCAATATGTGTGATAATCCTGGTCCCTCAACCAAATGGGAGGAAGCTGTACCCCTGACCTTCCAAGCTGGAAGATGAGGAGGGAGCCCAGGGAAGGTCCCTGGGCCTGGGGTTGGTGCTCGGAGACTCTAACACAGTGACAACCACTGGAGGCACCACCAGCAGCTGCCTCCTAGCCCAGCACTGTTCCTTATCTCTATCTCCACCCTTTCGGGATTTGGGGGTCACAATATTAGCTCATTTGAGAAGGGGAGGGACTCACTGCCACTAGACGGCTTTCCCTGGACCACTGGCTCTCACCCTTTGGACAGGGCCTGAGACCCACAGCCCAGGCTTCAGGGGCAGGAGGAACATGTTCCAGGCCTCTGCTCGGACTGCCCACGCCCAGCTCCCCTTGAGCCTGGCACGCAATATGCCCTTTAAGTCCCGGCACAAGCTGTTCCCTCTGCTCTGCCTGACTCTTCCATGGCTGACTCCCACATGCTGGGCAGGAGAGCGAAGGAGCTAAAGAGACCACTTGGGAGACATGAGGGCCTGAGTCTGTAGTCTGGCACTGCTACTTTCCAGCTGTGCAGCCTGGGGCAGTGACTCGGCCTTCCTGGGTATCTTCATGTGTGAGATGGGGACGATGAGGGTGCCCCTGCTGGGCACAGCACAGCTTTGGTCCTGGCCCCTCCTGGGGCTGGGTCAGGCCCCGTCTCTTGGGCCCTAGTGCTCTAACATTCCCACCGTACTCCTGCTCAGCCTGCCCCTTGTCTTTCCCATGAGACTGTGGGCTTTGTGAAGGCAGGGCTGGGTCTGTGCAGTGCCACACAGCACCTGGCATGTGCAGGCTCTCCACAAACAGTTGAGAGAATGAGGGGGCAAAGGAGCTGGAGGGAGGCCATGAGGGAGGGAGGAAGGGAAGGAACAACAAAGCCAGTGACTCCCAACACCCTGCCAGCCCCCCACCCCTTTGCAGCCCCACTTACTTTTCTTCCTCTTTGGCTTTTTAGGGACCTGCTCCCAGGGTTTCCTGCAACGGAGAGAGGCAGGGGGAGTGAGTAGGGCCTGACTGATGATGAGATAATGCACTCATTCTGCTCTGGGCAGAATGTTAACTTCTGTTTCCGGGGCCTGTTTTATTTCTTGTGGCCCTTCCGTTTGGCTCTCTCCTGCATGGACACCAGCCCTTGGAGGGGGGTCTAATATCAACACCCACCTCACAGAATGGGAAACTGAGTCTCAGAGTGGGGAGGCTGCCAACCCAGGGTTTCGTGGCCAGGGAGTGGAGAGATCAGAAAGTGGTATGGAAACTTAGTGAGGCGTGTAGAATTCTAAGAAGGCCCCACGATCTCATTCTCTGGGGCACATGCCCTGCATAATCCTCTCCCCACGAGTGGGGGCATTCCTGTGAATATGGTGAGATGCCACTTCCGTAGCTAGGTGACTGAATTAACCAAGAGGAAGCTTATTGAGCTGGACCTGACGTAGTCAGGGCCGCCCTCAAAAGGGTCCTGCTGAAGTTGGAGACTGGAAGCTGAGAATGTGAGGGGGGCCTATGGCAAGGACCTGAGAACTGACTGACTGTCTCTGGGAGCTGAGAGCAGTCCTGCCAATAGCCAGTTAGACTGCCAGGACCTCAGTCCTATAATCACGAGTGCATGAATTCTGCCAATAGTCTGAGGGAGTCTGTAAGCAGATCTTTCTCAGTTGAGCCTCTAGCTGGCTGATACCTTGATTTTAGCCTTGTGAGATCCTGAGCTGAAGACTCAGCTAAAATGTGCCAGACTCTTGACCTACAGTGAGATAAGAAACTTGGGTGGTTTAAAGCCACTGAGTTTGTGATCATTGTTACAGAGCAATAGAACCTGGGCTGCCCCATCTAGGGTCCTGCAATGCCTGCCTCCCATGCTGGCCAAGAGCCAGGGGAGACTGTTACAGCCTAAAGGGCTGGCATTGCTCCCTGACCCTAACTGCCTGCTCTATAAGGGCCCCTGCCCAAGGTGCTGTCCCTTCCAGCAGTCCTGCTTCCGCAGCCAGTCAGGCCCCATCAAACACCTGCCTCTGGAGCCTTCCCCACCCTGGCTGAGGCCCAGTACCCTGATTGCATGCCCCAGTGAGCCAGGGCTGGGCCCCTATGGCCTCCTACACCAGGATGGCCATCAATTGGCCATCTGCCAGGCAGTTTCCTCATCCCACTCAGGCCATCTGGCTGTGGCCTGGCACTAGCTCTACATAAACTGAGGGCAGATTCTTTGGACCCATCTCCCCTGGACCTGCTAGGAGCCTCCTCTGTTTCCTTATTCTTCCTCTTCTACACTGCAGCAGCAGGCTCCGTGACCTTGGGTGAGTGATCTTGCCTCCCTATGCCTCAGTTTCTCCATCTGTAGAATGGGATCTAACAGTACCTTCCTCATGAGGCTGGCATGAGGTATGTTCATAGTAAAGAACATGAGGCAGCCATGGCAGTTAGTAATCACTCAGCAAATGGTGACAATAATCATTATGATTACTAATGTTATCACAGAGCTAGGCCCTGGAACGATGACTTCCTCGCTGTGGCTGGGGCCATACTCTCACCACAAATATCCTGACAGCCAGTCCAGGGTCGCACCACAGCTCCACCCCCTCACCACCTGTGTCCTCTGTCCAATCTCATAACAATTCTCAGCCTCCACAGCTGTCTGGTCCCAGGACAGCTCCTCAGGGTGCAGGTCCCTAAAAAGCCAAAAGACAGCTCCTCCTTTGTCCTTCCTGCCCCAGGCTCTAATCTCTGTCTGGTGAGCCAACTCCACCTTGACTCATCCCAGGAGCCTCTAACCCCTCCAAGGAGCCAGGCTTCCTAGACCTTACCTCAAACCCACGTCCAAACACCCATAGTCACCTCTACACTCTCATGGCCAGTGCTGGGAACATATTGTGCTGGGAACAAGCCTGGTGTCAGTCAGATCCCAGTTCAAATCTGATCTCTGCTACTGACTGGCTGTGACCTCAATCAGGTCTCATCCCCTCTGAGCCTCAGTTTCCTTATCTGTGAAGTGTGGATAACAGCAATGCCTCCCACACAGAGCTGCTCTGGGATTAAATGAGGTCAGGTTACCTTCTGATCCTAAAGCAGCACTTTCTTCTTCAACCCAAATGGCCTCCCCCCACTGCCTGCTACTCTAGGTCCTACCACCTCTGCGACTCTGCAGTGGGCACCTGCATTGAGGACAAAAGCTGCTGGGGCTTCTCCAGGGCCTGACTATGCTTTCTTCTCAGTGGCCAGCCCCAAATGGTGACTAGCAACTGTCTTTCACTCTCTTCTGCCCTTCGCTTTCACCCTTGATTTGATAGTCCCACCAGCATCCAAACACACTTATATTTCTAACACATTGGATTAAAATGACCTTGAGCCCCTTCCCTGACAACTTGCCACTCTTTGCCTGAGTTGTCTCCATAGAACTCATGGTCTCCACATCTGTGCCTTCATCTTCCTTGAGCTCCTTTAGTCAGGGGTTTTCTCCACCATACAACAAACTGCCCAGTTACGGCCACTAGCAACGGCTGCCTCACTCAGCCCAGCAGCAGCCAACCCATGGATCCTTCCCGGGGGCTAGAACACTGCCCCGCCTGGTCCTCCACCTGCTTCCCAGGCTGCTGCTTCTTCCTCATCTCCCCAACTTCTCGAAGCATGGAAGAATGACACTGGACTCAAACCTGTGTGCTCCGTCCACGCACGTCCCCTTGGCAAGCTCCATCGCCATACCATCATCACTCTGGTGACTCTCACACTCAGATCGCCTGCCTGGCACTCTCTGCAGCACACCACCACACCAAGCTTGACATCCCACATAGGAGTCTCATATGCAACTGTCATTTTGTCCCCTAACCTGGCCCTTCTCAGTTAACAGCAACCACAACTTTCCAGTTGCTCAGGCCCAAATCTGGGGTATTTCTCATATTCAATTCCGTCAGCAAACCCTGCTAGCCTCAGCTTCAACAGTTTCTCTCTACTTCCCCATGGCCCGGCCTTGGTTCAGCCCCATCATAGCTCACCTGCACCAGTGCATTCACCTCTTTCCTGGTTTCCCACTTCCTTCCCTCCCCTATCAGTGTCAACACAGGAGTCAGAATGATGCTTTTGATTTTCCTGGTAAGTGTTTAAGACACAAACACACAAAGCTAGAGAGAATAGAGTGAACCTCCTCAAACCCATACTAGACAAGCCTCTGCCCTCTGCCCTTTAAAATGTCAGCTCCATGAGTCAGTGAGCTGTTTTGTTCACTGCTGTACCCTCAGTACCTATACATGTGCCTGGCACATAGTTGGTGCTCAATAAATATCCCTTAAACAAATGAATGAAGAAACACCAGAAATTCTGCTACTGACCATTGTTTCCCTTTTCCCACTGGCTGCTAGAAATCTCTAAGGCAAATTCATGGCCCATTTGCCATTCCAACTGTGTTTCTTGAACCCCTCTGGTCAGGTTCTTACCTCATCATGCCACAGAACTGCCTTGTCATGTCTCCTGTAGCTTATGCCTCAACCCAAAAGCAATGATCTTCGCCCCACTGTGTCCCTCGTTTTCTTTTCTCTTTTCACCCTAATTTTTACTTCTACCTGCTTGTCCATGTTTTACAGCCCTTGAACTGAAATCCTTCTAGGTACAAGACGGGTTATAAATAGTCAAGAGATTGAAATAACTGACTCCCTACCTTTGGTCATGCCTATTCCCCACCGGATACCTGTCATCCTGGTTAGTGTATTTTCCTGACTCCCCATGGGCCCCAGGACCAGCTTTGTGCCATATACTGCCTGGGTTGTCTCAGAACCCATGCCCCAGTCCTGCAGGCTCCAGCTCAGGCAAACCGAGCTGCAAATACCACTCTCAGCTTAGGGACCTCCAGGGGCTCCCTCTGGCCATTGGTTCTCCAGCTGCACATCAAGTCTCCCTGGAAGCTTTGCAGAAAGAAATACAGGATCTGCAACTCTACCCAGATTAGCTGAATCAGAGACTCCAATAGCAGGATACTGGTTTGGGGTGCTTTAAGCACCCAGCATTTCAGCATATAAACCAGCCTGCCACCTTGAAGAGTGGGTGGGTACAATTCAGCAGGATCTCGTTGAGTCTCAACCCTCAGAATCTTCCCTCAGAGAAACATGTGAACATGTGCAAATAAATCAGGGCAGAACAAGTGTTGCAGCACTGTTCATGACGAACAACCATCATTCTAACAAGCTAATACCCAGAGTGCTCACTATGTGCCAGTACTTTTCTAAGCCCTTTGCTGTATTTTAACTCATTTAATCATCACATCAACCTATATGGCCAGAAGTGAAAAATTCCAACACTGCTCACTCTCAAGATTGAGACTCTTCAAAGGTCTCTGCCGACCAATGTGCAGCTAACTTAGGGCTTCATTTTCACCTGAGTCTCCCTGGGTTGAGGAGCCAAGAGGTTCAGGGGAATGCGATTTAGATTGTGCAGGGTCCTCAGCGTACGTGGGGTCTAAAGTTGTGGGAACAGTCTAAGCTGGGGCACTGGAAACTCATGATAGGCAGGGCTGGATGGCCCAGGCTGTGCAATCATAGTCCCAGGCTACATTGTGATGGTTTTAGGGGATGAGGCCCATGAGATCCCAGGGGCCAGCAAGGACCTCCGGCCACCGAGGCCTCAAAACCCAGGGCCGCGCCTCCAGGTAGTTAGAACGCTTGCATTTGGGGCGCGTAGCAGGATTGGGCAGCCAGAGATCTAGCAGGCAGGGCCAAACGCCCATGAGGCGGGTCGAAGCTGGGCGCATCCTTGGATTGGGCGTTCGGAGTGTCGGGAGGCGGGGCCGCGAGCCAGGCGCGTCCCAGGGCCGACAGTCGAAAACCCAGGCCGGCACTCGGGCCGCTGGGCGGGGCTCAGAGGTGCCAGGGGCGGAGCCTAGGCGGAAAGGGCGGGAACAGGCTCAGCGGGGGACGGGGGCGTCTCCTCCCTTGCTCCCTCCCTCCCTCGGGCCGGGCCCCCTCACCCGTGGCGACCGTTCCGCTGGCCGCGCTCCAGCGAGATGAGGTAGGCGGCGAGTTTGGCGTCGCTCCAGCCGCTGCGGCGCCGTAGGTCCACCCAGGGCCCGTGCGCCTCGCCCAGGTACACGCGCCGCACGTCGTACTTCTTCCGGGACTCGAGCCGCCGCCGGGCCCGGTCCGACTCTGTAAGCCGCGGCCGGCCCCGCGCCTTGCGGCCCGCCGCGCCCTCCTCGGCCGCCGCCTCCCCGCCTGCTCCCGCCTCAGCCTCCGCCTCTGCCTCAGGCGCCCGCTCCGCCATCCCCCCCTCCCTGGTTACCAGCCTCCCCCGTTGTTAAGAGCCCGGCAGGAAGTGGCGCGCATCTCCCGCGCCGCCGGGAAAATTTTCACGGACTCTTATTGCCTTGCAGCGTCAAAATAAGACCGAAAGCGAAAATTGCGCATGCGCGCAACAGGTACACGCAACCACCCATTCTCCCCTTTTCTGTTAAAACTTTCTAACTTCTTAGAGACGGAGGGAGGGGCTGAAGGTCTGAGGGCAGCCCAGTGAAGAGACCTTGGGGGTGAGGAGCTCCTCTCCCCACACCTTTATCCTGAATGCATGCTGGGGATAAGGTGAAGGTATAGGTAAGGCCGGGTCTCGCCTCTCAGACTGGATTTTGGAGAGTCCTTGAAAAGCGTGCCACCAGGCTTTAAAGGGGCAGGGATGGCACATTGCCAGAGAGGAAAGGAGAGAAGGGAAAGCAGCCCCAAGGTGGGAAACTTTTATTTGCTGTACATTCGAAGGTCATATCATACTTTTCACACCAGTCCAAGTCTGTGCCCATGGGCCCACTCAGGCTTAACTCTGGCCTCGCTGTTGTCGCTGCGAATTATCTTCCTCTTCTTCCTGTCCCTCAGGTGGTGGTGGGGAGGGCTCCTCCTGTCCTGAGGAGGACACCAGGAGCTCCCCAGTGGATGCTGCCAGGCGGAAGACCACTGGGATTTGGGCCAGGGCTGGGTTGGTCTCCTGCAGGCCTTGGATCCACTTGGCCAGCGTAGCCTGGTCATGGGCCCCTGCCATGCATATGGCAAAGATAGGGCCTTCTTCCACTGTTGGGAGAGACAGGCCCTCAGTTTGTGCAGTGGGGACTGGAGCA
Source organism: Macroglossus sobrinus (assembly GCA_004027375.1). Classification (NCBI taxonomy): domain Eukaryota; kingdom Metazoa; phylum Chordata; class Mammalia; order Chiroptera; family Pteropodidae; genus Macroglossus; species Macroglossus sobrinus. Next base: position 1,301,842 of record PVKZ01000138.1, read on the forward strand.
GCCCATCTCGTGTCTATACCCCTTCCAGACCAAAGGCGGGAGCTTTAAATTCCCTTTTGCCTTTGCACAAGATATATACTCTTCCTAGGCTGCCCATCTCATGCTTCACTTGGGTGATGCCTTCTGGTTCTTTAAGATTCTACCAGAAAGTCCTTCCAACTTCCCAACTGAGGCTGGGTGGTGTGCTCCTCCACTGAGACCCTAAGAATATAAGCTGCTTTTCCTCCCAAGGCCCTGTCCTGGTTAGACTCAATAGCCAGTACAGGTGCTCCACGACAGGGCTGACAGGCCTGGAACCCTTGCGTGTGTGTGCGTATGCATGCACATGTGCTTGGATATCTGCTGGGTCTCAGGCCGGACCCCACCCCTCAACCCCAGAAGTCACAGCTCATCCAGTGCGGTGTGTGGAGTCCTGCTTATCCCAGTTTTTACCTTCATTGATGTCAAACTCATAATCATCCCAGCTGCTTCTCCCGTATTCCAGGTCCAGATGCATTGGGTAGTAGAGGTTCCATTCCTCTGGAATCTCCTCTGCTTCCTACCCGGGGGTGGTGGTGGGATACAGGCAAGGTCAGAGGGCCTGCCTCTGATCTTGCAGCCACCTACAGCCTGCCCACTTCCCACATTCTGCCCTTAGGGCAGTGCCAGCCTCCTCCCACCCCGACTTGTGCTTTGCGCCCTCACCCTCTCCTCGGGGGGCAGCAAGTCAGCTCTGAGAATGTGGTAATAGACACATCTGTCGCGGAGCCACAGGTTGAAGGGGCCCTCGACGAAGATAGGACGGGCTGGGTTGTGGCGGGCCAGCGCTGCCTGCTGATCAGGACTCTGGATTCCTGGTATGGAAACATGCCCAGGGGCCCTGGCTGAGGTCTCTGTCCAGAGGCCCAGGGAGTCTACCCAGCAGGCCTGGTAAGAAACCAACTACCCCATGCACAGGGCCTTACCTACGATGTGCGGCTTGGTGGGATCTGCTGTACCTGTGGAGTCTTTGGATGAAGGCATCTGCAGGCAAGAGCAGGGGTGGAAGCTGGTGACCCCCAGCCCCCAAAGAGGAGCCAGGAAGAGAGAAATGGGGGGGGGGTCCCAGCGAATATGGAGCCCATCTACTGGGCCTCATACATGTCACTCAAGCCTACCCTCTCTTCGCATCTATCCAGTTCAGCATCATAGCTACCAACATTTAAGATGTTCATGTAGAAGGAACCTTAGTGCTCGCCCACTTGTGTGAAAATCTGAGCTCTGCCAAAACTGTGACTTTGACAAAGTCATTGTGCCTCAGTTTCTTCAATTCAAATGGAGATTATAACAGCACTTAATTGAGACTTTTTAAACCACTGACAATGCCTGGCACATAGTTCGTGCTCAGTGCTTGTGAAATTTAGAAAAGAAAAAGAATTCACACACACAGAATAACCCCATAAAGGAGAAACAAGAAGCAGGCCACAGTGTTTTCCTCGGTAGAGGACAGGGAGGGAAGGAATAACTTTTCGTATCTTCTTAATTTCACATTCTGAATGTTCAAAAATTTAATTCACAAAAAAATGTGCATATGCTCTGACTGAAACATCTGAGAGTAGACAATTGCTGGCATACACATCATCATTTTTAGGTTAAAAATAACATGGATCAATGGGTCCAAACACAGTATGGACCCCCAACCATAGTATTAAGTGAAGTCTGCAAAGGCAAGATGCAGAATGTGTATGATGCTCTGCCACTGGAGAAACACTTTTAAAAGTATATTTTTGGGGTGGAAAAAGTGTATGTTTTGCTTCTGGGCCCTTTTACTGGACAATATATTTATACTGACTTTTTGTTTAACACTGGATTTTTTTTTTTAACATTTGATTGTATGTTTATCTCTCATGCTATAAATCTTGGTTCTTATTAGCAGTAATACATGCACTTATTTGACTTGCTCATCAACATACAAAAGTTTTGACATTACTAATAATGATAATGCTATGGGATTAAGTTCAGGATTTCTCTGCAGATATTGTTTGTTGTTACAATACAGGCCATACCACTAAGGTTGGACAGTCAGATGACAGTAATTCAAAAGGACTTTCTCACTGGTTATGCTATCAAGTAGACATTTAGCCACATCCATTTGTTTTCAATTTTTTTTCTTATTTTTTTAATACACAGAACATAGTTTAATAAAAGCCAATCGATATTAAATAAACCCACATCTCTCTTCCGTTCCTGTTCTTTCTACCCCAGCTCCTCTGCTTGCCCTGAGATGATGATTTCTATAAATTTCTGACTTTGCATTGTTTATTTTTGTGAAAATAGGCAAATAGGTATATGCACTGTTTCCCCTCCCTCCTCACACTGAAGGTAGCTGACTGTACCACCATCTGTGCTTCACCCTTTTGATTGTTTCTGTCACCAGTCTTTGAGGTGCCACAGTCTACATGCACTTGATAAATACGTGGTTTCTATTCTAAAGGTTGGTAGCATTAGTGGTCATTTTACCATTGCTTCAGGCTATGTATTTTTCATAATGAGACAGGGAAATAAAATATTTAAATACAAAGGATATTTAAATGCAAAAAAGATATTTTTTTGAATAGAATATTTAAATATTTTTAAATTTTTTGAATAGAATATTTAAATATTTTTTAAATAGGATATTTAAATGCAAAAAAAGTGTCTACTTGTGAACACTTGGGGTCTGTCTGGAAGGGGACACAGAAGTGATCACTGGAGGAGATGAGGCTGAAAGGCCAGGAGACAAGAGAACTCTTTACTGTATGTTCTTGTGTACTGTTTGGCTTTTTAATGCATTACTTTAAAAAAATTAAGCAATGAGTTAAAAACTACCCTGCAATATGTTGCTACACTCAAGGCCAAGTCTCCCTCTTCTCTCATCTGGACATTGCATCACCCACTACGTTACCTGCTCTGTCCTCCCCCCACCATCCAACATCACCCACATGGCCACTAGAGGGTACTTTCAAAATCACCACTCCTTCCAGAAACAGGGCTTCCCCCCATCCCTCCTCTTGGCTCTCTCCTCACCAAAAGGTTCAAAACCCCGTCCTCCATGCTGCTTCTCCCCAATCCCAACCTGCACCAAAGGAAGCTCGGTATCTCCTTCAACTCTCTGAGCCCTGGCTTATGCTGCTCCCTCTGCCCAGAATACTCTCCTCACCTCTCCTTTCCTGCCTGAGCGCAGCTTACATTCTCCTCCAGGAAGCCCTCCCTGCTCCCTGTCTCTTCTGGGCTACCATGACCCCCAGGGCTTCTGCACCTCAGAACCAATGGCTCCCCCTGCCCAGAATACTCTCCTTGCCTCTCCTTTTCTGCCTGAGCGCAGCTTACCTTTTCCTCCAGGAAGCCCTCCTTGCTCCCTGCCTCTTCTGGGCTACCATGGCCCCCACGGCTTCTGCACCTCTGTCTGTTATCCAGCATCAGCCTCCAGACAAGTGCTACGAGGGGCTCTACTTGGATCCCCCTTGTGGCCTGGCATGAGTGGGGCCCTCAGGAGAGGACGTGAGGGGTATGGAATATTTCATCCAGTCATTCAACAGCTGCTGAGTGTCAGCTTTGTGCCAGATTCTGTGCTGAGCCTTGGGTGACATGGGGAACTGAGTCACAGTGAATATGTGACCAAGCTCAGTACAGGGCAGGGGTGGTTAGGAAGGGGATTGAAAGAGTGTGAAGTCCCGGGAAGAGTGTTCCTGGCTGAGGGAACAGCGAGCACAAAGTGTACAGGCCTAGGAGGGAACTGGCACAGATCACTCAGGGAACAGAAAAGAAGACAGATGCCTGGAGTATAGTGCATGTGGGGAGTAGAATAGAAGCAGAGGTTAGAGGTCAAGCTGCAGTGAGGAATGAGGGCCATAGAAATCCAGTTGAAGGCCTCAGCCCAGAATCATGGTCTTTGGGGCTGAGTGAAGGGGGGGTCCGACCCACAGTGGCAGCTGAGGGTGTAGACAGGGGTGGATACCTGGTAGACGGTGACCCTGGCACTGAGGTCGGGTTCCATGTGTTGCAGGCCCAACTTGGCCAGGTCCACAGGGTCCTGGGGTAGGTCCTGGGGCATGGGGAAGGGGTTGACATTCTTGAAGCGGGAGAACCACAGCCTCATGCGCACGAACTTGAGCATGGGATAGCTTTTGCGCCCAAATATTTGAAGCAGCAGGAACTCCGTCTCCTTATTGGGCATCACCCCTGTGTGAGGCAGATGGCAGCACAGCCTCAGGGAGAGGGCACAGAAGGGAGATGTGAGAGACAGGGGCCAGTAGAGGGGGCCAGGACCAAGAATCATGGGGAGGGCCAGGTGGAAAAAAACAGAGACAGAACTAAAGTCAGAGAATTGATGGTAGAGAGGGAGGAAATTATCAGAATTTAAAGGAAAAATGAGAGAAGAAAGAGATGAGAAACAGACTGAGAGACGGTGAGGAGGTGCAGGCCAGACAGGGAGGAGACAGAGCCACGGAGCAACAGAGGGGCCCAGACCTGAGATGGGGACAGCCACGCCCCTGCCCTGAGCCTGCTGGCCTCACCGTGGTTCTCCATCTGCTCCAGGATGGCAACACCACACTCCTGCTGTCGTGGGTAGTGGATGAAGATTTTCTGAAAGATGCTGCGAGGCCTGAAGACTTCCTTGGGGAAGATGTCCAGCAGCAGGTTGTAGACGGCCAGGTCCTGCTCAACGCCGTACTCCCGCATCTTGCGCAGGGCCAGGTAGATGAAGTCGACGTGGCCCCGCCTGTGCACATTGTGCTGCCCAAAGTTCTGCACGGCCTGCACAAAGCTAGCCTTGTCCCGCGCCCCATCCGGTACCTGCCCAAACAGCTCCTCATGCGGTGCCAGGGCCTTGGCTGGGCGCCGCCGTGGGGGCTCAGGTGGGTGAGGCACCAGAGATGAATCAGATTTGTGGGTGGCTGAGCTGCAGTGGAGGCCTCTCAGGGCCTGGGGGAACACCTGGGGACAGAGAACTATTGCTGGAATCTGGCACTTCCCAGTGTCCCTAGGGGACTGCTGGACTGGCTCTTTTCTGGGAAAAGTGCCAATGTGCATCCCTAAGGGCCTCTGAGGAAGCTCGCTGTGGTCACAAACCCAAGGTCAGGCACCATTACAGACAGAAAACAACGGTGAAACCCCCATGGAGGCAGTTGGCAACATCCAGTACAAGAGCGCACACACACACACACACACACACACTCCTGCAATCCTGCATCTGGTATTTAAATATGCTCACTCTAAACACACCTACACCAAATGACTTTTGTGTACCCGCTGTGTCTATGGAAATGGTCCCAAGGTGCATTGGTAAAGAAATGATAAAGCAAATGGCTGTGAGCTTAGACAAAGCACCTGCTGCTGTAAAAGTCACTGAAGACGTCTCATGTGACTCGGGGGGAGCTTCAAAGTATATTGTTAAATGAAAAAGCAGGCTGTGAAACAGTATAGGTTCCCATGTGTGTAAAAAATCCCGAACTTTCATATAATAGATCCTCATTGTTTGGGAATTCTGTATTTGCAAAGTTGCCTACTTGCAAAAATATACTTGTAATCCCCAAATCAATACTCCCTCATGGCACATTCCCAGTCATTTGAGGACGCATGCGGTTGAGTCCCCTGTGGTGGAACAAGGTGATGCTCTGCCTTCTTGTTTTGGCTCTCACACTGTCAACCAGTGTCCTTTTAGAGGTTTATTTAGTGCATGTTCCTTGCATCTTTTTGTTAGTGATTTTGCTAAAGAAAATGGCCCCCAGCATGCTCCAGAAGTGCTGCCTAAGGTTCCTATGTGCAAGAAGGCTCTGCTGTTGCTTACAGAAAAAACACATGTGGCTGATAAGCTTCATTTGGGCACGAGTTATAGTGCTATTGGCTATGAGTTCAATGTTAATGAATCAACAATGTATTAAATAACGTGTCTAAACAGAAACACACATACAATAAGGTTATGTATTGATTGGTTGAGGAAAATGTGACCAGAGGCTCGCAGGAGCCCTGGGAGCAAAGGTTTAGTAATTGCTATTTCAGTGTATGCAGCAACTTTATAGATCATAACTACTGTAAGTGATGAGAATTGACTCTAAGTATCTATAATTTTTGCTTCTGTGAAATATCTCTGGGAGGAAATAGAGTAAGTGGGTAACATCTCTTGCCTCTAGATAGGGGAGCTAAGTGGTAGTGGAACAGGAGGAGATGCTTGTCATGATGTAGCATAAGAATTTTTTGAACTTTAAAATATATTGCCCACTGTAACTAACTCTATTACCTATTTATCAGGTAAATTTCAAAAACTGAGTTAAAAAAGATAATGCAGATTTTGGAGTTAGCAGGAGTCTTGGCTTGACTGTCCTCTGCCAGGTGACACCCACATTCCACTTTACTGCTCAGGCCTCAGTTTCCCCATCTGTTATGATGGCATCTCCCTTGGGTTACAGAGGTCTTGTTTCCAGAGGGAGGAGTGCACTCTGCTGGGAGCAGACCATATCTCTCTAGAACAGAAATCAGCAAACCATGGCCTGTGGGCAAATCCAGCCAGCTGCGTGCATTTTCCAATAAAGTTTTATTGGAACACAGCCACGTTCATTGATCGTTTCTGGCTAGGGGCTGCTTGCAGAGTGCACTACAGTGGCAATGTTGAGTAGCTGACAGAGACTGTGTGGCCCACAAAGCCAAAATTATTTACTATATGACCCTTTACGAAAAAATGTGCTGACCCCTGCTCTAGATGGTATACTAACAATTTCTTTAAATTTTAATTTAACTGAATGTTTAAATTGGAATGGTTATACATTCCAATAAGGCATCTTAAAAAATATATAGCTAATAAGAGCTAATATTTACTGAATATTCTTATGTTCCACGTGTCATTGAACACTTACTATACCCATGTTACTGAGGCCCTGGGGGCTAAAGTAGGATGCCTGGTGTCACACAGCTGCAGAGCGGCAGAGCTGGGACTGGAGTCTCTGCTCTGGTGCCCCAACAGCTATCCTGAAGTCCTGCTCAGATAAGGCAATGTTAAAAAAATAAATAAAAAGGCACTCATTTAAAGTGAAAGTGTAGGCAACTAATACTCCAGGTAGTGTGTGCATAAGGCAAATATCAGAAAGGAAGCTCTAGAATACCCACAAGAAAGGGTGGACCCCCACCCCCCACCCTCCAAGGAGACAACGTAATGAAATGTATAGCACAGGGCCTGGCACAAAGGAAGGGCTCAATCAGGGAGCTATTAATATTATCAGCACTGTCATTATCATTGTTTTTGCATTCTATGGTCACTGATTGGCTTGGCCCATCTGGGCACTTTGGATAAGGGATGGAAGTTCAAATTTCTGCCTACTTCTTTACAAGGAGATATAGACTCCGACATACCCAGAGTCACCATCTAAATCTACTTAGCTCATACATTCTTATTTTCACATTCAACCCCATTCATACATGTCGGATCAGCATTTTTTAAAATGAGTAAGAGACATTCAGTTGGCCCCTTAGAGCAGACAGGCCAGCCAAAACACCCCAGAGCTGGCTTCGCTGGGTGGGTTATGAGGGTTTGGGAGCAAACCCCAAACCTGCCTCCCTCTACCCCAATGACTGCTTGGCTGGTGGTTACCTGAGAGAAGGGGCCTCCTGTGAGGGTGGTGCCACAGATGCCTCCCCAGCCCCAAAACAGGCGCCGGGCCAGCAGGTTGGCCTGCATCCAGCTCATGCCTCTGCAAGTTGGACAGTCACCTGGCCAAGAGAGAAGAGACAGCATCAGCCTGGCACCTCGCCCACTAATGGAGATGAGACCCCTCCCTTAGGTGGAGGCCCCATTCCAGACTGCATGGCTATCTAACTCACCAGCTCCACTGGTTTCTCATCTACAAGATGGAACTTAAATGACTCTTACAACCAAGGCTCCCTGTTCCCTGGGCCAGAGCCTCCACTATCTAGAGGAATGTCTTCCAGGATTGTCCTCCTCTCTGCTGGGTTATTCTTTTCATTTTTTAAACAACTTTATTCACATACTTTATTAACCCTTTTAAAGTGTAAAATTCAATGTGTGGGATTTTTTTTAGTACATTCAGAGAATTGTGCGACCATCACTGTAATCTAATTTTAGAACACATTAGCTATCACTCTCATTTCCCCTCATCCTCAACTCTGGGCAACCAGTAATGCACCATTTCTACAAATTTGCTTACTCTGAGTATTTCATATAAGTGCAATCATATGATATGTGTTCTTTTATGGCTAGCATCTTTCACTTAGCATGTTTTTAAAGTTTATCCATCTTATAGCATGTATCAGACTTCATTCCTTTTAACTGCCAAAAAAATTCCATTGTATGGATATAACGTTTTATTATCCGTTCATCAATTGATAGACATTTGGGTTGTTCCTACTTTTTTACTATGATAACTAATACTATGAACACTCATGTAGAAGTTTTTATGTGAACATGTGCTTACACTTTTCTTGGGTATAGACTTATAAGTCATACTGCTGGAACATGTTTAACATTTTGAGGAGCCTGAACTGTTTTCAAAAGTGGCTGCACCATTTCACATTCCCACCAGTAATGTATAAGGGTTCTAGTTTTTCCACATACTTGCCAATACTTATTAATATTATTTTTTATTACAGATATTCTAGTGAGTGTGAAGTGGTATTTCCTTGTGGTTTAGATTAGCATCATTAGATTAATGATGCTAAACATCTTTTCATGTGCTTATTGGCCATTGTATATCTTTTCTGGAAAAATGTTTTTTTAGATCTTTTGTCCATTTTTAAAATTGGGTTATTTCTCTTTTTATTATTGAGTTATGAAAATTCTTTATATATTCTAAATACTAGACTCCTATGATTTCCAAATAATTTCTCTCATTCCTCGGGTTGTCTTTGCACTACTTGATGTTATCACTACACAAGTTTTAAATTTTGATAAAGATTTACTTCTATGATTTCTTCTAAGAGTTTTAGCTCTTACACTTAGGTCTATAATCCACTCTGAATGAATTTTTGTGTATGGTATGAGGAATTGGTTCACTTCATGTGGGTATCCAGTTGTCCTAGTACTATTTGTTGAAGAGACTATTCTTTCCCCATTTTATTATCTTAGCACTCTTGCTGAAAACCAACTGACTATAAAATGTAAGGGTTTATTTCTGGGCTCTCAATTCTATTCCATTGCTCTATATGTTGAGCCTTATGCACACTATTTTGATTATTGTAGTTTTGTAAGTGTTAAAATCAGGAAGTGTAAATCCTCCACTTTTATTCTTTTACAAGATTGTTTTGGCACTCTGGGTCCCTTGCAATTACATATAAATTTTAGAATCAGCTGTTAATTTATGCAGAAAGCCTTAGGGACTCTGAAAGGGAATGTGTAGACTCTGCAGATCGATTTGGGGAATACTGGTACCCTAACATTAAGTCTTCTGATCCATGAACATGAGATGCCTCTCTATTTATTTAGGTCTTTAAATTCTCTCAACGATGTTTTATAGTTTTCAGTGTACAAGTCTTTTTTTCCTCTTTTGTTGTTAAATTGTTTTGTATTTAATTCTTTATGAAGCTATTATACATGGGATAATTTTCCTAATTTTATTTCTGTACTATTCATTGCTAGTGTATAGAAATACAATTTATTTTTACATGTTGACTTAATATACTACAACTTTGCAGGACTCACTTAGGAGCGCTAATAGCTTTTTATTGAATTCCTTAGGATTTTTTATACATAAGATCATGTCGTCTGCAAATAGAGACAGAGTTATATCTTCCTTTCAAATCTGGATGACTTATTTCTTTTTATTTGCCCAAGTGTCCTTGCTGGAACCTCCAGTACAATATTGAAAGAAGTGGGAAGAGCCACTCTCCTGTCTTGTTCCTGATCTGTGCGGGGTGGAGGGTGGGGTAGGGGCAGGGGGAAGCATTCAGTCTTTCATCATTAAGTATGATGTGAGCTGTAGGTTTTTCATTGGTGCCCTTTATCAGGTTGAGGAAATTCCCTTCTATACATAAATATTGAGTGTTATTTTGAGAAAGGGCATTGGATTTTGTCAAATGCTTTTTGTTGCATCTATTGAAATAATCATGAGATTTTTGTCATTTATTCTATTATGGTATATTACATTAACTGATTTTCAGATTTTAAACTAACCTTGCATTTCTGGGATAAATTCTAGTTGGTCATGGTATATCATCTTTTTTATATGTTGCTAAAATTTGGCGTGTTAGTATTTTGTTCAAGATTTTTGCATCCATATTCATAAGAGATACTAGTCTGTTTGGTGTGGTATCAGGGTAATGCTGGCCTCATAAAATGAATTGGGAAGAGTCTAAATCATTCTTATCACTATTTCAACTTTCTCTAGCATCTTCTAATCTTGACCTAAAGTCTCCTTCCAGCCTCTGCTCCACATCACTGTTCTCTTTACAGCAAAGTGTTTCCTGAGAGTGTCTACACACTATGCTTCACTCACTCCAACTTGGCTGCCACCCCAACACTCTACTATCACCACCTGCAAAGGCCCTTTGTGTGTTCTATACTCACCAAAGCCAGGATTACTTCTCAGGTCTAATATTGCTTGATTTCTCAGAAGAATGTGGCATGGGTGAGGCCCTCCTCCCACCTTCTTGACATTTTATTTTCTTCCTGGTACCCAGGCCCATCTCTCAGCTAATCATCAAGACCTACTTCCTTCTCTAAAGTTTACAATGTTTGCAAACTTGAACGTGCAGATGAATCACCTGGGATCTTGTTAAAATGAAGATTCTGATTCAGCACCTCTGGAGTGGAACCAAAGACTCTGGACATCTAACACGCTTCCCAGTAATGCTGATGATGTTGGTCTGGAAACCACACTTGAGTTATAAGGCTGTAAAGAGTCCCACATTCTGGATTTATCCGTCTACTACCCTGAAGTATCATGGAACTTGTTCCTCTCTTCTTTGTATTCCTGTGGGCAACTTTTGTTCGTGTTGGAGTCATCTAGGGAGCTTTTAAAAATCCTCATGCCCCAATCATACCCCAGATAATACCCCAGATATATTAAATCAGAATATCTAGAGGCAGGGCACAGGCATCACCATTTTAGCACACTCCAATGACTTTCATGTGCACTTAAGATTAGGAGTCTAATTTAAACCTTCACCACTCATAGTAGTTTCCAGGGACCAGTTGCATTGGCATTATCATCTATGAGCTTATTAGAAATGCAAAACCTCAGCCCTAACCCAGACTTACTGAATCAGAATCTGCATTTTAACCAAAGTCCAGGTTTCTTCTGTGTGTTAAAGTCTCAGAAATGATGATATGTGTGCTGATGGGACTAAATATTTATCGCCAGCCCTGAGCTCCAGCCTCCATACCTAACTTTGCATATACACAGCTATCAAACTTAATTTGCTCCAAACTAATATCCCTGCTTAAACTTGTTCCTCACCATTCCTAGTCATTCAGGCCACAAATCTAAGAGTCACTGCTGTGTCTACTGTGTCCCTTACTCCCCCATTTAATCCATCGAGTAAGCCTGATGACTGATTACTTCCAAATCTATCCCAAATGCATCCATTTTTCTCCATCTGCAGGTCACCACCCTAATCCATGACCTCTTTCCCAGACTCCCACTTCTTTTCTTCTTTGCCTCCAGTCAGTTCTTCCCACGTTGGCCAGTGGGAGCTTTTTAAAATGTGAATTAAATTAAACGTTTTCTGCCTAAAATTGCTAATGGCATATCACACCTAAGATAAAATCGGACATGGTCTACACCTCCAAATTCAACTCTTATTACTGGCAGCTCCAGCTACACTTCCTTAAACAAGCTATTGTTTATTCCAGTTTCAGAGCCTTTCTGTATTTGCGTTTACTTCTTTTTGGAAATTTCTTCACCCAGATCAGTCCATATTTGTTTCTGGTCATTCAGGTTTATATGCAAACGGGGCCTTCTTTGACTGCTGCCGCACTCCCTATCTAAAGCTCCCATCACCCTGGTAAATGCATTTTTAACAAATATTACTGAAATCACCTGTTCTCTTTATTTCTGACTTGTTCAATGTCTGTCTTGTCTTCCCAGGAGGAGGGGGATTTTTGTCTGTCTTCCTCACATTGCTGTGTCTCCAGCACCCGGGACAGTGCCTGGTATGTGGTAGGTGCCTAACAAGTATCAGTGGAATGAGAAGAGCTAAATTTCTACAAAACGTCTATAATCTACAAATCTGAAGAAATCTGAACCCCGTAGTGTACCTACAGGAGCTCCGAGGCTGGCTGCCAGGATTCTTGGGAGAAACAGGCAAACGAGGGTTCGAATTTCAGCTAGCTGCCAACCTGCGGCGTGACCTCGCCAGAGTACCTGAACCTCTCGAAGCCTCAACTGTCTCATTTGCAAAATGGGAGATTAAGGACGTGGGGAGGCGGGTACACTGAGGGAGGCCTTTTCCTGAACGTCCCGCCTTCTATCCTAAAAGGTCACGTTGCCCTGGCCCTGCAGCAGGTCGCTCTGGTGCCACCCTCCCGCGCTGTCGGATCAGAACGGCCAGCCCCGGGACCCTGCAGTTCGTGCTCGCCTCACCACGCACGACCTACCTACTCAAGCGGGCGGTCGCGGACTCCCGGCTGGCTGCATCTGGTCGCTGGGCGCTGCCATGTTGCCCAGAGACTTTCCAGGTCATGCGCCGCCAAATCAAGGAGACAGCAAATCAAGAACGCCGGTTTAAGTAGGTCCCGCCCAAAAGGGAGGAGCACCAATAGCAAGATGGAACGACCTCGTAACGAGCCAGGCCCCACCCCTAACGAGGCAAGCCGCACCCCCGACCTGGGAATTAAGGAATAAAGCCTTGGAGAGAGTGAGTGCATCGTTCTCGGATTGGGAGGCTGGACTTGTGGGGAGGCGGGGGGAGGGGGGGAGGAAATGAGGGGTTGGCGTAAGTCCAGCTAACTGCCCCAGTTTTCCTACCTGAAATGTGGGAATAAAATATTAAGGGTGGCAATACCCACAAGTGTGTAAGAAATGCTGTATCTGGGTCCCTGAATTTGTACTTTTCCCTTCTGTGCGGCAGGTCCGTGATCCTCGGGTAATCCTTTTGCTTCTGGGCAAGGCGACTGTAGAGATTGTGCATCTGGTATCCACCCCAATGGCTGTAGGAGCTAGGCAGTGGGGCAGAGGAGGTACCTGGGGCGTGGACGTGGCCACCGCGCAATGACTATTCTCGCCGGTCGATATGGCGCCCCGCTCTGGTGGTTCAGCCTCCTGACTCCGTTTTGAGCCAAATGAGCGTCTAGGCGCTCTGCCAGCGCGTGTTACATAGCTTAGGGCGGGCCTTGGTCTCCCGCAAATGCCTCCAGGTAGCAACAGGGCCCGCCGGCGGGGCGGGGCCTAGCTCCCTTCCCTCCCTAGGTGCCTGTCCACCCTCTCTACCTGGCCATCAGCGCCGTCAGGCGGTTCAATCTGCTGTCGGTGGAGGCAATATCAACCTCACTCCATGAGTCAGCTGGGCCCGAGTGCATTATCTCCACTTCACTCCCATCCCTACTCTGCGCTCCTGTGGGGGCAGGAGGCAGGGGGCAGAGGGGTAGACATACTGAAGGTTTCCAAGTGAGGAAGGGACCCCTCCAGGAAAGTTCTTGGAACAAGGCTGGCCCAGCTAAGTAGTCCATGGGTCAGCCCTCTGTCTCTATCCCAGCCCAGGCAGAGGTTGACCCAAGGCCTTGACTCCTCCATGCCAGGCCCTAGCTACCTTGTCCAGAGCTGTCCAGAAAGAAGAAAGCGGTCAGTGGGCTCCCTGCTCCCCTTGCCTCACAGACTGTGGCTGATGCCTCTGGTTACCTGCTCCATAGCAGATGGGGGCCCAGCTGGGTGGGCCCAGGGTCCCCCTCATCCCTGCCTCCTTGCAGACCTGGCGCTGATCTACTGCAGCTGGGGCATCAGATGTTCTCCGGTTACCACGCAGTTTCTCTTTTCAGCTTTCACCACTTCCAGTGAAGACCCTTGGAGACACCACCTGTTCTGCCCCTGCCTCCAACATGTACTGACCATCTCCTGTGTGCCCCACTACCATGAACTCCATAAGGACAGGGAGATTGTTTGTTGCGTGTGTTGTCCCCAGCATTGGAGACAGGGCCTGGACCACGGTAGGTGCTCAATAGATGTTAGTTACAAAATGAATAAATAAATGGATGAATGTTCCTGTTGCTCATCTCAATATTTAAACTCTAGAAACTGTCCCTTGTGACAGCCCCATGCCTGACTAATTACCCTACCACTGCCTTCCCCCATTTTTCCCGAGCCTCAGGGCAGGTTATATTACTTCGCAGAACTCTATGCCAATTTGTGTCTGCTCACTGCCCTTTGTCAGTTTTAGGTACTTGGGTCTGGGGACATGGGAAGACCTTTCTGCTCCTCTCCTGCATCCCTCAGACCCAAGTACCCAAAACTGACAAAGGGCTGTGAGCAGACCCTCACACTCCTGTCCAAAACTGGTTGCCGAGTCCGGCGAGCTGCCTCTGAAATTTGCTAATGGCCTTACTGAGTGGTGTGCCCATGGCTGCACCCTGTGTAGCTGGCATCACTGTGATGTTGTTTTAAAGTTTGAGGGATGTTGACTTTGAGAGCGCTGGTCGTGGACAACCTCAACATCCTGCTGTCAAGGGCCTAAGGTAGGGGAGCCCTCACATCCTAAAGCAGGGATTGAAGATGTGTGAAAGAATTCTCTAAACTCTGCTGCAGACTTGGGCCCAGGACCATAGTGGGGGAGGTTGTACAGAGGAGCCTGAAGCTGTGCCCATCCCACAACTAGAAGGCTCAGATTCACTCAACAAGCCTTTATGGAATGCCTCCTTTGTACTAATCACTGTTCTAAGCCTCAAGGAACAGCAGTGAGCAAAGAATGATTCCTGACCTTGGGGAGCTGGCATTCTAGTGGAGGAGACAGACAAAAACCCATGTTCTATAATTAATACAACTACTTGCATCTTTAAACAAATTAAGTGCAACTCTAAAACTGTCTAGGATATGATTTTGTCTATCTTCTTGTTAACCTTAATCTACTTTTTTTGAACTTCGAATGTGTTACCTTTTGTAATTAACAATATTTTTTAGTCATTTTTGCTTGTGTGTAGAGCTTGATTCTCTGTGTTCTCTGTGTTAATTTAGGTATTTTTAGATTTATATCTTCTGTCATTCTGCCATCTCAAATAAAGCATCAAAATACATTAATTAATCCAACAAATATTTATATATATATATATATTTTAAAATATGTGTCATGTGCTAGATCCAGAGAGAAATATAAAATTAATTTGAAAAAGGAAAATAAATTTAAGTTTTCCAGGTGCTTAGAATTTGTTTCCAAATTCATGAAGTAAAAACATAAAATGCTACATGTGCCTAACAAAATGATTAATATTAATAAACAATTTTTAAAAAAGAAATGTTTTATAGCTTGAGCTGTGTGGCAATTACATGGTATATATATATGTAAAAATTCATTGAGTTCTCCATTACAATTTGTGCATTTTAGTTTAAATAATATCTCAAGTTAAAAGTTTTTAAAAGTGATAATTGAGTCATTGAGCTATAATTTGCACACTTTTCTGTATGCATGATATGCTTCAAAAGTCTTTAAATACTTGACACCCATTAGGATGGCTATTATCAAAAAAGTAGAACCTAATAAGTGTTAATGAGGGTGTGAAGAAAGTGGAACCCTTGTACACTGCTGGTGGGAATGTAAAATGGTTCAGCCACTATGGAAAACAGCATAGTGGCTCCACAAAAAATTGAAAGTAAAGCTACCATGTGATTCAACATCATATTCATAGAAGCATGATTCACAATAATCAAAGCAACTCAAGTGTCTATCAACAGATGAACTGGCAAACAAAATCTGATACGTACATACAATGGAATATTATTCAGGTTTAAAAAAAGAGGACATCTTGTTCTTTTGTGAAATAAACCAGCCACAAAAGGACAAATAGTGTATGATTCCACTTATATGAGGTCCCTTATAGAGCAGTCAAATGATCACTGAAACGGAAAGTAGAAGGGTGGGAGCCAGGGGTGGGAGTAGGGGGATAGGGAGTTAGTGTTTAATGTGGACAGAATTTCAGTCTTGGAGGATAAAAACAGTCCTGGATATGGATGGTAGTATGCAACAACATAAGTGTACTTAATACCACAGACTTGTACACTTAAAAATGGTAAATTTTATGTGTGTATTTTACCACAATTAAAAAAAAAAGTCTACTAAAGATAAGTGATGAGAGAAAAGGTCAAATTGGATAGAAGGGGGCTTCTGGGCTCCCTGAGAAAGCCCCAGTTTTAGCTGTTAATAACCTGATTGGTTAGCTCATAAAATGGGTGCTTGGCAGTAGCAGAGGCTCTAGGTGAGAACGGTTATCTGCCTCCATAAAGCCATTTCTGCAATCCTTTGGCCTCCAAGAACCAGGCTCTGGCGAAGGAACGGTAAAATACACGTAGCCACCTTAGGATGCCTCAAGGACTCCACAGCAGAGGCACATCTGCCCCATCAGGATTCCTGTGATTGGCCTATCTGAGAAGCGCCACAGCCAACCAGCTGCAGGTCCGGGAGGGCTTGTGCACCCTCCCCAGCACGTTGACAACCACGTGGGCAGCTGCCCGCCTGCTACTGCTTTCAGGCACACCTAGGTAAGGCGCAGGCGCAGTTAGTGCTGCTCAGCCGTGGCGTGGGTGAGGGCACGCGTGGGTGGTGGAGGGATCTCCGATCTAGCAACCCAGTGTCCATTCCTCCTAGGGCAGTTACCGCTCTTATTTTATCTTTGAGAAGTAATCCTTCAAACACAAGTATTTACATATATATTTTTTCTATTTATTTACACATACCAATCAATGGTATGTAAGTTTGTAGACCCTTTAACATGAAATCCACGAAACTACCCCCGGAAAATAGAAGCTTCACAGTGGAGGATCTTGGCAGACTCCACCTTAATCAAGGGACCAAGGTTAATATCACCAGTGATGATTCTCAGTGACATCATGAGCCACCCCCCCAACCCCAGAAGGGAACATAACCTCTATGGTATCCCCGTATCCTTTCCAGAATGCAAAAACCTCAATCTAATCATACAAACCAAATTGAGAGACAATCTACAAAATTACTGACCAGTGCTTTTCAAAAGTGTTCGGTTCATGAAAGACTAAGAGATTGCCACAGACTGGAGGAGTCTAAGGACACATGACAACTAAATGAAATAAGGGATCTTGGATTGCATCCTGGGATAGAAGAAGGACGTGAGTAGGAAAATGAGAAATCTGAATCAAGTCTGTAGTTTATTAAAAGTATTGTACCATGGTTAAGTTTTTCCTTCCATTTATTTATTTATTTATTTATTTATTTATTTATTTATTTATTTAAAGTTTAAGTTTTTAGATTTAATAAATATGCTATGGTTATATAAGACATTGACAGTAGGGGCAGCTGAGTGAAGGGCATATTAGAACTTTATGCTATTTTTGCAACTTTTCTGTAAGTATAGAATTATCTCAAAAACTTAAAAATAAACTTATGAAACAGGCACTATTAATATGCCCATTTTTCAGAGGAGGAAACTGAGGCACAGAGAAGTTAAGACACAGCCAGGAAGCATCAGGGTGTGTCTTAAACCATTGCAATATGAACCCAGAGCCCCTACTCTTAACCACAGCACCACAGGGCTTTTATTTAAATGAAACAGAGTACTGCATATTCTGCATATTCTTCATCTTTGTATATCTTACTTGTTCTCTGCTGATGGAGTTATAGGGTGACTTGTTATTAAAAGGCCACTGTAATAGATGTTCTTGCACATGTGTCATTCTTCACTCCTACAATTGTACTTTTTAGGACTATCCTAAAAAAAAAGATTTGCCAGTCCAGAAAGTATATTAGATAGGGTTCTCCAGAGAAATGGAACCAATAGTAGATACATTAATTCTATTGCACCTGGCATATATATAAAATAAGAGATCTAGTTACGTGACTATGGAGGTTGAGAAGTCCAAGATCTGTAGCTGGCAAGCTGGAGACCTGGGATAGCCAACGGTATGAGTTCCAGTCAAAAGGTTGGCAGGCTTGAGACCCAAGGAGTGGTGACATTTCAGCTCCAATCTGAAGGCAGGAAAAGACTAACGTCCCAGCTGCAGGCGCTTGGGCAAGAGGAATTCTCTTATACTCAGTGGAGGGTCAGATTTTTTGTTCTAGTCAGTCCTCTAACTTGTACTGGAAGAGGCCCACCCACATGAGGGAGGGCAATCTGCTTTACTCAGTCTACTGAGTCAAATGTAATTCTCATCCAAAAACACCCTCACAGAAACACCCAGAATAGTGTTTGACCAAAAATATCCAAACACCCTATAACTCAGTCAAACTGACACATAGAATTAACCATCAGAAAAGGTAAGGACACTTGTCATTTTGAAAGCTGTTGACAAATTGCCCACACTCATCAGCAATGTTCCCATAGTCTTGGTCAAGTATTCTGATTTTTGCCAATCTGATCGTCACCTGTCTACTTTTTCAAAAAAGCTCTCTTCTTCGACTGTTTTTCTTACAAAACTTCTTACAAAGCTCAAGGCAGGACAAGGGAGTGGGCAGCTGTAGAATGGCTTGGAATAACTGCAGCCACTGCCTGTGACCCAACCCCCTCTCTGGCTTCCAACTGGTCTTCTTGTGAGGGATGAAATGCAAATGCAAGGATGACTCCCAGTTCAACTGTCCTCCCTCTATGAGGTGCTGGAAAATTGTGCTCTTCATTTGTGTGTTGTTAAGCACCATTTCAGACATATGGGTTTGAGTCCTGGCTCCATCCAGTTTAATTTTATTTACACACTGAGCATTTTTTGAGCACCGGCTGTGTGCAGGCACTGTTCTGGGCACTGAGGATAAAGCTGTGAACAAGCAAAACCTTGTTCTGTGGAGTTTCTGTTCTCACAGCATGGTATAGATAATAAGCAAATAGGAGACGATAAGAAAAAGCAGGGAAAGGAGATGGGGACGGTGCTTTCTAAAATCACAATTTTTATGTAGGTAGACATTTTATTTCAGGTGCAAAAACACTTAAGGGAACAGCTCCCACCTCTCACAGCCATCCTATCACAATCAGTCTGGTCGTGGGGGATGCTATTATTTTTGAGCAGGTGGCAGGGAGTGCTTCTCTGAAGAGGTGACATTTGCACAGAGAAAGTGAGAAGAGGCCATCTAAACATCTTGCAGAAATATGTCCAAGTGGAAGGAGCTGCCAGTGCAAAGGTCCTGTGGTGGGAGCTTGCTTAGGTACTCAAGAAATATACCCGTAAGGATCTAAGAGCAGCAGGAGCAGTGCAACTCTAGGAAAGTGGCTTGGCCTCTCTGAACCCTGAGTTTTCTTATGTATAAATGTGCCTAAGAGTTTCCATCAACAGGGTGGTGGTGAGGATTACATGAGATTGTGCCTGGCACAGTGGTTGGTATGGAATAAGCCCTCCAGAAACAGAAGCTATTATGAACAACAGCCTCTTCATGTTCCCCAGAGGGGAAAGCTATGTGAGGCGGAGGCTGGCAGAGCCAGGCAGCCAAGATATGCAAGTCAGGAGGAAGGGGCTGCTACTCTCTCCAGGAGATACACAGGTACAGAGGTGTGAGTGAGTGAGTGAGTGTGTTCTGAGATTCACCAAGATTTTAGGGGCCTCCTAAGGTTGAGAAAAGGTAGGGTTTGGGAATCTACGTTCCTTACAAGAGGAGTCCCTAGCCCCTAGGCTGCAGACCAGTACCAGACCAAAGCCTGTTATGAACTGGACTGCACAGCAGGAGGTGAGTGGGTGATGAGTAAGCTGCGTTTCATCTGTAGTTGCAGCCGCTCACCAGCTAGCCCCCCAGCTCCACCTCAGATCATCAAAGCATTAGCACCAGTCCCTGGTGCCAAAAAGGTTGGAGACCATTGCCTTACAAGATCCCATCTTTTCATTTAGATGGAATACTGAGGGGCTGAGGCCTAGAGCCTAGGAAACGGATAGCAGCTGGGTGGACTGCACATCTGCAGCCAGTGATGGTGGAGTCCCTTGGGGTGGGGGCCTCGGGATGTCATCAGCCCCCTCTCTCTGTCTCTACTTCTATCTACTGGACAGAGAAGAGACAGTATAGATAATACAGAGACATCGAGAGAGAAAAAGTGACCCTGAGAAGTGGAACAGAAACAGAGACAGAGATAGATAATGGAGAAAGAGGAGACATGAGGACACAGAAAGACAGAAGAAGTGTGACAGACAGATTCAAAGAGACAGAGAAACGAAGGGTGAGGCCTAAAAGGTTAGGAGACCCAAAAGAAAGGACATAGAGTGACCTAGAGACAGAGCATAAGCTATAAAGTCACGGACCCAGAATAGGAGGGACGGGACAGACCCAGGGACGGCCGCCCTTCAGGGAGATCCCGGCTGCCCTGGCGGGGGGCGCGCCAAGTGCTCCCCTACCCCTCCCCGCCCCGTCATGCCTGTGCCGTGACTTCAGAGTCCGCGCGGATTCTATAAATGGCCAAGCGGCCGCGGACCCAGAGGCAGGCCAGAGTGAGTCAGCGTGCGCGTCACCGCCGCCGCCGGGTCCCTGCCAGGCCCCGCCCCCGCCCCGCCCATCCTGGGCCGCCAGGGGGCGCGATCCACAGGTCCTTGCATGCGCAGTAGCAACCTGTGGCCCGCCGAGGGTCGCTTGCAGGGGTAGGAAATCGGAATTTTCGCGTTGGAATCCTGGCTCCTCCACTCTCGTGCTGGTGTAAGCCTGGGCGGTCGGCTTCTCTGTGTGCCTCACATCGACCCCACCTCATATGGCTGTTGTGAAGAATGACTTAACAGAGCCAGTGCACCGAGTGCATAGCAGAAGCTAATTGTCACCTCATTCATGTATTTCACTGTATCTTCAACATATCTGTACATGCCACAACTTGTCCACAGTTGCCTTAGCCCAGCTCTTCTCAAATGGAGGGCCCTCTGCCATCATTGGACTGGAGACACTTCTGTTAGTCAAGGCCAAGGGAGTGCTACTGGTATCTAGTAGGTAGAAACCCCGGATGCTGCTTAAGATCCTACAATGCCCAGGACAGCCCCCACCACGCAAAATTACCCATCTCCGAGGTCAAGAGTGCTGAGGCTGAGAAACCTGTCTTTGCCTCCTAACATTAGAGGCAGGGACCGGGTTCAAATCTTGCTCTGCCGCTGGTGAGCTAGGTGACACTGGGGAAGTGATTTCACACCCCTGTGCCTCAGTGTCCCCATCTCTAGATTGTGTATAGTAACAGCATCCACTTTTGAGTGTTGAGAATTGAGTTGATACATGTACAGAGGTTGGAAAAGGGTCTGACATAAAGGCTGCTGTCATATTAGCATTATGACAGTGTGTCCTTAGCTTGTGGCCAGCAAATTGTATGTCCTTAACATATTAGTTAGGCAGGTTGCTGACATGTCATCCAAGTGTCACTAATATGGCCTTGACATATGTGGCATAATGTGGGCATATCATCCACCACTGTGGTCCAGGGGTGAGATCCACAAGCAGCAGCTTGCAAGTGTTCCCTCCAGGCTTGCTGGGACAGGAACATATGGGGGTGTCCATGACCTGGAACCTGCTAATACAGTCACCCCACGGCAACCATGGGTGGATGGGGAGGGTGAGATTCAGGATCTCTACTCCCTCAGGATCTTATGAGGGACTGGAGGTGACAGAAGTAGGTGCCAGATTTTCAGCAGAAATAATGCTATTCCCTCTCTGAGTCCTTCCCTGTGCCAGGCACTACACTGAGCACATCAGAAGCCTTCCTTCTTCTTCTTCTTTTTTTTTTTTAAAGCCTACAGTACCTGGTCTTCCTAGGTGGTCTCCCATCCAAGTACTAAGCAGGCCCGACCCTGGTTAGTTTCTGAGATCAGACCTTTTTTTTTCTGATCCTCACAACACCCTCACAAGGCAGGCACTTATCATTAGCCTGTTTTACAGATGTGGCAAACGGAGCTCAGAGAGAAGAAGGGACTTGCCTAGAGTTATGGACTGTTAGTGTCTGGAGTTAAACCTAGGGTGGTGCTCCTTAAAGGACCACGGGTGACAGTCCTGCCTCAAGGCTGGAGAGAGACACAGATAGCCTCAGACACAGACACAAAGAGACAAAGAGACTCAGCCAAAGGCTCAATGAACAGTGTGGGGTGGAGAGAAGTGGGGAAAGGTTGGTCGCTGTCTGGCTAAGGCCACCCCATCAAAGAATAACCCAGGCCGCCCCCCTAGGTGGAAACAATGACACAATCAGCTCCCAATACCAAGGCCCTGACATCACGAGGGGGGGCTGGCCGAGGTGGGGGCACCCCGCCCCTTAGCAGGCTTCTGTGACCAATGGGACAGCCTTGGAAAAGGCCCGGGCCGCCTCCAGAGCTTCAAAAACATGTGAGGAGGGAAGAGGGTGCAGACGGAGTTTCAGCTGCCGCTGCCGCTGCGGTCCTCAGAGCCACCATCACCACTGCTACCACTGGCCAGCATGTCCTCTGCTCATTTCAATAGAGGCCCCGCCTACGGGTTGTCAGCGGAGGTCAAGAACAAGGTAGGCTGGAGGTCCTCCCCTGTCCACACTGCGCTGTCAGGCCAAAGGCCCCACCCTTTGGGTTCCCTGGACCCTCTCCTGCTTATCCCATGTGACCTAAGAGGGAAGAGGGACAAGTATGCTATAGGGGCTGCTTTCTTCCCCCTCCTGAGCATCCCAGAACCCTCAGCTATTGTTGGTGGTGGAGTGGGGGTGTCACATAAGCAGCCACAGGTAAACAGAGGGGGTCTTCCATTGCAAAGACTCCGCTTAATCAAGATCCCTTGTTAACCCTTTATTTGCATGGGAGCCTGGGGGAGAACCTGTTGACCTTCCCCATTACCCCAGTCTGACAAAGAAGTTGGGGAGCACTTGAGAGCTGGGGTTCCTGAGAGGTAAGGCCCAGAAAATGCAGGAGATGGTGACAGGAGAAGAAGGCAGCTGAGGAGGGCAGAGAGTGGGCATTAGAGACAGGGTAGGAGTTTCCTAATTTCGGAATTAGGAAGACACTGAGACACCACCTCTATGCTACAAATGGGTAAATTGAGGTTCAGAGAGGAGAGGCAAGTAGCTAAGGTCCTACAAAAGGGAAGCGCAGAGCTGGGACTCTTCATTCACCTCCTCTACATCAGAATGGGGTCAGCTTCTCCAAGGCACAAACTTGAAGTTCCCAACCCACTATAATGCTCCCATGAGGCCTGCAGGGGAGGAGTCCCAGCCCCATTTGACAGAAGGGAACACTAAGTCACAGGGTGGCTTTTGCCAGGGTCCCACAGCGAGGAAGTAGAGAGCTGGGACTGGAAACCTGGGTCGGGGATCCTAGTGGCTGAAGGAAGGGGCAGGTTGGGGGGCGGGTGCTCGGGCTGGAGACACGTCCCAGCACTGCCCCCACCCCCAGCGCCGGCCCCCAGAGCCCAGTGGAGCCGCCGCGCCATATAAGGCGGCCTCGGGGAGCCCGGCCCGTGGGGCCTCGCTATATAAGGGCCGGTTTGCTTTATAAAGCCGTGCTGGTGGGGAGGAAGACTGATGGGGAGGGGGACGGCAGGGCTGGGGCCAGGTGAGGGGGCCGCCCCCTCCCAACTCGGCCTCTTTCTCCCACAGGAGAAGGGGCAGCCAGGTCCTCCAGCGGCTGGAATCCTGTCTGGGCTGGGGGCGGAGGTTTCTAGAGAAATGAAGATTTTGGGAACCTGAGACGGGAGAGTGACAGATGGGGGAGGGCAAGCCACGAACGAGATAAGACTGAGACAGGGATGGAGGGGCAGAGGGGGAGAGAGACGAGCCCCACTCTCACCAGAGGCAAGAAACCTGGTGTCTGAGCCCCAGGGTGACCCACAGGTAGACCAGCCATGAGCCCCATCCAGCCTCAGCCAGAACCCCAGAGATGGAGACAGGAAAACAGACATAGCTGAGGTTAGGGGGAGAAAGAAAAAGCACACGGGATATGGGGGGAGAGAGAGAAATACAGACAGCACGCAGGGCTAGGAGTAAGATGAAGACAAGCACAGACCCCAGCTAGAGAGGAGCCTCAGAGATGAGGACCTGGAATCTGAGACTGAGATGCAAGACCCAACAGTGTCCTTTCAGGCAGCACTCAGAAGCACCTTCCCTGCTTGCGGTGCCCAGTCTTCCTGTAGGAGAATGGAGGGAGGCAGGGCCAGGGGAAGCAAGCCCCAAGTTTGGCTTGGAGAGGCAACCAGGAAGCTAGGCACCACCTCCCTTCCCCCCAGCTCAGAAATTTCCCCCTCTCCACCCAACCTTGTCCAAATTCTCTGGTGCCAGACCTCAGAATGCCCGGAATGGCCCCCTGGGCAGGTGCCACCTCAGTCCTTAGCCTTCCCTCCCCTGTACCATGGCTGCTGTGGCAGAATTGCCTTAGTTGGAAAGAGACTAGGAAGGAGATCAGGCTTAGGGAGCAAAGCCTCCACGGCTACCCCCATCCTCACCATCATCTCCGTGCCCTCCCGTCCCCCACCAGCTGGCCCAGAAGTATGACCTCCAGCGGGAACAGGAGCTTCGAGAGTGGATCGAGGGCGTAACAGGTCGTCGCATAGGCAACAACTTCATGGATGGTCTTAAAGATGGCATCATTCTTTGCGAGTGAGTGCAGCACTGGTGGCCCAAACCCTGCCTAGGACTGCCACCCAATCTGGCCGGGTACTCATCTCTCCCCCTCAACTCATCAATTGACCATGAGCTGGGTTGGGCACTTTACATCTCAGACCTTGAAAAAGTCCTCTGAGGTGGCAAATAATCACTGTGCCCATTGAACAGGAACGAAAACAGGCTCAATTAGGTAAAACGCATGACCCAAAGTACCATGCTGTTCCAAGAGACATGACTCCAGGTTCTGGCCTCTTAACCACCATGCATATAGGGCACATAGGCCCATATTATGGCCTCCAGTGTCCCAAGAAAGCACGGTCACAGATAAAAGACAACAGGCAACAACAGCTGCCCATTGGTGGCGTGATGTACTATGTAATCTGAGTAGGCCCTGACTTTCTACTCTTAGAACTTAAATCGCTGAGGAAAATGCAAATCCTCACAGCTCCCAAGCCCAGATTCCAGAAACAACCAAAACCCTAATGCTCGGTGGGCCCTGAGACCAGCAGGGGTCCTGTCTGCCCCTCTGAGTCTGACCTAGGGCAGGGTGACCATGAGGGCCAGAATGTGCCCTTGGGAAAGGTTCCTGAAGGTGCAGCCTTACCATGCCCTTGGTACCCTGAAAGGGAGAGAGGAAGGGGAGAGGGTGTCTTGTTCTACCATATCCACTGGGAACAAGGAAGAGGGGGACAGCCTGGTGTCCCACCTCAGACAGGGCTGCTTGGTCTTAAAGGGTACAGAGGCACCCACCTCTTCAGTCCATTTATGGGGTTCCTGCAGTGTGCCAGGTCTAGGCCCTGGGGATAGTGAATGGGAAACAATCTTGGAGCTCACACAGGAGCTTTAGTCCTAGTTGGGAAGACCAATAGAATAATCGATGAAATAATCACACATTTGCCTGTGGTGGGAAGTGCTGTGGAGAAGAGTCAGTGGGGAAGGGTGGGGGCTGGGTGTGGTGAAGTGTTGCTGCTTTGGACAGTGGCCTGGGAGCTCTTTCTGAAGCTGTAACATTTGCACAGAACCTTGGTTGAAGTGAGGGAGGGAGCTGGGTTGGCATCCGAGGGAACAGTTGGGCAGAAGGGAGAGCCAGTGCAAAGGCCCTGAGGTAGAAACGTGCCTTGCGTGTTCCGGGCACAGTGAGGAGTGGCTGGCACAGAGTAATTCGGGAAGTGGAGGGAGGAAGCTGGGGACCAGGTGATATGGGGCTTTTTAATCATGCTAAGGAGTTAGGAAACTATGGGAACATTTTGAAGTGGTGAGTAACTGGTATTGTTTTGAAAAGGCCATTGTAGCTGTGAGATGCAGAAGGGTCTGCAGGGGATGAAGCAGAAGCTAGGAGCCCACACGTTGGTGTTGCAAGAGTCCAAGAGAGATGCTGGGGCTTGTAGCAGGGTGGTGGGAAGCTGTGGCCTCCTGGATGTCTCCAGAAGGCAGAGCAAGAGGAATTGCTGAGGGATAGGATGTGCGGGTGAGAGAAGGCAGAGGAAATCAATGGCAAGTCTGAGGGCTGTGCCCCTGGAAGGGTGGGTTTCCTAAGGTGAGAGGAAGGAGAGTCTTTCTTTCTTCTCCCCGACTCCTTGTAGGTTCATCAATAAGCTCCAGCCAGGCTCTGTGAAGAAGGTCAATGAGTCGACCCAAAATTGGCACCAGGTGAGCCCAGACTCTTTTTAACTCTTTCAATCCCTGGCTACAGTGTCCTCCAACACCCCCCCCCAACCCCACCCCACCCCACACACACTACTCACCACTGCCTGCTCCCCTCCAGCTGGAGAACATAGGCAACTTCATCAAGGCCATCACCAAGTACGGGGTGAAGCCTCACGACATCTTCGAGGCCAACGACCTGTTTGAGAACACCAACCACACCCAGGTGCAGTCCACCCTCCTGGCCCTGGCCAGCATGGTGAGTGTGGGTCAAGGGTGGGCATGGCGCAGGGGGGCTGCTGGTGGACTTGGCTGGGATTTGAGTGGGGCCACTCGAATCCCAGAGCCTAGGGTGGGTGGGAGGGGGAGAGTGGAACAATGCAGCCCAGAGGCTCACTTCAGTCCCTGTCCCCCTCACATCCCCAGGCAAAGACAAAAGGGAACAAGGTGAATGTCGGGGTGAAGTATGCAGAGAAGCAGGAGCGAAAATTTGAGCCAGAGAAGCTACGAGAAGGGCGGAACATCATTGGGCTACAGGTACTGCCTCTTCCTCTTCAGGTCTTGCTGCTGCTGAGCCAAGGCGGGAGGTCAAGGAGACCAGGAAAGTACCCCGGACCCTGAAGGCTTTGGAGTGCAGCATATTTGGCCTTAACTAAACTATATGCCAGGCACTGTGCTCTAATTCCATACCCTAACTCACTCCTGCAACAGCTCTACAGGGTGGGTACTGTCAATATCGTATCCTTCACTTATGAGGAAACAGGCCTGAAGAAGTAGCTCACTGGTCAGGATCAGCCAGGGGGATGAGTAGCCAGGCTGTGACCCTGGAAGTTGGGGCCCCCATGCTCTGAGCCACTCTCTTGGCCTCAGTTGCCAGTCTGTAGCCCGAGGGCGGAAACAGTGCCTTGTTAGAGGGCTGTGTGAGTGTCCACTGATATTGGTATATCTTGGGGTCCGTGGCGAGGCTCTATAACCCTTGATGTGACCCTCCTTCTGGCTTCCTAGATGGGCACCAACAAATTTGCCAGCCAGCAGGGCATGACAGCCTATGGCACCCGGCGCCACCTCTATGACCCCAAGCTGGGCACGGACCAGCCTCTGGACCAGGCCACCATCAGCCTGCAAATGGGTACCAACAAGGGAGCCAGCCAGGTGTGTGCAGAGCCCCGGGGTGGGCTGGTGGGCCCTTGCCCCTTGCCGTGCCCATGGCTTGACCATACTGCCTTCTGCAGGCTGGCATGACAGCACCTGGGACTAAACGGCAGATCTTTGAGCCAGGGCTGGGCATGGAGCACTGTGACACGCTCAACGTCAGCCTGCAGATGGGCAGCAACAAGGGGGCCTCGCAGCAGGGCATGACTGTGTATGGGCTGCCACGTCAGGTCTACGATCCCAAGTACTGCCTGACGCCCGAGTACCCGGAGCTGGGCGAGCCTGCCCACAACCACCACCCACACAATTACTACAACTCTGCCTAGGGCCCTGGGCCTCCACCTTTGACCCCTGGGAGGCTGGCTGCTGCTCTCAGCAGGGCCCAGCCTGGCTCGCTGACCCCTGCCTGCTGCATGGCGCCCTCCAGCCCCCTGGCACCTGCCTACAGGGTTAGCATTCTGGGGATGGGGGGAGCAAACTGGGGGCTTGTAAGGGGAAGGGAGCCCTCCTCCCTGGAGCGCTGCAGGGTCCAACATTAAGCCGGGTGTTCCCAACAGCACCCAAAGGATGCACTGAGCAAAGCTACCCTGGCTGTCCCTCCACTCCCTCACAAGTGGGTTCCCCCATGACAAAAAGCCCCCTGAGCAAAGCCCCCAGAGCCCAGGCTCGATCCTCCCTCATCCCATTCCTGCAGTGGGAGCCAACTGCATGCCCAGAGACCCAGCGGACACACGCGGTTTGGTTTGCAGCAACTGGCGTAAGTGAATGTGATGGTGGCGTTTGCGACGCGAGCACTTTCTTTTTCTATTTCACTGAAGCACAATAAATGGCTGTAAAATCACCTGACGATTCAGGCTGCTCTGCCCTGGAGCCCGCGTGGCTTTTGCACATGCAAAGACAGCCTTGCTCAGATGTGCCCCATCTCCTGCACACACATCTGTACAAGCACACAGACACATACCCTAAAATACAGAGTTCACAGCCACTTAGCTGGACCCAGGCTAGGCACACATTCACACAAAATCCACACGCACACACACCACTTGGTGAGTACAGTGTGCACATGCTCTGTGCAGCCTTAGGCACACACAGATACTCACACACATGCAGCACACATTCCCACGTAAACAGACACATAACAACGCACATTCTCACACATGTACACAATACACGCATATGCTCAGTCCCCAAGTACCTTCCAGGGGGCCTGTGGGTTGCAGTAAGAAAGAGCCCAAGGCTGAGATAGGCTAGATGTGACCAGATGACCCTGGGCAAGTAACTTCCCTTCTCTCTACCTGTTTTCCATCTGGAAAGTGGGTACAGCAAGAAAGGTACCATGAGGAAACTTAAATAATGGCTCCAGATGGGATGACATGTGGCACTAACCAATGAGAATAAATAATAAACAGGGTCCTGGAGTGGATTTTGGTGGGGGACGGGACAGGACAGTGGGGTAGGATGGGCATTTCAGGGGCCCAGGGCAATAGTCCTTTACCGATTGGCACAAAATGGTTGAGTCTGCAGGGCATGGCTGCCTTGTGTGCCCACTTACTCTGCCTTCCCCTTAGGGCTCATCTGGAGTCTTGCCTGCCATTCCAAGACCCTAGCAATCTGTGGACAGGGTCCCAATCTCCCAACGTTTAAGAGAGGATTCTGTTCTTCCATGATATGGGCCCCAGCCATCCCTCTTACAAGCCACCAAATGGTCAAGGTTCCAAGGAAAGGATCACAGAGCAGCCTTATCCCCTTCCCTCCCCAGGGAAGGGGATGAGGCTGGAATATGGGGACCTGCAGAGACAGATACCAGAAAACCCATGTGCACAGATGCACACAGCCCCTGGGGCCTCATAAACCGGATTCCAGGCACTCTTGGCCAGGCTACTGTGAGTCAGTCCTGCTCTCCCGAGGCCGGCACGGGAAGCTGTGCTGTGGATCCATGCTGGCTCTGCCTCCTAGGGAAAACAGCACCATATTAGCACTTGGCCTGAGACTGAGGTGGGTGGGCCCTGAATGCCAGAGGAATGAGCCCCCTTCCCCTGGACCATGGAGCCAACCTCCCTCTACCCAGGCCCATCTACCACTACCCATGTCTGCTGGTTCCTGTCTGGGCCAGGGTACCCTACCTGGGACCTTGGGAGGAGGAGGTGGAGCACCAGGAAGGGGCATGCCAGGGCAGATGGACCTGCGGGGGAACATGCCAGACCCAGAGGCTGGCCTGGTGGTCAGGGCTTTCAGCCACCTCAGTCTTCCTCGGTTGCTCACATCCTTCGCTACCTGTGTCCCAGTCGCTCAAACTGTGCTAGGCACTATGGTAGGTACCTCCATCTCAGCGTGGTCCCAGGAAGGTTCTATCATCTTTCCACTGTACCAATGATAAATCCAAAGCACAGGTCCACAGCTGCCCAGCTTCACAAGGCCCAGTGGGGAAGGTGGGTCTGCCCCATGCTGCTGTCTGGATCTCCATACCCATGAGACCATCTGAGGCCACCAGGCAGTCCCCAACCCTCAGCTACGTTCAGACAAGTGCTTTTTCCAACGTTACCAAGCATTTCTTTTATTGACACCATCTACCTGGAGATAGCATCAGATCCCACAGGATAAAGGGTTGACCTTACAAGACAGCCCTTCCCTCACTTCAGCTGCCACTTGCAAGTCCAGGTTGTCATATGTGCTTCTGACCAACTGGCCATAGATCAGGTTTCCTCACGACCACTTCCTCAGGTTTGATTTACAAGAGTGGATCACAGAACTCAGAAACATTTTATTAGATTAGTGATTTATTATAATAAGAACAGCCAGATGGCAAGATGTCAGGCAAGGCACGGGAAAGGGGTGTGGGTCTTCCATGCCCCCTCTGAGCCATCACTCCCAGCACCTCCACATGCTCACCAACCCAGAAGCTCATCAAATCTTGTTGACGTTTATAAGAGAACTTAATCTGGAGCTGCCCCCTTGCATTCCCAGAGGTTGGTGGGTATGGCTTTGAGTAACCCACTCATTACTCACTTGGTCTTTCTGGTGACCAGCCCCATCCTGGGTGATGGCTTAGGAAATTCCAAGGGTTTTAGGAACTCTGTGCCAGGAACCAGGGACAAATACCAATATTTATTGTACCACAAACCTCCCTCTGGCACCACCTCCAGCCTTTGAGACTCCTCACCACACTTGCACAAGGGTCCCTTTTGTGGACTCTTACTCTTCTTCAGAGCTCCCAGTCCCCCCAGTCCCCAGGAAGCTACGAGCTGTTCCCTCAGCCTGGACCCTGGGCTTGGAAGCCAGGTCTCTCCCAGGTTCAGGCCCAGTTATGCTGCCTTCTGGCTGTGGGACCTCGATCTCTGGCCGGTTTGCTCCTCTCTGAGCACTTGCCTCACAGGGCAGCTGTTGGGATGTGGTGGTAAGGCAGGCAAGCCTGAGAGCAGTGTCTGGCACAGGGTGGCCCTTGAGTGTTACCTCTTCCAAGCCAACAAGCCTTCCCTGACCCCTCCCCTCAAGGCTCTGCCATCTTGTTTCTCACTGGACTAAACATATGCCTAGATGTCTACGGGATCATCGGTGTCCCTTGCACCCAGCACTGCCCTGGTTTTACCCTGAATGCTTGTTGAGTGGACAAACACTGGACAGTTTTAACCCACAAAGACAGTCTTTCCCTCCCCTTCACTGAGTCCCTGGGGCTGACCGGAAATCAGAGAGCAGGGAGTCTGCACTTGTTGCTTTATTTAAGGGCTATTGACCAACAGTTGTCCCAGCTCCTCCCTACTCTATAAAACCAGGTAAATGTGAACAGGAGCCACCTTGCCAGGGCCCAGCCACAGGCCTTGGATCCTGGGCTTTATGTTCCAGGCCATAGGCTTTGGAAAGCAGGGGAGGAGGGTGGGCAATCTAGTTCGGACCAGCAAGGTGGTGGGTAGGTAGGTGAGGAGTCTGGAGAGTCCCAAGGCTGTCTCTGTGGGGCTTGCCCTTGCTCAGGATGTCAGGATACTGGCCCCTGGATGAACTAGGGCCCCAGAGCCAGAGGGGTCAGGGGCCAGAGGAGGGAGCAAGTCAAAGGCTTTTGGAGCCAAGGGAGGGAGCTCAGGTCCCCAGGGCCCAGCAACCCCTCAATTTCACCCTGGCCCATGAGCATACCCCCACAGCCACACCTGTCGTCACACATTCACACCCACACCAGCTCCACACATGCACACATGCGCAGAAGGCTTCAAGGGCCCTGGACCCACACTCTTGACCCCAGCAATGTCTCTGGATTGGTACCCAGTGGACAAATCCACAGCAGCAAGAATGCCAAGGGTGTGGGCCCTCTGTGTTGCTACTGGTTGGCTGCCTCGCAGGCATCTATCCAATCACTATACACATCCACTGGTTCTGACAGATCTGAGCAGGTGCGGTCAAGGGCAACCACTGGCATCAGACCCTTTCCTGTATACACCTCACCATGTGTCAGCCAGACCCCTGCCCTGAGCACTATGGCACCCATTCCTCTGCGTGGCCACAAAGCAGGGTCAGAGGTGCATGGGCTAGACTCTAGCCCCCTTACCCTTGGGCAGCACACTCTGGGCAGAGCAGCTCTGACCACCCCACCCCTATCCCTACCCCCTGGACAAAATCCAGTTTCCCAAGGATACATGTGATGGGTGTCTGGAATTCCTCTAGGCACACAGTACAAGAGATGACTCCAGTGTTACGGGCACGGTCCCTGGAATAGGAGATGAAGGGACTGGTGAGTGAAGAGGCCTATGTCTACAAGGAAGCCACTTTCTGACTGAAGGAGGGAAAGGGAAGCCCCGCGAGGAGGGATTCCGGGCCCCTATCCACAACTCACATTTTCACATCACAAGACTTCTCATGGTTGCAGAAAGGGCAGGTAAACTGGGTCTCTAGGGTGCCTGTCATCTTCTTTTTCGGGGGTGGCTTCCGTTTTGACTTTCTGCGCCCCATGTCTGTGGGAGGGTGAACCTGTGGGGAGAGGGGTGCAGAAGTCAGGGACTTATGGGACCCACGAGGCCCTCCAGATGCTTTAAGAAGCAGGCTGGGAAGATGAACCACAGTGATGGGAGGATTTCCACGATGGCATCCTCTGGACACAGTGGACGATCCCAGTGCTCTCTGGGTGGATGGTGTAGGAGCAGGCTCTGGGTTCTAACCCTGGCCTCCAATTTACTGTATCACCCTGAGTAGGTCACTTACTTTCTCTGTGCCTCTCCTTATCTATAGAAATGAAGTTGCTACCTCAGAGGGGCTGACATGACAAACTACAAATGCCTGCATAGTGTCCGACCCATCCATTGTAGCACCTTCACAGGACGCCACTGTTCTGGTGAGGATAACATAAGGGACTCGATGACAGGCCAGCTGCCCAGAGTTGGGCAGAGCCTAAGTGCTCAGGAGCCAGTGATTTTTAAGAGCAGTTGCTTCCTTGTCAAAGGACATACAAGTGCCACTGAGAAGGAATGACACTCAAGGGATCTGACAAAGCCTGTGGATGGGCCCCCTGGGCAGTCTCTCTAAAGATCAGGGACTGCTGGGCAAAGAAGCAGGGACAAGCATTTCAAGCAGAGAAATGCCACATACAAGGCTGAGGGGCAGGTATCTGAGGGCCTGGCTGGCGTTTTGGGACCATGCAGGTCGGGGAGAGAGGCAGGCTGAAAAGCAAGCAGGCATGAGGGTTTCAAATATTCTGATGGCTCCTGGACACTGTAGAGAGAGCAACAACAAAATTGTTTTGTGTTCTTAAGGGACCAAGGAGCATGAACCAAAAGTCTGGATGAGGATGACGTCAGAACCAGGACAGGGGTATTTGGGACAGATAGACAGCAGTGGGTGAGATTAAAGAGACAAAGCCAAGGCGAGATAAGGAAGAGCTGAGAATGACTCCAGGGTTGTGGTGGGGGTCAAAGTTAGCAGGGGGGAGAAAAGGTGACATCTCTGATGTCCAATGCATAGGAAGAATAGGGTATTGGGGAAAATGATGGGGTCAGGTGCCAGAGCGATGTCTAGGGACTGATGTCTCAGAGGTAGCAGGTACCACTGAGCACATCTTTATGCCAGGCGCTGGGCTCTTTGTTCATCATCTTTGAACCTCCCAAGGAGCCCCTCTCCTTCCTGCCCTGTATCACAGTCTTTTCTCTCCCACTCTCTCTCTCCACTGCTGGTTCTAGCATCATTCCTGTGACAGGGGAGGTCAGCAGCCTGCCAGAAGAAAGACCAGAGTTTCATTCACATTTACAGATCACTTTCTAAGTAATATCCTCCTCCACTGAGAGTGCTTCTAAGTCACTGAGTAAAGAGAAGCACTGGGCAGAGAACATCCACAAGCCCCCTGGGGCCACCCATTCAGCCTTCCTTCCTCTGTCCTGGAAGAATGCCTGTGCTCTCCACAGAAACAATCTGTTACCTTGTACTCTGGATCTCAATATCACATTTCTCTTTTTACTGTATAATTAACAAACACAGTTGTTACTACTGCTCCCATTGTTAAAAACAAAACAAAACATCTCATTCTCTGCAGGCTTTTCTAGTAGAGCTGTCTGCATTTGCCCTGTTTCCTCCCAATCTACCTCCACCATGTGCCCCATGCTGCCTGCCCCAAAGGTAGGCTCAACTCCTCAGGACACTGGGCACACTGGTTCTCTCCTCCTGCCTTTCTCATGGGGCTCTCAGGACCCTGCACTCTCATACCCGTGCCCACCGGCAGCTCCTTTCACTCAGTGCTGCTGTTTCTCACTACACCTCCAGCCTCAACTTCTCTAATGAGTATACTAGCTCAATCTTTGGGCCCCTCCCTTCTGTCTGTTCTTACTTACATAGAGATCTCACCCAGACTCAGGGCTTCAAATGCCTCCTCTACACTGATGCCACTGGACTCTCTAGCCTTGATGTCTCTTCTAAACCGTAGACTCCTCCATCTACCTGCCTTGGCCACACCTCCACCTGTCGCTAACGAACATTTAATGTAACCTGTCCAAAACCCAGCTCCTGACACCTCAACCTGCTCTCACAGTCTTCCCCATCTCAGCAGATAGCAAATCAATTTTCCCAAAAACCCTGGATTCAATCTCAATTTCTCTCTCTCTCATCCCTTACCTGATCCTGATCCTGCTGCTCTACCTCTAAAACACACTCAGACTCTGACCACTTCTCACTACATCCAGGGCCAGTGCTGTGGTCTGAGTCTGGAGTGCTGGTCATCTCTGGCCTGGATGATCACAACAGCCTTCTCACTGGTTTTCCCGCATCTCCAACCCTGCCTAACATGCACCAAATGTAAATTCCATGAAGGCATTTTGCATTTTCTTTGTATCCTCAGAGCCTAGAACTGCTCATGGCACAGAGCTGACACTTAACAAATATTTACTAAATGAATGAATACAGAAACCAGTGCCAGGCCCTATGACTAAACCATAGCAATGCTGCAATCAAGGCAGGCAAGGTATCTGCTCTTGTGAAACATATTCTAGCGAATGAAGACAGACCCTTAACAAGTAAGCTAATAACCAAAATCATTCCAAATATTGGTAAGTCCTATGAGGTTAATACCAGGACTAGGTGAACACTTCCAGAATGGGGCTATTTCAGATAGGGTGGATTGAGGAGAATCCTTTGGGTAAGTCATTTAAGCTGAGGCCTTAATGATGAAAGAAGGCACCATGCAAGGCAGTCCAGGTAGAGGGAACAGAAACTGCAAAGGTTCTTGAGGAGGAAGAAGCTTTTCTTAAGGAAGAGAAAGAAGACCGGTATGGCTGAAGCTCAGGGAACAGTGGGGAGATGGGTATGAGATACGACAGAAAGGGAAGCAGCAACCAGACCCTACAAGACCCTGCAGGCTTTAGTAAGCTGTACAGTCAGTTCCGTAGCACATGCTCTCACCTGCCAGGGCACTGTTTTTTTTTTTTACTAAAGCCTGGCCCTGGGTACCACTTACAACAGAATCATCTGGGGGGTGCTCAAAAAACGCTGATTTCTAAACCCTATCCCAGATCTTCCCCCACTGGAATGTCAGTTCGGGGGGAGGGGGGAGGCATCTCCAGCACCTACAGAGCCTGCTTTGCATTAGGCGCTCAATAACTACTTGTTGAATGAACGAACGTCTCCTGAATCAGAAACTACAGATAGCTCCCAGAATCTCATTTTACCCGTGACTTCAGCACCTCCATTTAAACCCCAGAAAAAGGGGCTGGCCTGCACATAAAGCTCCAGGGGCTCCGGCCTTTCGGTGGTTACGTTAAGCCCAAGCGCGCCCAGGTGGGAATGGAAGACGGGTCGGTCCCCCAGATCTTGCCGTGATTCAAGCGGCGGCGGGTGGGAAGACCCTCCAACCTCACCAAGGTTTCGGCGTCGCCTCCCATTCCTTAGGAACCAGGCCTCTGAGCAGCTACGATTAGCGGGCTGGGGCCCGGGGGAATCTAGCATCCCGACGGGCCACCCTCCATGCCCAAGGCCTTCGGCGACTCCTGCAGTACCCCGTGAGCGCCACCGAATCGAAGAGCACCCAGTTGGGCGCCGCTGCAACGCCCAC
The DNA here is from genome assembly GCA_004027375.1 of Macroglossus sobrinus. Lineage (NCBI taxonomy): Eukaryota > Metazoa > Chordata > Mammalia > Chiroptera > Pteropodidae > Macroglossus > Macroglossus sobrinus. The sequence goes on from PVKZ01000138.1 coordinate 1,337,754, forward strand.
CCGCGCGAACCTGCACTCGCCTTCCCTCGTGGAGGCAGCCTCGTTCACCCAGGAGACAGTGACTTCCGGTTCTCCGCGGAAGCGGAACTCCTTCTCCCCTCATGTCCCACCCACCCGCGCCCGGGACCGCCCTGTGAAAAGGCCCCGCCTCCTCCAGCATCTTTGTGCGCATGAGTACCCTCATTTCCAGGGGCCCGGCGGGGTTGCACAGTGCCCCTGAGCGAGGGTTCCATTGCATTTGACTGTCGCCGCATTCGAGAGTACTGCTTCTGGTCAGTTCCTGGGAGTGGCAGTTCCTGCGTTTTAGAGGCTGCGCGGGAAAGGCAGCCTTGCCCTCGGTCGCTGCGTCTTCCTTGGGGATGTCTTACTTATACTTCCACATTCAAGCCCCAGACCCTTAAGCCCACCTAGGTCTTTCAAACGTGGGACATTCAGATATCCTGGTGTTAAGGAACTGCAAATACTCGTATAGCTGAAGCAGGATGAGGGGAAGCTTATAAGACGCTGTCTCAAACTTTTAACAGGAACCTGCGAATTTTATTACATTTCAGGTTCTGATTCATTAGGTCGGGAATGGGGACTTGAAATCCGCCTTCCCAACTAGCTTCACAGTGACTTACACGCTGCTGGTCTGAGGACCACACAGAGGTTGGATAGGCAGGCAGGGGCTGGGGCGGGGAGTGGATGGGTGGGAAGCAGGGAGGGAATGAGGTTCCATAATTCCCACAATTTGGTGAAGAGGCTGGACGTAAACATTAAGGATCAATTGCCACACTATTCAGTGCAGCAGGGGAGTGTGCGTGGCTCTCTGAGAGCATATGGTAGTGGAGAGGGTTGCCAAAGTAGTCTGAGAGGTTAGGGAGGGCTGTTGCCTAAGTTGGAATCCAAAGCCTTAGTAGGAGTTACATAGATAGAAGTAGCACCTTTAAAATGTATGATGGAGTAGAGGAGAGAGGAGAGTCAAGGATGACTCCTTTGGAGCCCTGGGTTCTGCCTCATTCGGATGAGGAAGGCTCAGGGGAGATACATGATTTGGAGAAGTCAAGGGTTGTGTTTTGGATAGGTTTGAGACAAGCAAGCAGAAGTATAGAATAGGCCATTGAAAATGGAGTCTGGAGCTCAGGAGAAAGATCCGGATTTGATTTTGAGAGTCATTCGTATATGGGGATTATTGGAGGCCTTGGGACCAGAGGAGGCCACCTGGTTTCAGTGGTACAGGGCAAAGTATAGCAAAAGAAGAGAGCTAAGAAGGAGACGGGTTTCCCAACTTTAGAAGTTAGGAGGAGAAGCCACCAAGAGACTGGGCAGGCCAGTGAGGTAGGAGGAGAAAGAAGTGCATTTTATCTATGAGAAGCCTCAAGAAGAAGGTATTTCAAGACGTAAAGAGTGGTCAGCTGTGTCATATGTGCCTGGGAGTTTGAGTAAGATGAGGAAAGAGAATTGACCGTTGACCCTGGCAAGGGTTTGGTCACTGGTGACCTTGATAAGAAAATAACTTGTCATGAGATGTTTGTCAAATAAACTTGTCTCCAAGATTTCCACTAGGGAGCAGTGTTTCCCTTGGAAGGATTACCTCAGTGCTGGCACAAACCTGGACACACGCAAGATATTATACTATGGACGTTGCCTTGAAGCTTGCTATTTCCACTTAAACGTCAATATTCATACAGGTATCTCTTGTTTTTAGTAGCTACACAATTCATAGTGTAACTGTGACGTGATATATGGGAAATCCTATAGTTGCTGGAGATTGCTAGGTTCTTCCTCTCTCCCATCTCTCCTTCCTCTCTTGATCCACAGCTTTATTGAGATATAATTGACAGACAATAAACTGCATGTATTTAAACTATGAAATTTTGTATCTTGATATGCATACACCTGTGAAAGCCATCACCACAATCAAGATAGTGAATGTTTCCATAACCCCAAGAAGTTTCCTTATGTCTCTTTGAAGTCAGTTCCTTCCCTGCCCCATCCCTTGGCACCGACTGACGGATCTGTTTTTAGTGCCTATAGTTTTGTACTTTTCAGGAAGTCACATAAACAGAATCATACACTATGTAGTTTTGAGTTTGGCTTTTTTTATTCAGCTTACTACCTTTGACTCACCCATGTTGTGTCTACTAGTATTTTGTTCATTTTTATCATGGAGTTGTATTCCATTATGAGGGTATAACAGCTTATGTAGCCTTTCTATTATTGTTGGAAATTTGGGCTGTTTCTAGTTTTGAAGCAATGATAAATAGAGCTACTATGAACCATTTAATTCAGATTTTTGGGGAGATGTTCATTTTCATTTACACTCTTTGATTTTTAAACACTGAACTATGTGATCCCTCTGGAATTTATTCTTGTATATGGTTGGAAGTAGGGTTTAGGCTGTGGCTTCTTCCAGGCACATTGACCTGGCAAATTATACATTTTTTTGTGACGTTGCAGTGTCACCTTTAACCTATATCATGTTCTTGTGTTTTCTTGAGCTCGTTTCTGGATTCCCTCTGGATGTTTTCCCAGAGCAAATGTCATGCTGTTTTGATGACAGTGCGTTTTGCTCTCTGCCAAAGGCAGATATCTCATCTTCTTAATCATGATTCTTAGCCTTGGAAGCTGTTGAGGAGGTAGGTGTGGCCTGACTCCCTGGTGACAACCTGCTTGCTGTGCGAGGCTGCTGGTGCCAGTCTCAGCACCTGGTGTGAGGAGTGGAGGAGGACATGCTGATATCCGTGGCGATCGAATCAGATGTGGTTGTTGGGGAACAATGAGAAGAGATTAGTCCCAGCAATTGGCCTTGAGGAACTCTGTCATCTTGTTACTAGCAGTTGAGAAAACATCTTTCTAACAGTGGCCATGTGCTGGTTAGTGTTGTCCCCTCTGAGGGCAAGTGTCCACCCAGCCTTAATCTTTTTGATGATCCTGTGTCCCCAGCTGTCGGGTACAGGATTTGGTCCTTGGTGCTCAGTAGAAGTATGTGGCCGTTGTGGAAGAGGGGGCCATTCGCCCTCCCTGCCACTCATTCTCTTTGTCAGCTTAGATGTGTCACTTCTTTCCACACTCTGGATCTTGTGAACAGGGACATTGGGCTAATTCCACGCTCTGGGCCCTGCAAATGGGGACATTGGGCTGACCTCTGAATCAGACTCCTGCCTGCTCAGAGTATCTGAGTCAGTGGGAAGAGGCAGAGTGGCTGTGAGCTGCCTTGATTATTGCGGTTAAGAGTAAGGGTCTGCCACTTCCTGGGCATGACCTTGGTCATTTAATCTGTCCAGTTTCTGTAATGTCCTTTGAGGAGCACTGTGGATGACTATGACCCTTGCCTCATGGGTCAGGATTAGAAATGATAGTTTTTTTTTTTTTTTTGCATAGAGCTTGGCTGGTAGTAATGCCAGCTGGGTAAATATCAGCTGGAAGGAACCCAGCACTGGCCTTTTGGCAATAGAGCTTTGCTTAATTTTAACAGTAACACATGTACCTTGTAACAGATTCAACACTACAGACATCTCTAAAGTAGTGAACAGAATGTGCCACTTCCACCAAGTCCCTCTCTCCAGCAGTAACCTCAGTTACATTTCGTCCAGGTTGGTATTTTGTTTCACTCAGCTGGGCTAGCAGTCTCTGTCCTATAGCAGCTGAAGTGGCAGTTGAGGGCGGGCCAAGGGAGAGGTTTCTGTGACTCGCCTTGTGCTGGGTGGCTCAAGATGTTTGTGGGTGGGTATTACTCAACTCTCCCCAGAGGGGAACTGGGCTTCTCTGCAGTTTTGAGCTCAGGGTGCACATTCTGCTTTCAACATTCATCATAAGAAACATGCCTTGAAATAATTCCACTTCTGAACGTTTTCCTACATACTCGCACAGATGTTTAAAAATGTGGGTCCAGGGATGCCCACTGTAGCTCTGTTGGTAAAAGGGAAAAGATGGAAGATGATTTCGGCGGGCCCCAGCAAGGAGCCAGTGACAAATGTGGCTGTTCAAAAGGACAGTCCTGCTCCTGGGAATGTATCTTGTTTATCCTACAAACATACATGCCCATGTAGGAAACATGTGCAGGGTCATTTATTGCAGCATCACCTGAGGATAGCAGAATTATTGGAAGCAATCTTGGCAACTCGGGAGAGGGCTAGATAGGCGGTGGGTCAGGCACACAGCGGGGACTCTGTAGCTGCAGAAAGAACCAGAAGTCGCCAGGGTTGATGAGCAGGTCTCCTGGTATAACAGGCAGAGAACACTTTTGGGGGTATGGGGTATACTTATATCTTGGTTGTTGTAGCGGGTTTATGGGTACATGTCTTTGTCAAACTTATGGAACTGTACACTTTAAATGTTGATTACACCTCACTAAATTTGGTTAAAAAAAAACCACAATAAAAAGCAAGGTGCAGATCAGTGAGAAAGGGAAGAAAAACAATTCACATTTGCTTTTATTTGCATGGAAACACTGCAAGTATAAAAAGTTCTTTCTTTTTGGGGGGGCAAGTCGGGAAGGGAGAAGAGATTTAATCTTTGTATAAACTTTAGATTTTCCAGCCATATGAGCAATCTTGTGTTGAAATTAACAAAGCAAATGTTCTGTTATGAATAGTTGAGTTGTGGGTTAGTAGGAAGAGTTGTGGTTAGGCAGAAAGAACAGGTGCAGAACTGTGTGGATACTGTGTTGCTTTGTGTAAAAGAGGGGGGATGTTTTATGAAGGCATCAATTGCAGAAGAAAAGCAAATGATGACAGTGGCTGCCCCTAGGGAGGTGGGCATGGGAGAGGAACGCTGACTTCCTGTCACGCCCTTTTTTTCTCTTTAGTCTTTACTTAAAATTGCATACACATATGGGGCCAGCTGGTTGTGAATGGGGTTAAGAGTTGGAGGTGCAGGCCACGAAGGCGGAGAGCCAGACACTCTCCAGCGCAGGTGAAGCAGCTCACCAGAGAGGTGACGAGAGGGACACTGATGACACACACACATTTAGTCTTGCATCTATTTTTTTATTGAACATTTGGCAGTGACAGAGGGATGTGAGGTTTAGGAGCATTGCTGGTTCTCCTTCCTGCTCATCAGTACCACAGGCCCTGGAGAAAGACTGCAGAAGGGTGAGGTCCTAGCAAGTAAGCCTGTCTGTCTCCTCATAGGCGCTGGAACCTGGCTCGCCTTGGCAGCCTGGTCTTGAAGAGGGACTTGCCGGAGGCCTCAATGTAAGTAATGCTCATTTCTTTGGGGCTGATCTCCACATAAGCGAAGCCGCCCAATGAGTTCTCGGCCCCATAGTGGAAGCGCAGGTAGCCGTTGGGGACCTTGCGGAAATGCCTCTTCGAGGGGTCCATGAAATTCCCAGCCCCACTCAGTATGAAGCCCAGGCCGTTCTCATCCTGAAGGTACTGTGGACAGAGGACCCAGGGTCAGTGGAGTCCCTAGCCCCTTGGTGAGGTCTGCCACAGGCTTCGTGCCCACCTGTCTTGAGTCCAGGGTCTTAAGTGGTCCCTGAGCATTGAGTCACCTTGGGCAAGGAACGTAACTCCCTCTGGGCCTCAGTTTACCTACCTGTAGGAGTGTATTAATCCTATTTCATGAGTCTGCACTGAGTAAGCTATTGGCGATTGGTAGCTTTATGGGGAACTCTGGGTGGTTTTCTGGTCACAGAGCACAGACTCTGAGGGATAGTGACATTTGGGAGATGCCCCAAACAGCAGGAAAATCCCAATGTGGCACACTGACCAGGGTGGGGATCCCTTACCTAGCTCCCCACCTCACCCCATCTACAGGCCCCTCACCTGTAGGTTGTGGTCATGGCCACTCAGATAGGCAGTGACCTTGTAAGTGGCCAGCAGTGGCAGCAGATGATGGACCAGGCAGTGGGTGGGCCCATGCTCGGCAATGGACCACACGGGATAGTGACCGGCCACCAGCACGTAGTCCTCCTTGGCCATCGCCAGTTGCTTCTTGAGCCAGGACAGCTGTGTGCGAGCCATATTCAGGTCACGGGGCCTCTGTGGCTGCTGGCTGAGGAAGTCGTCCGAGTTGCCACACAGCGTTACTGTGTCCAGCATGAAGATGGCCACGGTCACATTGGACTGTGGGATCTTGAAGCGCAGGCGGTAGTAAGGGCTGGGGAAGTTCCTGTGGATGGACAGAGGTGGTAGACACACATGTTGGGTGGAGAGGCCCCTGGGGTCAGTTCAGGCCCATGGGCCCCTCCGTCCACCTGAGTAGGGCTTGGGGGATGGGAGGGGCAGGCTCACCAGCGCTTGGAAACCCTGGAGTACGCGATCTGTGCTGACACATTGCCCAGGTGGTCGTGGTTGCCAGCCAGCACGTACCAGGGCACGCTGCGGAGGGACGGGGCAGAAAACACATCCTCAAAGGTCTCCTGCAGCCAACAGAAAGGGCACCCCCACTTCAGGGTTGAGCAGCTACCCCGAAGCTCCCACCAAGTCAGAAGCCGGGGACAAGAGATACATGGAGTGCTCTAGGTCCCTACCAGTGTCAGCTTCCCTCTGCCGTCTTCAGAATCAAAAGGTTGACTGGCTTCTCTACAGGTACCCTCCCCCGACTCCAGTGGCACACACCTGGAACCTCTTGTCATTGGCATCCTGCACTCCAGTGAAGTAGAAGTTGTCCCCCAGTGATAGGATAAAGTCTGTACCCAGGATCTTTGCAGTCCTGGCAATCTCCTTGGCATTGGCTGTTTCCCGGGCTGTGTAGAATGGGGCGTTGGGGACCCCGCCCCAGTCACCCACTGCCACAAAGCGGAGGATAGGGGGGGCAGTGCTGTCAGCCAGGGGGAGTACCAGCGCGGCTTGCAGGATGAGCAGCACCGTCCTTGTGTCCATCTGGGAGGGGAGAGACAAGCGTTTGGGCACCCAGGGCTGAGGCCTGGGCAGCAGGCTCTTGAGGCTCCCACTTGCCCTGCTGTGGCCCAGCGGGAAACCCTTGGGTGTGCCCTAGTTCCCAGGGCTTCAGGGCAAGGGTTGGTAGGGTGGGTGAGCATGTAGGCGTTGTCCGGCCAGGGGCCAGGAAGGATGACCAGGCAGGCCCATTGTGCCCTCCCTCATCCTGGGCGCAGCACTCACCCTGGCAGAGGCACAAGCCAGTCAGCTGGGCGCTGCAAAAGGCAGGTGAGTTCCAGGACTGAACTGGCAAGGGTCACTGAGCCTTTATGCTGTGGTGCGGAAATGGATCATTAGAGAGGATGATGCAGTTTCTCCAAGGATTGTTTCAGAAGCCCTCCCCTTGGGTCATGTGAGCTCTGGAGTTCCTCAGCACTGGACCAGGATTGGGGTGGGGGTCTGGCACACGAGTGTGGCCCCTCCTACACTCACAACCTCTGTCTGCCCACCCAAGCTTGTGTCATGAGCCCAAGGTTCCTGTTATCTGCCCCGTGCACTATATGCCTCGGCCAAGCGCACGTCTTGTGTGTCCTTGTTTTCCGAGGACGTGTTTGTCTGCCTGTGTCTGGGTGTGTCTGAGCTGCTTTCTGTGTGTAGCCAAGCGTGCCTGCCTGGGTCACATGTCTGCTGTGTGCCTGGGAGTCCTGTGTATATGTGTACATTGAGCTGACAAGGTCCATGTTGTGTGACTGAATTCTCAACTGAAACTGTGTGGGACGATGACTCATGTGTCCATTTTGCGTCTCTAACACAAGCTGGGCGTATGGTGTGTGTGGCGTGTTTGACAACATCTGAGTATGTGTCCCAGGGTCATTCCCCTCCCCCAGACAGCAGGGTCTCCCTTTTCCAGGAAGTCCTGCCCACACCTTCCTCTCCTCCCCACCCCCACTCCTCAGGAGGAACCCAGGCAGGAGGCAGCTGATTACAGGACATGTGACCATAGGCTTTTGACCCTCACACCCTCAGCAGCTGCCTGCAGGCTCTCCAAGTGACCACAGCTCCTGAGGATAGGTGAGCAGGCATCTGGGCAGGGGGGCCCCTGCAGTGTGGCCTATCTGACCTGCCCTTCACCTCCCTGCCTTCCTTCTCCCTCCCTGATTCATCCCCTACACACACTCTCCTCCATACAGCCCTTGCCAGGGTAGATGGGGGGCCCCTCATTCAACATCAGGGTCTCCTAGCACCCGCTGGTTGTTTTTCCCTCTCATTCCCACAGCCCAGACAAACAGGAAGTGGGTCGGGAGGACAGGCGGAGAACCTTCCCCCGGGGACGCAGGAGCCTGCATCTACACCCGCAAATCGGTCTCACCTGCGATTTATGGGGCCCAGGGTTAAGGTCATGGCCAGGCTCCGGAGCCAGCCGAGCTGAGGTGAGGGGCTCTTGCAGCCAGGCTTTCAGGTGCAGAGGCCTAGCCGCCCTTCCCGTGGGCCTGGGGCAGGCCGGGGAGAGTGACCTCTGAGGCTCAGTGCTCCCCACGTGGCCGTGCCCTGGAATCCTGCTCCGCCAGCTGGCGCCTCCACGCCTCCAGGCGCAGGCAGCGCATCTGTAAAATGGGGTAACGCACCTTGGAGGGCAGCCCAGGCCCAAAGGTCGAGGGGGCGGGGGGCGGGCTCCGGAACCGGATTTCCTCTCTTCCCCCTGCATGGGCCCAGAGCTGCCACTTGCCTTCACACTTGGGGCACCAAAGTCCCGATCCAGCTCTGCGTGGGGTCTCACCGCGTGCTGGGCCACCCTCTAATGAGGGAATCTGTTGTCTTCAACCTCTGTTTCCTGCTCTTTAAAATGGATGTGAAGGCAAATTTCAAATCTTCCTTACAAGGATTTCCAAATCACTGGAAGTCGAAAGGCCCCTCCTTCTGGGGGCTGAAACTCAATTCTTCCTGTCTCCCTTTGAGTGTGTGGACTGAGGGGTGTGGGGAGGTTGGTGATGAGGGGGCTCTCATTTGACTCTCATCCATCCAATGAATAAAGTATGGAAAAGCAAAAGATGGGAACTTTACAATGGAGACTTCTGGCAGACGCCAACCTAATCCGAAGGTCCAGGCCAACATGATAGTTCTAAGTCTTGACATCCCCGTGAAGGGCACCTCACCTCTGGGTTTCTTCCAGCAACCTGTAACCACGGGCTAATGATGACAACAATACCAGATACACCCAAATTGAGAAATAGTCTACAGAAGGCCTGGCCAGTACTCTGCAAAAATGTCCCAGTTATGAAAACGAAAGGTTTGAGGAGCTGTCACAGACTGGGTGACCCAACAGACATGAGGACACAATGAAATGTGAGATCCTGGGCCTGAAAAGGGGCACTGGTGTGAAAACCGGGGACACCCAAATAAAGCCTGGAGTTCTGTGACTTGTAACACAACTAAGAAACATAATATCTCAGTAGTACAAGGGGATCATGGTTCTAGAAGATGTTAGCCATATAGGAAACAGTGAGAAGTATATCAGAGTCCTTTGCACTATTTTTTGTAACTTTTCTGTAAATCTAAAATTATTCCCCATTAAAATAGTTTACTTTGAAAAAGTGCATGATCCAAGAAACCGAAAAATGTATTCAACATGCATTGAGCATCCACTGTGTGCCCAGTACTGGCTGACACAGCAGTAAACAGGACAGACAGGAAAACCCGCCCAGCTGGGGCTGACAAGCAAGAGAAATTTATATTCTGTTTACTACTCTCCTTTCTTTGGGGGTGGGGTGGAACCTTCTCTTTCCCTTTTATAATTTATGTCTAAGCAGTTTTGCTTAGAAAGCTCTGTTAATTATTTTGCCAGCAGAACAAATGCAGACTTCTTAACACATCTGTAGTCAAATGTAAACACAGGAAAACAGACCTCCCTCCAGATTCGGGGCAGTGGTTGCTTTCTGAGGAGACAGCAAGGGGAGTGGAATTGGGGCTTAGGGACAAAGAGAGGTTGAGAAAGGGGCTTCAACTCTATCCTGTTTTATTTGACACACACACACACACACACACACACACACACACATACACACACACACACAATATATATATATATCAGAAGCAGTTAGGTCCAAATGTTAACATTTGCTTCTCAATGAGGCAGGTACAGGGTGTTTTATGGATAATCTTTTATGCTTTCTGTATTTTTTTATGAGCACAAAGAAAACGATTGCACTCGCCAGTAATACCCCTGCCTGGAGAGTCACTATCCATTAACATTTTTTCCATTGATTTTTCTCTGCCTTTATTTGCCTCAGAAAAGTGGAATACTAATAATACCGTTTTAACTTTTTAAAGTGTTAACATTCTTTACATTAAAAAGTACAAAAGCATGTGCATGTGAATAAATAGACTTTGTAGACTTTGTGCAGAGCGTGCAAGAAAACTTGTGGTTTCTTGGCTACATCCCTCCGGTCACCTCTGGGATTCTGAATAAGCTCTTACCTCTCCGCTTGCCCAGGGGAGTACAGTTCTGAATTTCCGTGAGGGCGAATCAGGATTTGGCTCAGAGCTCGCCCCACACCCTGCGCTCCGCCCACCCCATCCTGCCTTGCTTTCCAATAGCAACATCGGTCTCTTAGTTGAGTTTCTCCTTTGGCGTCTGGACGCCCGGCCACGACGCCCCTCTCCTTTTGCTCTTACCTCGGCTCTGGACTTCTACCCTTTCTGGAACAGGGCACGCGCTGACCTCAGAGGCTAGGCATTCGCCGTTCCACCTGCCTAGAAGGCTCTTCCTTCTCCAGATTACCCCGCCCTCCTCCCCGTGGCTCCCTTTCCGTTGTATTCAGTTTTCTTTAATTTATCTGAAATGCACCCCGCCACCCCCATCCCGACTCCCTCTCCTGCTGCAGTTTTTTTCTGTCACTCTTATCATGGCCTGACAAAGCACATACTTGTTTATCTTTTTTCTGGCCTGTCTCCCCACCAGAGTGAGCTCCAGGGTACCAAGAACTTTCTTGGTCTTGTTCTCTGTTGTGTTTCTCTGGCATCCAGATTCCAGGGCACACAAAAGTGGTTGCTCAGGAATTATTGGGGGGATGATGAGTGAAGGAATGCCCTTTCAGGACTCCTTTTCCCTCTGGTCCGAATGTGCAGACTCCTCCCTTTCCCCTCCTGGCTTCATCCCTTGAGTGGATTTTACCAACTCCTGTACAGCTGGCTTCAGCTCTAATGGAGGCGGTGGCGTTGTTGATAATCTGACCTGGACACAACTCTTGGAGATATTTCTGTGACCTCTGATTAGATTCTGCAGCTCTCTCACATCTGGATCACGCTGCTCAAGTCACACTAACGACAGCTTATTCTGACTTCAGGGCCTTTGCATTTGCTGTTCCTGCCACTGGACTGCACTCCCATCTTCCTGTCATTGAGTACTTGGCTTAAATGCCACCTCCTTGTACTACCCTGACACCCTGACATAATTAGCACCACTCCCTATTACCCACTTCCCATCTCTACTGTCGTCAAGCACCCTCCCCCACTCTCCTCCCGGGAGTTCCTATGAGAGCAGGTCAAGTAAACAACCAATGTAAACTCAGTGGGGCAAATGGGGTCATGGGGCTAACATTCCTTTGACAAGCATGGGTCAGTGAAGGGAGATGGCACCAGATTGGTACATGTGGTATGAGGAGAGCCCGAGGGGGAAGGCCAGTGGATGATATCAGGAGGTGGGGAACAGAGGCTAAAGGTGCCATAGGAATAATGGCATGGAGCTATGGAGTGGAGGGTGATGGGTTTGGAGGATGGGGTCCCAGCTGCGTTTTTATAAGATCAGTCTGGAGAAAAAGCAAATCAAAGGCAGATCTATATTATCTATCTATACCTACATCTATCTGTATATCTATCCATTTATCTATCATCTATATCTATCTGCCTATATCTCTCCACCTCTCTATCCTCTCTCTCTTTATCCCTACCTACCTACCTACCTCAATCAATCAATCAATCAATCAATCACACTATATCTTGATGCAGAACTACCAGTGCTCGGTTGCTACACACCAAGAAGAAATTCTGGTGCCCACAGGAACCAAATTAAGAGTGGTATCCTCTGGGGAGGGTTGCTATAGGAAATGAGTACTTTCTATTTTGATTTCTTTATTGATTTCATCTTTAAATACTACAAGCTGGTGATATTTTTGTAATCAAGGAAACAATATTTACCTAAATGATTATTCCAATGAAAGCGTGGATTATTGTTCAGGGAAGGTAAGCCCGTAGTGGGGGTCCCCCAGAGTGGGACTCCAGATAGCTGTCCAGAGGTGGTTGAGCCTGCAGCCATCTGCCTGGGTTTGGAATCCAGCTCCTCTGCTCTTATTTAGCTGTGTGAATATTGGCTAGAGACTTCACCTCTCTGTGCCTCATTTCTTCATCTTTAACATGGATGATGTTACAGTTCTTCAATACAAGGTGTTGTGTGGACCAAAAACCTTGCCATGGATGGAACACGTGGGACAAGACCTTGCCCACAGCAATCACTTGCTATAAGCCAGATGCCACTGCTTATTATTATTCTTACCACCATTATTATGTGTATTATTATTACAGACTAGGGCACTGACAATTCACATATACTAAACATGTACAACAGGAAGCGATGATGGTCGGGGAACCAACTCATCTCAGTTTGCCCAGACTTCTGATTTTCCCATAGGAAGTCCCACATCTCAGGAACCCTCTTCTTTTTGAGTAAACTGGGAGGACAGGTGGTCACCCTAAGGTAAATAGTGGGACTTAATGATGACAGGGAGGATTCTCTGGCAGCTCCCAGCTTTCAGGCCTGGTGAATCAGAATCTTCTCCAAGGAGGATGCTTGGGGAGAATTTGGAAAAGTGGATAATTCCAAGTGTGATCTCGCTGGATTTGAGGGACCTCTTGCCTGTGCAGGTGGGAGAAGATAGAACTTCCTGTGGGAAGCTCAAGACAGACCTTCCAGCATTTTGTTTTGAAATGTTTCAAACGTACAGCAAGGTTGAAAGAATTGTACAGTGGACACCCACATACTCACTCCAAGTATCTGCTACAATTAACATTTGAATATATATGCTTTAATATCTATCTATCCATTCATCCATCTTACTTTTTATCCATTTTGATGTCACAGACATCTGCACACTCTCAACACTCCAGTGCTCACACCATTAATTAAAGTTTAATGTTAGCTTACAATTTTTTGATGTAAAATTTACACACAGTGATGGGTACAATTCTTAACTGTACCATGACAAACTTTAGTTATAGCTATTAAGGAAATAATTTACTCATTCATGGTGAGATTCAAAACAAAAAATAAAATAAAATAAAAAAAGTTACTGGAGGCAACTCAGGCTCTGCCATGTCAAAGCTCTGGAATGAGGAGCAAGTGGCTTAACCTTTCAGGGCCTGAGCTGCCTATTTAAAATGGGAATAGTAAGGGCGCCTTTCTGAGATCCGATGTGGTTGTTGTGGGTATTAAACTAGTAAATCTATGCAGAAATGATGAGGAGTGCCTGGCACCTAGGCAATGCCTTAAAAAAGTCACTTTTCATATTATGGCTGGAACAGTCCAACAAATCAAACTCAGAGAAAGAAGAAATAAAGGGGAAAGTATGTTGCTGAAAAATTTCAAAGATAGTCAACAGAGGAACGAATCTAAGCATGGGCTCTCCACAGGTGTGAGGAGACAGGTGGCGGGAGAGGGAGGCTGGGAGCTAAATCCTGACCCACAGCCATGGAAATCCAGCAGGTGAAGACTCCATTGACTTGTGGTGAAGAGGGGGAGATGAGCGCATCCACAGCCTTGGAGATGGCCGGAGAGAGAAAGCTAAGACTCCACACGTATTTGTCATTCATTACAGTCCTGCAAAAGCTCTCATTTATTTAAATCATAAGCTCATGCTTTTGTATTTTTAATTTAACTTGAAAAACACAGACAAGATTCCGACACATGCTACAAAGTGGATGAACCCTGAGGGCGTTATATTAAGTGAAATAAGCCAGTCACAGAAGGTCTGCGTGATTCCAGTTATGTGAGATCTCTGATTCCAGTTATGTGAGATCTCTAGAGGAGTCAGATTCTTGGAGACAGAGGCTGGGGGAGTGGGAAGAGGATTAGTGTCTAATGGGGACAGAGTTTCAGTTGGGGAAGATGAACAAGTTCTGGAGATGGATGGTGGTGATGGTGGCACAATAATGTGAATGTGCTTAATGCCACAGAAGTGGACACTTAAAAATGGGAAAGATGATGAATTTTATGGTATATGTATTTTATCTAAATTTTTTAAAAGCAGCACAGAGATAATTCCTAAAATGCCTCTCTACCACATGAAGAAGCGAATGTTAACATTGGGTTTTAATTGCTTCAGATGTGTTTTCCTTTCAATGACAGAAAATAGTAGGAACAAAGTTGAAGGCCTCCCACCTTGTAATTTCAACTTAAAATCCCAAATAGTTTACAGTGAGAAGCCATCTTCCCACTCTGGTCCCTCAATTGCCCCTGCCACCACCTTGGAGAGAACAAGCTTACCAGATTTTTATGTCTCCTTCTAGAAGTGATTAATTGATTTCAGGCTGACAGCTTTAAGTTGAAAAGTATACAATAATTTGGCTGAGTTCAGAAGCAGTACCGGATGTTTAAAATAAGATGTTTTCTCCTATTTTTAGGTTTAATTTTTAAATATATAATAACTATTAAGGACCTCAGAAGGGTTTGCTTGGTGGAGGCATTAAATAAGGTTAAAGAATAAAATATATCTCTTTAATAAGTGCCATCTACAATATTTAAGTGATTTCAATCCACTGCATTTCCAAGTGTACCCAAAGGCCTCTTGGAAAGTGATGGTCCACTTTGCCAGGTGTAAAACTAAAGTTGTAATTAGAACTAGATGTTGAAGAGAAACTGTTTCTCAAGGTGTAATTTAAATGGGCTATGCATTTACAAAGTCACTAGAAAGATGGAATTTTCAAGGCGGCAAAGCTTCCCCCAAACCCAAACACTGTCCTGAGTTTGTTTAAAGGCTAGTGGCTGGAGCAGAGGGAGTGAGGCGGGGGAAGTGGAGGAGACAAGGAAGGGAAGTGAGGAGGTGGTGTGGAGGGTAGATTGCATGGGGCTTTGGGACTGTGGGGAAGCGGGGCTTTTGTCCCCAGTGAGGTGGGCGCAATGGAGAATTCGGCACAGAGGAGGGCCTGATCTAATTTAGGGTTTACATCATTTCCATTTGCTATTGTCCTGAGGGGCCCTGGCCCCTGGGTAGTGGAGCAGGTGGGAAAAACTGGGTGGTGAGCAAAGGCTTTTAACAGCCCCCTGTGCAGGGTGCGCAGGGTGTGGAGAGTGTCCAGCCAGAGACTTCCCCAGAGAAACTCCCAGAGGAGGGATGAGTATCACAGATAACCTTATGAGCAGCCGGCTTCTCAGGAAATTGCGGACTGTGTTGGCTCCAGATAGATTTTCAGAGTGGGGGTCTTTGGGCAGTGTCTTCAAGGACCAATAGGAGTTTTTCAGGAAGGCACAATAAAGAAAAGCCGTTTTAGGCAGGACAGGCATGTACAAAGCAAGGTCAAGACTGAACTCCTGATGTACTTTCTAACCCTCCAAACTGCTTCTCCCAACCTGGGTCATAGAGTTACCATTTGAGCCCCACACCTAGTACTCATCCTGAACGCCTGTCTTCCTTTCACTCCTGCCATCCCCATGGCCACCACCGAGAGCCGGACACCCATCATCTGGGCGATGGGTGCCTGTACCAACCCTTAATCCCTAGTCGTCCACCCCGGTCCTAAAGTGACCTTTCCGCGTCCCTCTCTTGCCCACGCATCTCCCACTGTTCTCTAGTGCTCTGGAAAGGAAGTCCAAGCCTGTCAGCCTAGCACCTGAAGTCGTGGAAGACCCAGCCCTGCCTGTCCCACTGGGTCATTGCATAAATGAGACAAGCAATAACAATTAACAGCACCTACCCCTACTTACAGAGAACCCACATGACGCCAGTCTGTGTGTTGTGCAGTTTAAAGGCAGCTTTGCAACAGCCTTATCCACTCCTGTTTTACAGAAGGGCATACTGAACTTCTGAGTACTCATGGGACTTGTCCAAGGTCACCAGCCTGCTTGTGAACTCAATTCTTTCCAACTCCAAAGCTCGGGCTTAACCCCAACACTGTTCCCTTCATGACACATTTTAGTGTGATGGGTTTAACTTTTTTTTTTTTTTTTGCTATTCCTCTGTCTCAGTCTGCTGGGGCTGCCATGAAAGAATACCATAGATCAGGTGGCTTGAATGACAGACATTTATTTCTCAGAGTTCTGGAGGCTGAAAAGTCCAAGATCAAGGTGCTTCCCAATTCAGTTTTTGGAGAGGGCTCTCTTTCTGGCTTGCAGACAGCCACTTTCTTGCTGTATCCTCATGGCAGCGGGGAGGAAGAGAGAGTGGGACTCTCTGGTGTCCCTTCTTATATAAGGGCACTATCCCATCATGAAGGCTCCACCGCCGGACCTCATCCAACCCCAGTTACCTCCCAAAGGCCCCATCTCTAATACTATCACATTATGTGGGGGGTTAGTGCTTCAACATATTAATTTTGGGGATACAAACAGTCTATAATATCTTCCCTTCAAATACTGGAGCCTAGTTCCCTTCTACCTGAGTGTGGGTCAAACTTTAGTGACACTTTTTAAAGACTTTTTATTCTGATATTATTGTAGATTCACATGTAGTTGTAGGAAATAATACAAAGCGATCCAGTAGACCAGGGGTCCCCAACCTTTAGGCTGCAGACCAGTACCAGTCTGTGGCCTGTAAGGAACTGGGCTGCACAGTAGGAGGTGAGCGGTGGGCTAGCGAGTGAAGCTCCATCCGTATTTGCAGCTGCTCCCCAGCACCAACATCACTGCCTCAGCTCTACCTCAGATCATCAGGCATTAGATTCTCATAGGAGCACCGGTCCCTGGTTGCCAAAATGGTTGGGGACCACTGCCATATAACTTTTACTCATTTTCTCCCAATAGTAACACTTTGCATAACTTGAGTACATTATATCAAGCAGGAAATTGATACAATCACTGACCTTATTCAGATTTCACCATCTTTATATGCACATGTGTGTGTGTTTAGTTCTTTGCAGTTTTGTCATATGAGTAGATTTGTGTGACTACTACCACAATCAAAATACATAACAGTTCCATTACAATCATCCCTCGCACTACCCTTTTATAGCCACAGTTACCTCCAACACCTGGAAACCACTCCATGTCTATAATTTTGTCATTTCAAGAATGTTACATAATGTATCCATATAATGAAATATTATTCAACGATGAAAGGAAATAAAGTACTGATACATGCTGCAACACAGATAAACCTTGAAATATTACACTAAGTGAAAGAAGCCAGTCACAAAGCACCCCATATTGTAGGGTTCTATTTACATGGCATGTCCAGAATAGGCAGATTTATTGAGACAGAAAGTATGTTAGTGGTGGGTAAGGCCATTGATGAGGAAGCGGGGTAATAGGCACTGATAGCTAAGGGGTGTGAGGTTTTTAAGATTTTTGGTTATTGATTAAATTTCTTTAATAGTTTTGAATTATTCAAACTTTCTATGATATCTTGACTGTTTTTATAAGATATTTATATAATTTTTCCAATTTATCCAGGGTCATCTAATTTATTGATATGTTTGTTATACTCATAATTTTAATCAACACTTTTTTTTCTTTCATTGTATTATTCATTTGTGGTTTCTAGTTTTTCCTTGATGGATTTCACCATAGGTTTGTCTATTTTGTTTATTTTTATAAGGAACTAACTTTGGGCTTTGCTCTCTTTGCTATTGTATCTTTGTTATCAATTTCATTGATTTTTAAATTATTTCCTTTCTTCTACCTCCTTTGATTATATTTTGTTGTTTTTTTTCCTAATTAACATTGTGTATTTATACATAAATTTTCAGCTGTTTTCCTTTCAGATATTAACATTTAAGATTATGAATTTTTTAAAATGCATTACTTTCTCCTTGTGCCACAGTTTTGATGGTAGTGTTTTCCTCCCAGTTTTATTGAGACATAAATGACATACAGCACTGTGGAGTTTAAAATATACTGCATAATGACTTGACTTACATATAATGTGAAATGATTACCACAGTAAGTTTAGTTAACATATATCATGTTATATAGATAGAAAAAAGAAAAAGAAAAATGTTTTTGTACCTTGTTATGAGAGCTCTTAGGATTTACTCTCTTAACAACTTTTAAACATATCATATAGCAGTGTTACCTTAGAAGAATGCCCTTGAAGTCCATTCATGTTGTCGCAAATGTCAGAATTTCCTTCTTTTTTATGGCTGAATGATACTGCATTGTACTTATGTACTACAACTTCTTTATCTATTCATCTGTCAATGGTCATTTAGGTTGTTTTCATGTCTTGGCTAATGTGGATAATGCTGCTATGAATGTGGGGGGCGCAGATATTTCTTTGACATAGTGTTTTTGTTTCCTTCGGATATATTCCCAGAGGTGGAATTGCTGGATCATATCTATTTTTAATTTTTTGAGGAACCTCCATACTATTTTCCTTAATGGCTGTACCAGCTTACATTCCCACCAACAGTGCACAAGGGTTCCCTTTTCTCCACATTTCTCACCAGCATTTGTTATCTCTTGTATTTTTAAAAAGCCTCTTAAAATGTTTATTTTTGTCAGAATAGCTAACAATTTTCTGTTAAGTCCTTTGGTTTATTATTATAAGCATTTCTTCCCTTGAAAAATCTATTCAAATCATCTCAATCCTTGAGGTAAAGAAATTTAACTAAAAAAACCATCTTGATTTTTTTTTAAAGAAATAAATTCTTAAAGTTTCTTTAGCTTGGTAAATAGAAATAATCTCTTCTTGTTCTATCCTGGTGAACAAAAATGTACTTTATACAGCAAAGTATCCAGTCACTTATTGGCAAACTGAGGGTGAGAACTATTCATTTACATGTTTTACTCAAACAGTGCAATACTGCCACTTCACGTAGACTTTTTTTTTTACATAGTTTCCGACTATGTTTTTTTTTTTTTTTGCATAGTTTTCTGGCAAAGACAAGGTTTTGGAATTGCAAAAGCAACAGAAATTTTATCTCTTAACCTCTGGAAGGGGATTAATCCGAGTCATCTTCATCAAGATATTCCTCAGCATTGCTTAATGTTAGCATGGCATCTGTCCCTTTTTTTTTTTTTTTCAAGAGGTTGCACAGGCAGTGTTAGTAGCCATGTCCAGGGTCAGCTTCTTCTCATTGTTTCTTAAGTCTATTCTAGCACTTTCTTTTCCAGAAGCAACTGGACAGTAGCTGCATAATTGTTCCAGGCAACAGTATGCAAAGCTGTATGTCCCAACTCGTTCTGTTGGGCTCAGTTCAACGTTTGGTTGAGTAAATATCATTTTTACTGTGTCTCTGTGACCCCCGTGACAAGCCCAGTATAAAGCAGTACTTCCAGCTTTGTCAAAGTCGTTAACACTAACTCGTTGTCCAAACACTCAACCAGCTCAAGTTGCCTCTTTTTGCAGTTTCATGCAACAAATTGTCAATGGATTATGTCTGCTCAGCCACATTGTTGTTTGGAATTGGTCCAGTCCCACCTTTGGTGGTGTCTTTTCACCAGTTGGTATCACTCATGTCAGTAGTGTAGATAATATCACCTTTCTTAACTTATAATTCATCTAGAGTTCTGGGTTCAAACATGTAAATAGCTTTGAACACTTTAACTTGCCCTGGTTTGACTGGTTTGGGTGGCAGCTTGGACATCTCTCTTCCTGGAACGGCTAGCTGATCCTAAAGACCATGCAAGAAAAGCCAACCAAACGCACACCTCAAAGTTTCTTTTCGTCTGGTTTGTAGAGGTACGCCTTCAAGGACCTGCGTCCGCCCTTGGCTGCCGAACTAGTGGATGCAGGCCTATCTCTTATCTTTTTGATCATGCCATGCTAACAGGTGTGAGGTGATATCTTATTGTGGTTTTAATTTGTATTTTCCTGATGATTGGTGAAGTTGAATACCTTTTCATGTACTTGTTGGCCATTCATATACCTTCTTTGGAGAAATGTCTATTCAGGCTCTTTGCCCATTTTAAATTGATTATTATTTGTTTTGCTATTCAGTTGTATGAGTTCTTTATGTATTTTTGGATATTGACCCTTTATCAAGTTTATGTTTTGTAAATATTTTTTTCCATTCTGTAGGTTGTCTCTTCATTTTGTTGATTGTCTGTGCAGAGCTTTTTAGTTTGATGTAGTGCCACTTGTTGATTTTTGCCTTTTTTGTCATTCATTCATTCATTCATTCATTCATTTATTAATAGTCCCACACCTCTTTTTCCTTTGGCAACCACCAACTTGTTCTCTATATCTATGGGTCTGTTTCTGTTCTGTTTTGTTTATTCATTTGTTTTGCTTTATTCGATTCCACATATAAGTAATATTATGCAGTATTTGTCTCTCTCTGTCTGATTTATTTCACTTAACATAATACTCTTTAGGTCCATCCATTTTGTCACAAATGATGAGATTTCCTTCTTTTTTATTGCTGAATAACATTCCATTGTATATATGTACCGCATCTTCTTTATCCAGTTACCTATTGATGGACATCTAGGTTGCTTTCATATCTTGGCTATTACTAATAATGCTTCAATGAACATAGGGGTGCATATATCTTTTTTAATTACTGTTTTTGTTTCCTTCAGATAAATACTGGAACTGGTATTGCTGGGTCACGTGGTAGCTCTATTTTTAAAGTTTTGAGGAATCTCAATACTGTTTTTCATAGTGGCTGCACCAATTTACAATACCACCAACAGCGCACGAGAGTTCTCCTTTCTCCACATCCTTGCCAGTTCTTGTTATTTATTGATTTATTGATAATAGCCATTTGGACAGGTGTGAAGTGATATCTTACTAAGGTTTTAATTTGCATTTCCCTGAAGATTAGTGATGTTCATCATCTTTTTATATGTCTATTGGCCATTTGTATGTCCTCTGTGGAGAAATGTCAATTTAAGTCCTCTGCCCATTTGTTAATTGTGTGTGTGTGTGTGTGTGTGTGTGTGTGTGTGTGTGTGTGTGTGTGTTTTGTTTTGGTGTTGTTACTTATATATTATGTTATGAGTTACATATTTTGGCAATTAACCCCTTATTGGATGTATGCAAATATCTCCTCCCATTCAGTAGGTTGTCTTTTTGTTTTGCTGATGGTTTCCTTCATTCTACAAAACCTTTTTAGTTTGATGTAGTCTCATTTGTTTATTTTTTCTTTTGCTTTTGTTGTCTTTGCTTTTGGTGTCAGATTTAAAAAATCATTACCAAGACCTACATCAAGGAGCTTACAGACTATGTTTTTTTTTTTTCCTAGAATTTTTATGGTTCCAGATCTTACATTTAAATCTTTAATAAATTTTGAGTTAATTTTGTGAGTGGTATAAGATAGGAGTCTAGTTTTATGCTTTTGCATATGAATATTTAATTTTCCTAGCACCGTTTATTGAAGAAATTGTCTTTCCTCCATTGAGTTTTCTTGGCTCCCTTGTCAAATATTAGTTGACCAGATACATGTGGCTTTATTTCTGGATTCTCAATTCTGTTGCGTTGGTCTATGTGTCTTTTTTTATGTGAGTACAATTCCATTTTGATTACTATAGCTTCAGAGTATAGCTTGAAATTATGAAGTGTTTTTGAAATCAGGAAACTTTGCCCTTCTTTCTCAGGAGTGATCTGGCTATGTGGGGTCTTTTGTGGTTCCATATAAATTTTAGGATTGTTTTTTCTACTTCTGTAAAAAGTGTCATTGGAATCCTGATAGAGATTGCATTAAATCTATAGGTGACTGAGTAGTATGAACATTTTAACAATATTCTTCTAATACATAAACATGGGATACCTTTTCATTTATTTGTGTCTTCTTTGATTTCTTTCATCAATGTCTTATAGTTTTCAGTGTACAGGTCTTTCACTTCCTTGGTTAAATTTATTCCTAAGTATATTATTATCTTTTTTTATAGTTTAATATATTTTAGTAGCAAACTTACCAGAACAGTGCAACATTAAAAAACATGTACTTGCATGTAGGACAATTCAGTTAAAGAAATATAGTGAACGGATGGAATGTATTGTGTGATGAAAACTTCATTTTGTCACAAACTTCATTTTGCTTCATTTGTGCTACAAACTTTATTTTTTATTTTTTGCCATCAGTAAGAAATTTACTTAAAAAAATCCAAATGCTGCCATTGTTTAGAACAATTTAACAGGTTTATTTCTAATAGTTATAGAGTAGAATGGCTGAAACTTGTTCACTGAAACATTTTGAATTGCATTAATGCTTTATGTCCCCATATTTATATTAAAAATTCACACAGAGATGAACTGGAAAAACTTCCCATATCTGATTTCTGTCCCCTATTTTTTTACTTGTAGTCATATACTTAGGTATCTTTTGACCTCCTGGGGAAAAAATATCTAACATTTAGAACTACCAATAACAAGAAGAAGAGAAAAAAATTTAAAGAATGAAATGGGTCCCATTATAGCAGATTCTTAAGCATGTTCTCCACACATGCAGCATGCTAGCTGGGTGTCTTTTGGCATAATTATTACACATTTGTCAGGGATTGCACACAGGTTGGCGTCTTCAAAAAGGCCAACCAGATAGGCCTTGCTTGTCTCCTGCAAAGCACCAAGAGCTGTGGTCTGGAAGCACAGATCTATTTTGAAGTCCTGAGCAATTTCTCATAACACATGCTGAGAGGGAATTTTGCAAGTTAGAAGTTCAGTGGACCTCTGATAATGTCTAATCTCAGAGTGCCACAATACCAGTCCTGTAAAAATGAGGTTTTTCATTTCTCTAGTAGAGGGCTCGCTCTCGTGAGTGGCTTTTGTAGCTAGTTGCTTCCTTGGTGCTTTACCACCAGCTGACTTTGGGACAGTCTGTGTACTATCATTCCTAGTTTAGAGGCCTCCCTACTAATCCTCCGTCTTCATCTGGCATTCAGTAAGCTAAAGGTGGCATTGGCATTAGAGAGCAACACCAGTACTTTATTGTTTTGGATGCCATTGTAGATGGAATTGTTTCCTTTATTTCTTTTTTTAGATAGTTTGTTGTTAATGTATAGAAATGAAACTGATTTCTGTGTGTTCATTTTGTATCCTGCAACTTTACTAAATTCACTGATTAGTTCTAACAGTTTTTTGGTAGAGTCTTTGGGATTTTCTCTCTATAAGATCCTATTATATTTTACTCCTTCCTTTCTGATTAGGATGCACTTTATTTCTTTTTCTTGCCTGAATTCTCTGCCTAGGACTTTCAGTACTATGTTGAATGGGAATAGTGAGAGTGGGCACCTTCATCTTGTTCCTGTTATTAGAGGAAAAACTTTCAGACTTTTACTGTTGAGTATAATGTTAGCTGTGGACCTGTCATATATGGCCTTTATTATGTTGAGGTCTGTTCCTTCTATACCCAATTTGTTGAGTATTTTATCATGAAAGAATGTTGTGTTTTTGTCAAATGCTTTTCTGCATCTATTGGGATGATCATGTGATTTTTATCTTTCCTTCTATTACTGCAGTGTATCACATTTATTGATTTGCATATGTTGAACATCTTTGCATCCTAGGGATAAATCCCACTTGATCATGGTGTACAATACTTTTAATGTGCTTTTGAATTTAATTTTATAACATGATGCTGAGAATTTTTGCATGTATATTCATCAGGGATAATGGTCTGTAACTTCTTTTCTTGTAGCATCTTTATCTGGCTTTGATATCAGGGTAATGATGGCCTTGTAAAATTAATTTGAAAGTATGCCTTCCTCCTCAGTTTTTTAGAAGAGTTTGAGAAGGATTGGTATTAATTTTTAAAAAATGTTTAGTTGGGTTCAATAGTAAAACTATCTGATCTCGGGCTTTTTTTTGGGGGGGGTGATGGAGATTTTTGATTACTGATTTAATCTCTTGTTAT
This sequence comes from Macroglossus sobrinus, assembly GCA_004027375.1. Taxonomy (NCBI): domain Eukaryota; kingdom Metazoa; phylum Chordata; class Mammalia; order Chiroptera; family Pteropodidae; genus Macroglossus; species Macroglossus sobrinus. The sequence goes on from PVKZ01000138.1 coordinate 1,361,561, forward strand.
AGGTCTGTTCAGATTTTCTGTTTCTTCATTATGCAGTCTTGGTCGGTTGTACGTTTCTAGGAATTTATCCATTTCTTCTAAGTTATGCAATTCGTTGGTGTATAATTGCTCATAATAGTCTCTTATGACCCTTTGTATTTCTGTGGTATCAGTTGTAATGATTCCTTTTTCATTTCTGATTTTATTTATTTGTGATGTTTCACTATTTTTCTTAGTCTAGCTAAAGGTTTGTCAATTTTTTGACTTTTCAATAAGCCTGCTGATTCATTGATTTTATCTTTTGTTCTTTTCTGGTCTCTATTTTCATTATTTATTCTCTGATTTTTGTTATTTTCTTCCAATTCGGGCTTAGTTTATTCTTTTTCTAGTTCCTTGAGGTGTAAAGTTAGGTTATTTATTTGAATTTTTTCTTTTTTTAATGTAGGAGTTTATCACTATAAAGTTGCCTTTTGAATTGCTTTTGTAGCGTCCCATAGGTTTTGTTATGTTGTGTTTCCATTTTTGTTTGTTTTAAGATATTTTTTAATTTCTTTTTTGACTCATTCATTATTCAAGTGTATGTTGCTTAATTTACACATATTTGTGAGATTTCAGCTTTCCTCCTGCTATCAATCTTTAGTTTCATACCATTGTGGTCAGAAAAGATACCTGATGATTTCAGGCTTCTTAAATTTGTTAACAATTGTTTTGTGATCTATTATATGATCTACCCTGGAGAATGTTCCATGTGCACTTGAGAAGAATGTATATTCTGCTATTATGTCTATTAGGTCTCTATGTGTCTATTAGGTCTGTTAGGTGGGACAAGGGTCTCAAGGTCTGGGCGGTTCTTACTAAATACTATTCTTTCTACATGTTAAAATTTAGCACAGTATTTTGCAGATGCAGTTGTAAATAGGATGAACTTGACAGGAACCCAACCTGATAAGTGTAGCAAACTGCAAAGGAGAAATCAATATGTAATTAACCAAATAGTATATATAAGCAATGGCTAAGGCTCCCTTCCCAGAAAGAGAGTTTGGATGTGAATCCCTGTCCTTTAGTTGTTACCTAAGGATGACCTTGTCTTATTCTTAAATAGAACACCCCAAGCAGGGGATACCCCTGAGTTCAGTAACAGGTCCATTTGGTCTAAAGTATGGTTTAAATCCATTTCCTTATTGGGTTTCTGTCTGGATGATATATTCATTGTTGAAAGTGCATATTTAAGTATTCTACTATTATTAAGCTCTGTTAGTATTTGCTTAATATGTTTAGGTGCTCTGGTGTTGGATGCCCATATGTTTATGATTGTTATATCTTCTTAATGAATTGATCCCTTTATCATTTTATAATGATCTTTGTCTCTTGGTATTGTTTATGACTTTAAGTCTATTTTGTCTGATATAAGAACTGCTCTATTTTGCTTTCCACTTTCATGGGATATCTTTTTACATCCTTTTGCTTTGAGCCTATGTGAGTTCTCATAGCTGAAGTGAGTCTCTTGTAGGTGGCATAGAGTAGTTGGATTTTGTCTTTTCCTTCCTTCCTCCCTTCCTCCCTCTCTCCCTCTCTCCCTCCCTCCCTCCTTTTCTCCCTCCCTCCCTTCTTCCCTTCTTCCCTCCCTCCCTCCCTTCTTCCCTCTCTTTCTTCCTTACCTCTCTTCCTTCCTTCCTTCCTTCCTTCCTTCCTTCCTTCCTTCCTTCCTTCCTTCCTTCCTTCCTTCCTTCCTTCCTTTCTTTCTTTCTTTCTTTCTTTCTTTCTTTCTTTCTTTCTTTCTTTCTTTCTTTCTTTCTTTCTTTCTTTCTTTCTTTCTCTCTCTCTCTCTCTCTCTCTCTCTCTCTCTCTCTCT
>PVKZ01000139.1:600000-833535 GCA_004027375.1 Macroglossus sobrinus
CCAACACCACCCCAGGAATTTTTCTGCAAATGTGTACTCTGACTGAGGACTAATTGGCCTCAGTGATCAGTGAGCCTTTAGAGTCCCTTTGCTGTTGTTGACAGACGTTATTTATAAATCAGGGTATAAATATTGGCAGAAACAGGGAAACACTTTTCTTTTTTTCAACTTCTTTTTCATACTGCTTTATTTTGTTTTTCAGATTTTATAGTCATTGTGATTTTCTCTCATTTTAACAACCTTACAGATTTTTATTACATTATTGACCTTATGATGTGAATACACTTTGAATTTCCTTTATTCTGAGGGAAAGATCAGTTGACAGTCACCTGTAAATAAAGGTAGATTGGCAAGCTGATGCTCCCAGAGTGGTCCCTTTGAGAAAATCATATTAATCAGCAGTTTGGAAATGGAGAGGAGGGACTGATGGTAGAAAACTATAACACTTGGTGACCAGTTGGCCGTAAGAAATGCAAGTGAATTAAGAAAGGTTACGTGTAGTTTGGTGAATGGGTAGAAAGGTGATGATGCACTTAACAAAACTGCAGAGACAGCCAGCCATGGGTGGGTGAGGGCTGGCCAAGGCTTTCTATTTCTAAGGCCTTCTGGGGAGTTTTGAAGTCTCCCATCTATCCAAATGAGGATGTTTAATAGATTTCTGCAGCCACTGGGATTTCGCCAACAAGTGAGGTTTGGTGTCCGAGACCACCAGCATGCCACAGTCAGGATCCTATTGATTGCAAATTACAGAACACCCAACCAAAGCCAACTCATACAATAAAAGGGTCTGTAAATTCATATAACTGGAACTTTCAGACTCTAAAGTGGGCTTCAAGCAACAATTTAATTCAGCCATTTAGCTATGTCCTCTAAGGCCCCAAATATCTCTGCTCTTCTGTTTTGTGGACCTCACTCTAAGACTGGCTTTCCTCTTGGTGACAAGATGGCAGCAGCAGCTGTAGATCTCCCATCGAGAACTAGGGCTGCTGCTACCACATCAATCGAGAGAGTCAGCCTCTCCTCAGGTATCTTTCTCAGAAGTCTAAGATGCTCCTTGTCCAGAGACCTCCAGCAAATCTACCATCCTATCTCACTGAACACAGACATACATGCCCATTCCTCACTCACTTCCTGTGGCTAAATGCCACGTGCTGATTAATGGCTTGGGGAAAGAAGGGTCTTTCTTACCCATTAGTTTGATCCAATCAAGGACCATACCTAGATGTGGAGGTGGGGTCACCTTCCCCTCTAAGAGAGGAGGGGCAGGCACCCAGCTACAGACTATTGAGGGAAATCCAGTGTTGAAGGGTATGGGGTGGACATCTGCGTGTACAGAAGTGTTCACCTCTGGAGAGAGTACCAGAGGAGAAAGAAAAGAAGGTTTGGGTGGAGCTTTGGGGAACAAAAATTCTGAGGAGAGTGAAAGGGTATAAGGTATAAGGAGCCAAGGAGAGGCTGAGACTGACTAGAGAGGGAGGAGGAGAACATGCCGTCTGCATCCCAGGTGGGAGTTCTTCAAGAGGAAGGGGTGGACAAGTGGTGCACAATGGATATTCTAGGTGTCCATTTCAGTTCACAGTTTACTTTGCCACATGCTATGACCCAAATTCACAGTGAAAAACCCAGTGAGGCAGTTGCTAGCTTGGAACTTAACTAAGGGGCATTAACCCCAATTGGAACAACTTTCCCCACTTAAAGTGGCCAGGTGGAGAAACTTGGTGAGAAGTGAGCTTTTCATAAAGGAAGTGTTCTGCATCAGAGACCACAGAAGATAAAACAGAACTTGAGATTTAGTTGCAATTCCCAAAAGGCTGACCAAGGACACACAAGTAGGCCCATCTGGTTTTAAAATCCAACGTATCAGGTGCTAGGCTTCCAGTAGAACCCCTGTCTTATTAAAGATTTAAAATTGGCTGTGTCACATTGATTTCCTGTCTTTTGTCCTTACCTAACTCAATGGTGTCCATTTGCCCGGTTTTACCCTGTGCCTTTGCTCACTCTCCTAGATAAATATGCTGTTCGCTTCATCCCCCATGAGAATGGTGTCCACACGATTGATGTCAAGTTCAATGGGAGCCATGTGGTTGGAAGCCCCTTCAAAGTGCGTGTCGGGGAGCCTGGACAAGCGGGGAACCCAGCCCTGGTGTCTGCCTATGGCTCAGGGCTTGAGGGGGGCACCACAGGTAACATACTACCTCCACCTCTCATCTTTAACCAAGCCTGCTCCAGGGGCAGAGCCAGATGGCAGTCTTCAGGCCTTGTATACACTGTCCCCAGGGGCACTGGGCTAATGTACAATTCAGAGGGTGTCGTATCATTACTATTTGTTATGCTTCAGCTATCTTCCTTCACTAAGTTCCTTGACTTTAGGCCAGGACGCTGATTGTGAGAGAATATGGCATAGTGTCATACATTTTGAGTTTCTTTGCTTGCACAGAATTCACAAGCACATAATGGGCCTCTTTGGAGGTCCCTTACCTGTGAGTGCCTTTAGTGGTCCCTGGGCTACTAGAAACTCATTAAATTGGCAGTAAGACCTGTCATGGTCAGTCTCCTTCTCCTTTTATTCTCTATTATAATGGAGAAGAAGAAAAGACTAAAATATTTGAAGAATTCTGAAGTTTTTGGGCTTGTTACAATTTATTTTTAATCTTTGCCACAGATAGGACACATTTGATTACGAAAATATAGGCAGCAAGAGTATATAAAGTGAAACTCACTCCATCTGGTTCAGGAGAAAACATGGCTAAAAGCTCAGGCCCTTCTGATCATCTCTCTGTCAGTGTTCATTCTTAGTCACTTGGTTGCTTAGCTAGTTGGTTCATTAGAAAGGTAGACACATACTGTAGTTTTGCTTTTATTTTACAGAAGTTATCTTAGTGCACATATTGTTATACAACCTGCTGTTTTCACTTGACAACTTTAAAGAACTCTCCACGTCAAAACATACAGATCTATCCCCCTTGTAATGGCTGCAGTTAGTGTTAAGACTGTGAATCTAGAGGTGGGCATCAGGTGGTGTCTAGTGCGTCACCATTACAGAGAGTGCCAGGTGGGGAGCTTGTCCAATTATGCTTCTCTGCAGGCCAAGTCCACAGGCATGAGCTCGATGGTATCTGTGCTCAGCTGCTGTCCATTAGCTTGCATGTGGGTGTTACTTTGGACCCTTAGTAAGGCAGCCCGGTCCCAGTTTCTTGAATCCCTTGTGTGCTCGTATTCTGCTCTTAGTCTCCCCCTAATGCAGAGAGTGGGAGAGAGCAGACCCACTTCCCCATGGGTGAGGGTGATGAGTGGCTCTGGTTACCTGGGGAGTGAGTGTCCGAAGTGGCCGAGGGGCCTTGCCCAGGTGCACGAGTGACTTCACTGGCTGGTATGCCACCCTGGGACTCTGGCCAAACAGTAGCCTCAATAAAACCACCCATGGGGGTGGTATGAGTGCCTCCAGAGTCCCCAGGCCCATCTAGTTCTGCACTGAACTCCAGTCCCCTTGTAAAAAGCATGATATGGTTTGACCTTGGGCGATATCCATTTTGCAGATGAGGAAAGTGACACTCAGAAAGGCTGAGTCACTCCCCAAAGCTTACCCAACTGGAAGAAGGCAGAACCAGGAATTAGTCCTGGTCTGCAACTTCAGAGCATGTGCCCTAAACCCCTGAGTTTTGCTACCTCCCCAGGGTCAGTGACTGTACCCCTGGCCCACTTTGTGGAGGGTCCTAAACCAGAACCCCTGTCCTCCCAGCTGCTCTGGAATGGTTCCCAGGCAGTAGTGTAAGCATTTGGCCCCTGGCGAGCTGCTCACTATCAAAGCCCAGGTGGGGTCCTCCTGGACTTAAAGACATAGCAGGCCTTGGTCCAGGGCCCACAGCAGCCACTGAGGTTTCCTACAGCTGCCAGCAGCCACCTCACCATCCTGCTGGGTCACACCTGCTGTGCCTGAGGCCTCTCGAGCTTCCTCTTGGCTGTTAGCAGGCCTTCTCAGGAGCTCTGGTTTCAGGCTGTGCTTTGCAAGCTCTGGACGCTGCTGAGAGGAGGAACTGGTCTTGCAGGGAGACTCCCGTCCAGGAGGGGAAGGTACAGAGAGAGCACGCCTGTTTCAAACCCCATGTAAATATTGCTCTTGTCAAGGGGAAGGTGTCTTGTTTTTCTAGCCCTCTTGCTCCCAAGGCTTTTCCCAAATATCCGTCCCAAGATTACACAGCTGCAGTGTGCATGGAATGAAAAGGTATCTGTGCTCAGCTGCTGGAAGGCCTGGCATCCTGACCTTTGGAACAAAGCAAACTTCCCTGTGTTTTGGTGGTGGACTTGCTGTATCTCTTGGCTTGAGCTTTAAATGGTCCATTCTGCAGGTTTTAGAGCAGGGGCATGTGGAGAATTTGGACTGGAACTCTGCTGCAAAGGTGTCAGAGGTCAGAAGTTAGACCAAGGAGTTCCAGACTCTGGGTTGGAAGAGCCGATTTCCTGATGAAATGCTCCAGAAACCCCACTATGCCAAAGGTGTCACCTAAGAGCTTCATCCCCTCCTGTAGCCCTTGCCCACTTTAAAGATGCAGTAGGCTGCATTAAACATGCATTACAATCACAGGAACTCAGTTGTACACACATGGGGATGCAGGGCAAGAGTGCTATGCCAGAGATGTTTGGGGTGTCATCGTGGTTCCAGCTAGAGGCAATGGTGAGAGGGACTCCTGTGTGTGGATTTTCTTTCTCCTGTCTTTTTCTCAGGCTAGTGCATTAGCTCCACATTGGAAGACCTTATGTTTAAACCCCTGTTCTGCCATTCTCTATCTGTGAGACTCGGGGCAAGTCATTTGACCTCACTGAGGCTCCACTCCCCTCCTGTAAAATGGCAGCCGTGAGGGAGCCCACACGGTGGGCTGTTCCACAGTAGCTCTTGTCCTGCAATGCCTTGTTTCCCTTTTCCCACCTCATCTTCCCTCCTTTTCCGGGCCCTCATACACAGTCAGGATGAATGGATTTTTCTCAGGAATGGAGCAGCTTGTTTAAAAGGATGGGGCTTCCTGCCATGGCAGCCAAGTCTTTCCATCTTCACTTTAAAATATCTTTCCACATTGTCCGTCTTGCAGCTACTTCCTGGAAATGCTGACCCTTTTTCTTCACCACCCCACCCTTCCCACCCTTGCCACCCTTGCCACCTTTCCCACACTTCCCACACTTCCCACACTTCCCACCCAGCCAGCTTCAGCAGCTCCACCAGAGAGGCTTCTAAGCTGCACAGTTCAGATACAAGGTTGAAATAGTGGGGTGGGTGTGGGGGTTAGGGGGTGCTGGGACAAGAGCTTCAGGAGCTTTCAGAAACAGCTGGGTTGTGTTTGGGGGTTGCATGATAGCAGCTCCTTTGTTTTATTGATAACCAGAACAATAATTCTTTCTCTGGTCTAGGAGCTATAATTAAACCAAAATAGTTCCCAGCTAGGGCGGGTCCAGGGCTGTGGAGAAGGCACAGCCCTGCATGGGGATGCTATGCCAAGAATACCCCATAGAGGGCACTGTAGCAGATGTACTGCTGGTATCTAGGGCCCCCAGTGGCCCTCACTGACGCCACACCCCACTCTGGACTGGAAAGAGGACTGAGGGAAAGAGGCTTTGCAGGACATTGGGCTCAGGTAGGAATGCCGCCATAGTCATCAGTTGGCACTCTCTTTTGGCCTAGCTTTTTTTTTGTCACAAGACAACTGCCTGTGCCAGAGGCCCTCATGGGCCGGGCGAGAGGTTGGGTATACTAGGGCGGCAGTTAGGGCATCGGTGGCAGCCACACTGTCCATCCAGTGGCCAAGAGGTGAGCCTGGGTTCCAGAGCTGTGCAGGCTTGTGCAGATCCCAGCTCTACCACTTTCCAGTTTGTAACTCTGACCAGTAAGTGACTGAACCTCCCTGAGCCTCAGTGTCATTTATTAAAGAGGAATCACTGGGCACGTCAAATGATACTTAGCACAAGATCTGGAGCCTTAGTGCCACAAGTGGTGCACAGTTAACTGCTGCTGCTGTGTAGGTCCTGTTCTTGTTGCTTGTATTCATAGCAAGCAAGATGCGGGCTGGCAGATCCTGGCAGCAGTGCCAGTCTCCAGCACGGTGACTGGGGCAAGGAGCCTGAGGAGGAAGGAGGCGGCACTGGGCCTTCTTGGCTTCTCCAAGTCTACCCAGAGGAAAAAGGAAAGGTCAAAGGGGCCCACGCTTCCCATGCCCCTGGAGGCAGAGCTGGACTCTGGCAGCTGAAGCTGTACTTTGGGTTCACAGTGACCACTCAGGCTTCTCCCCCTCAGCCACGGCTCATGCCTGGGGGAGAGAACAGGGTGTCCAGGCAGTTGGTGCTGGTGGGCGAGTTGTCAACCACACTACTGCCTGGGCCTTGGAAAAGGAGTTACCAACCCCGGGGCCTGAGGTTCTCTGTGCCAGGAGCTCACAGTTAGTCCTGGCAGGTCCCCATGCCTCGAAGGGGACCCCGGACCCCTCTGTGAGGGAACCTGTGCAGGCCCCCACCACTGCTTCAATGCCCCAGGGATAGTGCCCCGAACCACACCTCATCCCTATAAACCATCAATGTGATACTTACTTCCTCTTTATCCCAGGTATCCAGTCTGAATTTTTCATCAACACCACCCGAGCAGGGCCGGGGACATTATCCGTCACCATTGAAGGCCCATCCAAGGTTAAAATGGATTGCCAGGAAACCCCGGAAGGGTACAAAGTCATGTACACCCCCATGGCCCCTGGAAACTACCTGATCGGCGTCAAATATGGTGGGCCCAACCACATCGTGGGCAGTCCTTTCAAGGCCAAGGTGACAGGTAACCACACACCTTGGAAATTCATCTTCCAAGATTATCAGCGGAGCTGTTTGTTAGTAGAAACCATAGATGATTTTAGTTATGTGGAATCTACTTTGCATCTTGATTGTAAAGAAATGGTAGGATATGTCAGAGGGGGCTGCATGTTCAAAACTTGCAAAATAAGTAGAAATCGAGAAAGCTTAGGTGTTAGATGGTATCTGTCTCTAACAGAAAAGAAGAAATATTTGCATATTTGGAATCTCATGTATTTGTTTAGATCACAATTTGAAAAATCACCTCATTTCTCATCCTCATCTTAAAAATAATCAAAGGTCCATATTAAATATATAAAAATGTACTTCCTTCAGAACACTGGAAAAAATCCCAAACAGTAAAACCATCTCATGGCCCCAACCTAGGTAACCACCATAAATATAGTGGTAAGTTCTTTCCACATGCCTCTTTCTGCTTGGTTCACTGTTATATCAGTAGTTATAAGTTCATTGCAGAAAAATTAAAAATTCAGATAGAAAAAGTATCCTCTCACAAGCAGAGAGAATCATATTTGATGTATTGTTTGTTTTATGCTCTCTCAAACTTCCACACTGCTTATACACACAGAGTGCTTTATGTAAATGGAAAGATGTGGGTTCTACAGGGTGACATGTGGTTCTGTGGGAGGGATTTCTAGGCCTTGTCAGCCAAGGCCAGACTCATCCATTTGCCCAGAAAACCAGAACCTAGTTGTGTGGGGAGAGACCCCAGGAGGTTTAGAAGACATTATGAGTATGAGATGGGGAAGTGGTAGCATTTCGATCCAGGTGTTAAAGTGGTGTGTGGCTTTTGGGTCAAGGTATTTGGGTGCAGGGGCACTTGCCTCCTCCGGCTGAGAGGTCCACTTGTTCTAGTCGTTCACGCTTGCCTCCCTCCCTTCCATGTCCTAGGCCAGCGTCTGGTCAGCCCTGGCTTGGCCAATGAGACATCATCCATCCTGGTGGAGTCGGTGACCAGATCTTCAACAGAAACCTGCTATAGCGCCATCCCCAAGTCATCCTCAGATGCCAGCAAAGTGACCTCTAAGGGGGCAGGGCTCTTGAAGGCTTTCGTGGGCCAGAAGAGCTCCTTCCTGGTGGACTGCAGCAAAGCCGGTAGGCAGCCTGGCTCTGCCCGAAGGTGGGGGGTGAGGGGTAGCTGAGCACCCACCGTATACTGTGGTCTTCCCTACTGTAGTCTGCAGTACCTACCCACCCACCCATGTAACCCAGCCATTTGCAAGTAAACGTGTTTATTACCGTGTTCCACATTTAGTATTTTGAAATGATTTTCCTTTTGCCTCTTGATTTTTTTCAAATGACTTCAAGGTAGATAGGAAAGGTGGCGTTATCCCCATTACCAATGACAAACTGAATCAATAACTCGGCCACTTCTCGGCCACTTCTCTTTTCTCACTTCAAATTTAATTGCACTCTGAACTTAGATATTTATTTGGGTGTCCGTGGTTAGTTGCCTAGGTTCTGGCATCTAGCACATCTGGGCTAGAAACCTGGCTCCACCACATACTTATTCCCACCGCCCTCCCCCCATTCCTTCCTCTCTCCTTTCCTTCCTTCCTAGCCATTTGATCTTTGATAAGTTACTAAATCTCTTTCTAAAAGTCAGTTTCTTCTCATCTAAAATGGGAATGAAATAGTACCTTCTGTAAGGTTCTTACGAGAATAAATGAGATCAGAATAATCAATACCTACATAATAGCCCTTACTATGTGCAAAGGACTTCACAAAGAATAATTCCTCTAAACCTCACAATGAGTCCATGAGGTAGGTGTTAGTGTCCTCCCATTTACAGATAAGGAAGCTAAGACAAAGAAGTGAAGTTCCATGTCCAAGGTCACCCAGCTAGGATGTGGCAGGGCAGGGATTTGAACCCATACTGTCAGGCTCTATGAGGTACCACACTCTCCCCCTCTTGGGTCCCCAGCATTATCATAGATGCTGGTATCATTCCTTTAGCTATCATATCCCCTCCTCTTCCTCTGCCTCCTGGGGTGCATCCTCATGGAATAATACCTTCCTCTGCCGCCCAGGTTCCAACATGCTGCTGATCGGGGTCCATGGTCCCACCACTCCCTGTGAAGAGGTCTCCATGAAGCATGTGGGCAACCAACAGTACAATGTCACGTATGTTGTCAAAGAGAAGGGGGATTATGTTCTGGCTGTGAAGTGGGGAGAGGAACACATCCCCGGCAGCCCCTTCCACATTACGGTGCCTTAAAGAGTTCTCGTCAAATCCTGGGAGGAGTTCTGGTGGTTGTGTTTGTCGTTTGTTTGTAACTTGTTTTATACCATGTCCTCCAGCCTGTTTGTGGGTCTGAAACCCCATTCCAAAAACATTGCCACTCTAAAGTGCCTTCATAAAGAAGTCCTAGACTTGACTCTTTAGGGATGTGTTGGGGAATGTTTAGAAATGCAAACTTATCAAATGGATTGAGCAAATTGGAATCTGTGGCACAGATCACTCCCTGCAATCAGACCGAGAGCACAGGCAAGGCCGATGTTTTTAAAAAGTGAAATTGGCTACCAATTTATGAAACAAGACTGGGAGGGAGGAAGGGCAGGGAAAAAGAGGAGACCTAGTTTAGGCTGTCATTTAGAAAAGAGTATGGCTTAAAACCAGCTTCATCACCTCCAGGGCCCACGTGACGTAAGAAAAGGCTGTTATTAGGTGGACAGCATTGTTTTAACACTAATTACCATCCGCACCCCAGTTTGTGGCCTATTTCCATCTTTCAAGGGGCAGAGTCTAAGCTGTGGCTGACAGGCCTGAATGGCTTCCTGCTGCCTCTCTCCTCATTCTGCTGATTTTTTTCTGGCAAAGTCAGAATGGGTGACCATCTTGGCCAGTCATGTTTTTGCTCTTGTTTTTAAAGTCCGTTTCAGTCGGTGGGTTTGAGGAAATTCTTCAGTGGTAAGCTGTGCCCCACATGCCAAAGATCCCTTTTTCTGACCAAAACTAGCACTCCTTCTTAACACATGTTCTAGCCATTTGTCAGTCTGATGAACCTTACCAGCATGTTGAAAGTGATGGCAGCGGTGCCTTTGTTAGCAGAGGCCTTCTCATGACATATCACTCCACACCTCTCCCATTCCATCTCAACGGTCATGTTTTCTGGAAAAAAATTATAGATATAAAAATGAAATTCCTGCCAACCTTTGGCCTGAAAATCAGGGAATCGTTAAGGAGGTGAAAAGGACAGCAGCTCATCGGTGGTCCTTTACTTTGGGGCAGAAATAGTAAGCTACGTAGCTGATGGTAGCTGTGTATTTGGCCTTGACCATGTCATCTGAGGCTGTTTAGAAAGCAGTATACAGGTGCAAAATTCTAAAAATTGGGTGTAATGCATTTTGCACGCCTTCCTACAGACCTGCCTTGGAATAAAGTTAAAGCGTTCCTGGACGCTGACTACAGGGCCCAGGTGTGTAGTGTGGTTGAGGCCAGTAGACCCTTCTGATTTGCTGCTTAGTCCTGAGGAAGTGGCACTGTTGTTGGGAGTGCTTCTGTGAATGGGACAGGGGATGAACTGGGCGACCTTCACCAAGGTGTCGCAGCTGGGGGTGAGCTCTGGCAAAAACCCACCATTAGAAACTGGAGCGGCCCAAGGCCTTATAGGAAGGGGCACAGACCTCGTAAACTGGGATGTGGAAGCGAAACTGGAATCAAATGCCAACTGTAAATTGTATCTTATAACTTATTAAATAAAATGTTTGTTCCTTAAAGTTGCCCTGGTGCTCTTGGATGTCGCTTTTGAATAAATGGTTTGAATCTTTGACCAGCTCTTCAAACCCTTGGTTGTAAGGACACAGATTCTCAATGTGTTTTGAACATGAACCTTGCCTCTTTATGCAGGAGGAGATCTTGCTTCTCCGTGAGCCTCAGTGGGGGTTTTTATCCAGATAGGGCCAGCCCGAGGGTGAGGGCCATTTGGAAGGGGGTGTGTGGGCCCTGACACCCACACAGCCTCTTGGAGAGGTTTGCTGGGGGAGAGTCCCACATAAGAAATCCACCTAGGTGAAAGCTATGGTTTAAAAGAGAGGGAGAGAAAGCCTCTTTCCTAATTACATGAGAAACTTTCATTTAAGGAAATTTATTCAGTCAAGCAACTGTCACCTGTCATCCCACTGCCCTTGGACAGCAGGGTTCATTCACTTGGTGCATAGTTTTCCCCTCCCTTCTCTTCCTCTGCTGCACCTTCCTGCTAGGGAAAGCTGCTGGCTGCACACTTGGGCCTCCTCACCGACACAGCAGTCTTCAGCAGTGACACCATTTTACAGCGACAACACTGACTCAGGTGTTACAATGACACGTTTACAGTGTCAAAGCTCACCTGGGGTAGACACTGGGCCCCCACCTTTTTGTCCCCCGACGGGAAGGAGGAACACAGAAAGAAGGGGATCCGGGAGCCCCCGTAAGCCCCTGGTAGTTGCCATGGTGACGGTAGATCCCAGCCCCACCCCCACCCTCCACTGGGGATGAGGGGTAGAGGGAAAGGCAAGGAAGGCAGACTCTGGATCCTTCTGTGTGTCTCTTCCTGACACCCAGTTGTGGATCAGGGTAGCAATTTGTTTACCTCTGAAATGTGGGAGGGGTTTTGAGGAAAGGAGGTTTTCTTCCACCCCTCCTGGAGGAAGCACCTGTATCTGTCTGCCTGCATTGTGAATGGCTGTTCCTGGACACCCGACAAGCTTCGTCAGCTTTGAGGAGTGCAGGCTTTGCCCAGCGAGGTCTGGAGAGGACACAGTAGGCTGGGTTTGCCCACAGAGGAGCACAGGGCCACAGCCATCGGCTTCTATACCTTGCTGAAGTCTGGCTGGTTTCTAGGGAGGTGGCACTTGCAAGTTAACAGCTAGACTTTGGCATCAGGTATGTACCTTAGGGCTTAAACACTGCTGGCTTTGTGGCCTTGGGGAGCTTGTTTCACCTTTCAGAGCATACCTCCCTCAGGGGGGTTGTGAGAAATCCTACTGGGAGCTGAGAGTCTCAGCCACTGCTACCTGTGATCAGTGCCCCTTGGAGGTGATCTATGGGGGCTTCTTGCTAGCACCTGGAGCTGCACCTGGCAGTCCACTGCCAGATACATGAAAGACACCTCAAGGTGAACTCTGTGTACCTCTCTATTGGTCAACAGCTAGAGCCACAGGGCAACTCTCACCTGCATCTGGACTTGCTGCTATGGGAACTGGCTGTTATTTGTATAAACACCTTGAAAACTGAAACTTAACCCTGGGCAGGCCAGGTGCCAGGCCCTTTCTATCTTTTCACTGGCTAACTCTACTGCTTTCCTACCAGGATCTGACTGGACCATCACTCTTTAGTGGCTGATGGAGGTTAGGAAGACAGCAAGCAGCTGGCAGCAGCCTCGCAGAGATCCTCAATGTAGATAAGGCCCTGCCCCCTTCCAAACCCGAATGCCTGCCTCTTCTTAATCAAATTTCCCTCTGCAAGGCAGGGAAGCACTGGTCAGCAGTGCTGCCAAGAAGGAAACATTTCATTAACATGTTTCTGTGTTTCCAATACACTTATAAACATTTGTACTCTTGACCACATGTCTAGCCTTAAGACTTCAAAGGGGCCTTGAAGATGAGAAATCCATTTTGATGAGTTTGGTGTAAAATGAGTCAGGCACATAGGGATTTAATTTTCCTTGAAAACTGCACAGCCTGAAAATTAGCAGAATAAAGTTTAATAGCAAAACAAGTATTCGATCCTTGTCAATCCCTCAGGTTTGTATTTTAAAATGGGAAACAAGGTTGTTAATTTAAGTGCCCTTTGGTCTTCATGCTGGGCTTGATGGAAGTAGGGCTGGGAAAGTGATGGAATCTGTCCAAGTCTCCATTAATTTGAGGGGAAGGGGCTTTGTAATCAGAGTATTCCACTAATAAAAACAACACATCTTGTTTAGCTTCTTTATTTTTTTTTTTTCTCACAGTATCAAATCATAACTCCAAGAAGGAGTAAAAATGTCATTGCTCAAAGCAAGCCTGAGTTAGATATTTTTCCCCTCTGGCTTTGTCCTAAGGATGCTGCCCAAACACATGGTGGGAGGAATGCTTTTATTTTTTATTTTTTTGGAGGAATCTTTTTTAAACAAAGGGATCCTTTTTGCTTTGTGATAGGCTTTTGTTTGGGCCCCTGAGCCCACAGGGGACCAGCTCATTCGCAAGGAATTTAGGGTGGCCCTCCCCAGACTCCTCTCTTCAAGAGTTCTACAGGCAGGCAGGCCGGAGATGGGGAATTTACAAGCCTGACTTGTGACTCACATCCAAGGGTGTTTTGTATTTTGGACTAGATTATCTCCCCAGGACAAAGCTCAAAGATGAAAGAATCTGTGAGCCTTTTATTGCCCACATTACTTCCTCCACAGGGACCACCGCCTTCCCAAGGCACCAGGACACCTCTCCCTGATGCTGAATGCTGGCAGGGTGATCTCAGAAGAAAACTTTAGTAGAGGTGCCAAGCCATAGAAACATCAACTTCAGGCCCAGCTACAAGCAGCCCGCACAAGTAGCAGCAGAATAACCTAGGTGTGTGAGAAACACTCAGAAAGCAGTGGGTCAGATGCTGCAAGTTCAAGTCTGGATCCTGATCCCAGCTCTGCTGTTTAGCAGCTCAGACACAGGCAATTACCTTCTCTGCCTCAGTGCCCTCATCCACAAATTGGAGAAATAATGGGAAACTCACAGTCTAACATTAACCTCTAGGAAGATCCCACAACATCTCCATCCTCTAATTGGCTGGGCAAACACTTTCCTACCCAGGGCTGCTAGGAGAGGGGTGGGCTGAGTGTTGGGGGATAGCTCCCCAAGGTGGAGTAGAAGAGGTACCTTAACGAAGGGAATGGGGCTTGTGGGAAGCCATTTAGCATAGCAGTTATAACCATGAGCAGGTATGTTCAAATCCTGGCCCTGCCATGGCCTCTGGCAGATCACTTGTTCTTACAAAAAACTGCTTCAGTTGTCCCTCCAATGAATGGGCTAATAGGACCTACCCCATATTCTGAGGATTAATTGACAAAATGCATGTAAAGAGCACATTATAGTGCCCAATACATGGTAAGTGTTCAAAAATTACTACTGTTGGTGTAAGGTGCCTAAGATGATTCTTCTGCACTGAGAGCTTAAATCCAGGAGGAGCTCCTGTAAGGACACAGTCAGTTCTTCAGAGAAAATGGGTTGGAAACAGTGAGTGCCCTGAATGGACAGAACCCCAGGCTGTGGATTGGGCTCAGCATCATCAGTAGGGGTGGATAGGGTAGGCCAATGACAGAACTCCCAGCAAGGTGGGCTGTTGGTGGCCCCAGAAAGTAGCCAAAAAGGTGGAAGGAGAGTTAGGTGAGTCAGGTGTACTCTTGAGGGCCCCAGCTCACATCCCAGCCTCCTCTGGTTTCTGAGTTTCAGTGTCCCCTTTTCCCTTAGCACAGGCCCAGGCTATAGCCAGGCCTGAGGCTGGACTTTAAATGAGTTAATGTATCTGGAGTAAAAATTCTCATAAATAACACGTATTAATGCTAGGCACTTTCTTATGATTATCTCCATATTTTCAAGAGAATTTGCCAGCGTTCAGAGGGGTTAAATGGCTTCCCCAATTTCACACAGGTAGTAATGACTAAGGCTGTGATAAAATCCGGAAGCACGATTTAGGGATGCGGCCTGCGGCCGTGAAGCCGAGTGAGGCACACAGAGGCATGGCATAGGGTGGGCACTTGGAATCTGAAAGCAGCTTTTCTGTGTGCCATAGCCTGTCCTTGGGCGCGTTGGAAAGCAGCAGTTTGGGGGCGCCTTTCTGCACCCTCCCACTCCCTCCCCCTCCTAGGGGAGCCTGTCCACGCAGCAGCCGAGCCTTAGTCGGCCACGCCTCCTGAGTCCAGGTGTTCCCCTTCTGGGTGGGAGGACTGCTGCACAGCTGTCGTCACCACGGTGACCGCCAGGGGTCGCCTTGGACACGCGAACTGCTGCCCGGAGGGCAGCCTCTCCGGAAAGCACGGGGTCTCCGAAGCCCCGAGGAGGGGGGACACCCACCTCAGTCCTCTTGCGCTCGTGACACCTGGACTTACCAGACTCGGGGATGGGGGCGGACGGGGTCAGGGAGGCTTTCTCGAGTTCTGGAATCAGGCCTCGCTCCCACCTTTCTGCCACTCACCCGCCGCCGCACCGCCCGCGGCGCCTGACTTTCCTCCCTCCATCCTTCTCCGCCCACTCAGCTGCAACAGAGCGAACGTGAGGTAGCCCTAGTCATCGTTTTCTTGAGCCTTTTTCTGAGCACCTACTGTATTCCAGGCAATAAATCCAGAGGTACCATGAAGATACAGATACAATGTTGAGCAAGACAGGGTACAGGAAAGCGAGCTCCACGAGGGCAAGACATTTTTGTCGGTTTTGTTCACTTGCAGCTCCTGGCATATAGAAAGCCCTCAGGATGGAAAGAATGGTGCTTACAGCCAGGTCAGGGAGCGTGGATTAAAAAGGTGTTTGCACCACTAGTCGGTGACCACTGTGAGTGCTCCAAAGAAGATAAACAGGCCCAGGTTGTCCCACTTAACCAGCTGGCTTTTAATCTTCCCAAATTTCCCACACTTCTTCATAGCCCTCATTTTGCAGCTGGGAAGACTGAGGCACGAAAGACAGTCTATGCAGCTGTACCCTTTCTTGCTTTTTGGTTCCAGTCTGCAATAGCCTTCCCCCGCTCTGCCTGGCTAACTTGTGTTCATAGTTCAGATCTCAATCAAAGGGCATTTCCTCCAGGAAGCCTTCCTTGACCACCACTACCCATCTTCTGCCTCTCCCTCTACCTACTCAGTTATGAGTCTGCCTCTGCTTCTGGATGGTGAAACCCCAAGAGCAGGAAGCATGTGGACTCTGTCCCTCCTTGTCTACCTTTAGTACCTGTCTTGGTGCCTGGCATAGGGTCAAAAGCAAATGAATGTTAAGTGAATGAATAAAAGAGAGCATACCCAGCAGAGAGCAGAAAGGCAATTGGCCCCAGGGCATTGTGGATAACCTCTTTCCCACTGGTATGCAACCCTGGAGGCCTGGAGGTCAGGGAGGAAGAAGGTGTGAGGATCTGGGAGGTTAGCTGTATGGTCAACTGCTGGAGTACTGCCCCAGTACTGCCCCTGGCTGTGCCTCTCTCAAGGTGCTTGCCATGTTCCGTGGTAGAGTTTTGTGTTTGTTATACATGACATGAGTTCTGGAGTCAACCCCAGTGTGACTAATGTTTCTGAGTTCAGTTTTTTATCTGGAAAAGTGAGGTAAGGGAGCCTGTTAGTAAATTGCTGTGAGGATTAAGGGAGATCTCTCAGTAAAAGCCCCAACCCAGGCCTGGCACAGAGTAGGTACTACCATGTACCAGCTGTGTGCCCTGGTGCAGGCACATCATTTCTCTAAACCTCTATTTCCCATCTGCAAAGGAGGCTATGAGAGCCCTAGTAATTGAGAGGGGTGACTTAAAGCATGTGGAGCGTAGCACAGCAGCTGTTACCAAGTAAGTACTTGTTAGCAGCTGACACTCATAGAAGGCTTCCTCCATGCCAGGCACTGCCCCTAGTTGCTATACACTGACCTGTCATTCTCTCAATATTAAGGCTAGTTCCCATGATCATCCTGTTGTACAGATGAGGCCACAAAACTATGGAGTGGCAGAGCTGTGTCTGAGGAGTTAGCATTTAGAGTCACCATGGCAACCTCTCCAGCCATGTGTCCAGAGCTTCTTGAGGATGGAAACTAGGCCTCTCTGTGGACCTCCTTGGGTGCCTGGTTCATAAGTAGGTGTACATTGGGGTTTACTGAATGGAACAGAGGCTATAGCACCCCATACACCACCCTGAGATCCTAAGGGTATGAGAAAGAGAAGTCTGGGCCCTGAGTTCCTCTGGGGCAGAACTCCTGCCAGGTGCCCTGGGTGGGTCGTGGCTGGCTTTTGCTCTCTTTTCCATCGTGGTCTTCCCTACAGCCTATGGTTGGCCCCACGTCCCCTGAGTCCCCAGCCCCTCCTCTCCAGCAGAACCTTGGCAACCCAGCCTTGGTTGGTTGCACGTATCCTTGGAAACAAGATACCAGTAGTGCACACAGAGGCCAGAGAGCTATAGGCAGAATGTTTCCAACCTTCCCCACCTACTCCCCCTCCCCGCCATGAGGGATCTGTCCACCTCCCAAAACCAAGCCTTCTGGAAAGAGCACATCCAGAAGGAGGCTGCCGCCCGAGTTGCCTGGAAGATCAACTATGGCCACAAGTACCCAAAGGAGCAGCTGGGGCCCAGGAAGAGGCTCCAGCAGGCCCCCTTCAGGTCAGCCCTGGGAGTGGGGCCATTGCCTGCCACCAGCTCCCCTGACAGCAAGGAGGTACGGGTTGGACGGCCAGAAACCAAGGGAGTCTGGGGTCGGCTATCCAGGGAAGTGGATGTCCAGGGCCCCCCACCCAAGGGAGACAGAATCTGGGAGGCCAAAAGAGCAACTCGAGGGCCGGCAGGCCAGACCAAACCAGAAGGCTTAGAAATGAGGCAGGTGCCCCCGAGCACTCTGCAGCTGCTCTTCCAAGGCATCTCTCACGATGGCCAAGGCCGGGCCTTGTACCTCCGGGAGCGGCATCAGCAGAAGCCGGAGGAGAAGTTTCAGTACCCGATCTTGTCATCCTGGGAGTACGGCTGGCACGTGGGTAAGGGCCACCACCATCTTGCGATTCTAGGCCTTTGCAGGCAGGCCCTGCCTCCCTCCCAAGCCTCATGTTTCATCATCACCCTCATCGGCAGCACATACCCCTGGCTCCGTGCTCTCCGAGCAGGCCAAGCACCTTCACACTGCCAGGCCTTTGCACTTTCTGGTGTTTATACCTGGAATGCTCCTCCTGTCAGCCTCCCTCTGCTGGTTCACTTTCATATGATACCTCTTCTGGGAAATCTTCCAAGAGTCCTCCAGGCAGATTTAAGTCCACCTTTGTGCCTCTGCAGCTCTTTGAGTCTGTGAAAGCACTGGTCCCACTGTGTTACCATTCTTTGAGTATTCCATCTGGTCTGGTGAGCACTTTGGGTTCCAAAACTTCTTAGTAAACTTTATTAATGTCCTCCCAGCTCCCACCTTGAGGCTGGTACTCAATGACTATGGGATAAATGAAAAATTGAACAAATGAATGAATGTGAACTAGGGAATGAGGCCTCAATTTGGAATCAGGAAGTGTGAGTTAAAATCCTGGCTTTACCACTTCCAAGATGTGTGAACTCAAGCAAGAACCTTAACTTCTCTGTGCCTCAGTTTATACATCTGAAAGGAGGGAATAAATTAGCATCTGCCTTCCTATGTCACAGTTTTGGGGAAATCAGGTGGAAAGCACCTTGAACAGGAATTACCTTACAAAAGCCCCATGAAGTGTGAATCAACGTGTGATTCTTTCATTTGGGACAGCCGGTTGAGGGAGATGTAGAGTCACTGAATCCCCACTCTGTCCCCAAATGAGTTAGTAAACGAATAAGCACAAAAGAGTGACTCGGTTTGAAATTAGGAAGCCTGGGTTTGAATTCTGGTTTGTTCATTCATTCAGCAAATGTTTATTGATCACCTGATATGTGTCAGGCACTTTTTATCCCTGGGGTACAGCAAAGAATGGGACAGATATGGTCTGTCATAGATGGCCAACAACAAACAGATGTAGCGTGTAGTGTCAGGCAGTGACCCATGCCACAGAGCAGCGCTCTTCAATCTTTACAGTGCACAGGAACCACCTGGGGATCTTGTTAAAATGTGGGTTTCTGTCTAGCAGGTGAGGTCGGGGATGGGGCGAGATTCTTCATTTCTAACAAGCTCCCCGATAACACTGATGCTGCTGGTCCATGGACCACATTTTGAGTACTGAGGCTATAAAAAGAGAGAAATCAGGAGAAGATGGCAACTGAGGGGCCACTATGGTTAGGCAAGGTGGTCAGGGAAAATCCTGCTGAGAGGGGACGTTTGAGCAGTCCTGAGTTGTATCTACTCCATCAGATCCTTCCAAGAGGAGCCTGACACCCTGAGAGTGAGTCTCAGTTTAGGCACCATGCAGGGTTCCCTGTTCCTCCCTCCTGCTCCAGCCCACAGTCCACGCCCAATGCCTGTGAAGCCATTGTCAGTGTCAGGCTTGGGGCCACCCCAAGCAAGCAAATTAAAATATGAGTTTCCGTTTGCATGGGACATACTTATACTGAGAAATTACTCATCGTTTATCTGAAATTCAAATGTAACTGGGCATCCTGTATTTTATCTAGTAACTCAAACATCAGAGCCAGGGGAGCTGATTCCAGATGCCCCTGGGTACTAGGGCAGCACTGGGTACAGGACAAAGACAGAAAGACTGTTTTCCTCTGTAGCAGTTTTGCTCTGGGACACTCTGTATACTTCTGGCCTCATGCTCCTACCCCAACAAGTTCAGGGAACAAATGGGAAACAGATGACAGACCTTTTGATGACAATTTCTCCAACCTTCCAATGCAGTTACAGACAGGAGTTGTGTCATCCCAGTTGGTGCAGAGAGCCACGAGAAAGGGGTCAAAGGCATTGTCTGGGTCCCAGCTGGGTCAGCCCCAAATGCCCTTTTACACATAGAAAACACCAGTCTAGTGCCCCACATAGTAAGTGCTCCACAAATAATGACTGGTATCATCATCATCATCATCATCATCATCATCATCATCATTCCAACAGGCAGAATTTGCAGCCTATGGGCATTTGGGGGGCATTAGGGCAGGACACTGGAGGTGCTTACCATGGAGCACAGGATGGATGGGGGTATCATTAGACAAGAGGAAAAATGTGAAGAGAGGTATGTGAGCTTGGGGAAGGGATGTGGTCAAAATAGTTAATGACTGGAATGGCTTGTGTGCCACCCATCAGGGTGCATCCTGGTCCTTGAGCCACAGTAGAGTCTCCAGGTTCCCATGCTATGCCAGGGGTACCCTTTAGTTATTGGAGGGGAGTCCTATGGTAGGAGTCAGTGGATATGAGGGGCAGTGGCTACTCCTAGCGTACAGAAGGATTTCACCGTTTTAACAACCGGAGCAACCCTAGCAGCGCGTACCTGTTGATACTCAGCCCTCTGGGTTGGGCTAAGGCTAGCAGGAGGAGTGGTGTCCCCAGCTCAACCACGCCTTTGCTGTGTTCAGGAGATGCCATGAAGGACACCAGACGTTCAGCTTATGCCAGGTCCCAGCCCATCACAAAGACATTTTACATCAAAAGTAGCGTCTTCCATTTTCCACGGCGAACAGACCAGCTAATGTGAACTCACTGGCAGTTCAGAAGCGGCTTCTTCCTTTTCCCATGGTTTGGACCCTGCAGAGCAGAGATGCTGCCAGCGCCACCAACTGTTCCTCTGTTCTGTGTAGCCCTGCCTCTGCTGAGCATGGATGGGCATGAGCGCTACCTCTAGGATTCAGGGTGGCCCACCTGCTGCCTCTTGTCTGTCCTCAGTGATGTCCTTCCTTACAGAGCCCCCCAATCCTGCCATCCCCAGCATGTGCTGCTTTCCGGGGGAAACGAGAGAGTCTCCAGGTGCTCCAGCTGCAGACTTGGGGCAGGGGAGGTATCCCTACATCTTTAAGGTGCTTAGGAGATGGGGAAGATCTCTCTGTCCTCACTCTCCTACATTCTGTTGAAAGGATCCATAGCAAAATTGCTCGGTCCCAGGGTATCCTACAGTTTAGGAAAGAAGTTGTTTCCATGTTTACTCACTGCTTTTTTTACCTCAAGACCCTGCACTGGTCAGGGTTGCCTCACTGCTATAACAAACAGTCCCTAAATCCCGGTTGCTTAAACTAATAAAGATGTATTTCTTACAGCACAGTGCAATCTGATGTCCGGTGAGTCACCTGCCACATGCTGATCTGGGGATCTAGGCTTCTCCCATCCGGTGGTTTAACCATCTCCTAAATCATCAGATTTAACTGGGGGACAAGAGAAGAGAGACAGAAAGCCTGGAGAGAACACTCTCACTCTTAACTACCTTAACCTGGTGCTGACAAACATCACTTCCTGTCAGTCTATTGGTCACCTGACTTCTAGATGTGAAAAGGTTGGGAGTGTTGAGTAACTAGGTGCCCAGGAAGAAGAGGAGAAAGGGTTCCCGAATAGCAGTCCATTTCTGCCGTAGTACCTGTTGCATTCTGTGGATGATCTAGATGTAGATTTGAGCTTAGCCATCACCCTAAACTCAGAAGTCCCCTCCTGCATTAGTTTCTTAGGGCTTCCATAACAAAGTACCACAAAAAAAACAGAAATTTGTCTCACAGTTCTGGAAAACTAGAAATCTAAAAATCATGCTCCCTCTGAAATCTTCAGGGGGACCCTCCTTTTCCTCTTCCTACCTTCCGGTTGATTGCTGGTAATCCTTGGCATTTCTTGGCTTGCAACTGCATAAGTCTGGTCTCTGCCTTTGTCATCACATGGTGTTCTCCCTGTGCATCTCTGTCTTCACATGGCCACCTTTTTTATAAGGACACCAGTCATATTGGAGCCTGAGCCCATACTATTCCAGAATGATCTCACCTTTACTAGTTATATCTGTCGTGATTCTATTTCCAAATATGGTCACATTCCGAGGAACTAGGGGTCAGGACTTGAATGTGTCATTTCTGAGGGGGACACGATTCAACCTGTAACACCTCCATCTGACAGCTAAACCTTGGTTACTGGGGCCAACTTGATGGGTCTCTCCCCTTCTCTAAGGACAAGGTCTCCCACAGAATCCCAGGCGTGTCAAATATCTGTTCCTGGCATCCTACCGAGTGTTGGTGCACACAGCATCTCATTGCTTCCAAGGCCTTGGGCATGTAGTGAGCCCAGAGAGTCATCCTGCACACAGCTTCTTGTGAAGCCAAAATGCTCGTGGGCACATCCCTGCCTAATCAGGGCACTGTGGTACCCCGCCGCTCCGCCCAGGTAAAGAGCAGCCCCTCAACTGGCCAAAGGAAGAACTGAGCAATCTTACCACTCTTGTGAGAGCCACCTCTAAAAGAATTTTTCTAGAACTCTCCTGGTCTTCCTCTTAGCCTGAAACGTCACAGAAGAGCTGAGCCACTTAAAACTACAACTTGAACTAATTTGCCTGGGTTTCACTTGTCAACTTTGGGCAAGTTCTTGAGTGGGAAAGAACAAGAGACAGAGAGTGTGAACAAGGGCCAATATGTGCGGGTGATTGATACTACTGGAACTCACACCGCAGCCTTGCAAACCGAAGGCACTTAAAAAATACTTTCCGAATTTAATCAAATACCATATAGCCCCTGGGTTCCTCTGGGATCATTTGATTGAAAGCAAAAACATTGATCCAGCAGCTCCCATGGGCCAGGCCTGTGCTGGGCCACTGGGACATAAAGGGGGCAGATCTTGGAGCTCACAGCACGGAGTCAGAAGGGCTGAGATGAAAGAAAGTGGGCAACTTTGGAGCACAAAAGAGGCAACAAGGTCAGCGTAGGAGCTTGGGGCAGGCTTCCTGAGTGAGGTCACCGTTTCTGTCATTTAATGAAATAATGCTTATAATATGTCTCAGAAGTGCCTGGCTCTGTATATGTGAATTAAATTAATTATTAGGATAATGATCTCTATCAGCAGCAAATCTGCAAGCTGTTTCAAAGAGGACAGGTTACCGCCAGGGCAGCCTTTCTCAGCTGAGATTTTGCAAATAAATTATGCTTTCAGAAAATGATTTGGGTGACTATTTTCTCAATTCTCCCAAAGGTAATACTTCATAACTAGCATCTGGAGGCATAGAAAAGAGGTTGATTCATTACAAGCAGTGGATGTTCCAGTACGTTAGGGCTTAATTCTTCTGGTAAATTTATTTGTTTATATAGTTAACAAGCACCCATATAATATTTGACATGTGCAGACATTTTTCTAAGCCTTCACTGTCAATTCAATAGTCATGAGCCACATGTATCCACTGAACATTTGAAATGTGTCTCATCCAAATTGAGATATGTTGTAAGTACAGGCCACATCGATTTCAGAGAATTATATTATACAAAATGTAAAATATCTGGTTAATAATTTTTATATTGAATTACATGTTTAAATGACCAATTTTGTATATATTGAGTTAAATCAAGGATTGACAAAACTTTCTCTTTAAAGAACTAGATAGTAAATATTTTCAGCTTTGTGGGCCACCCAGTCGCAACTACAACACCACTCAGCTCTGCTATTGTAGTGTAGATGCAGCTGTAGACAAATAAGCATGGCTGTGTTCCAATAAAACTTTATTTAAAAAAACAAGTGGTGGGCTAGATTTGACCCACAGGGTATAGATCACTGAAACCTAGGTTAAATAAAACATATTATTAAAATTAAATTTACTTTATCCTTCCTGCTTTTTTTAATGTGGCTACTGAAAATTTTCAAATTACAAATTTGCTCACATGATATCCCTATTGGATCTAAGCACTTTGCAGATATTAACTATGAGGGATAAATCTGATATACTGGGAGAGGGGTGTGTGTGTGTGTGAAGGGTAATGTGTGAATTCAAATGACAACCTAATGAGAGCATGTGGAGTTGGCTCTTTGGCTTGGCTTCCCCACTGCAGATTATGGAACCCCCAAAGCGGACTGGCTTGTAGCAGCTTTCTTGGGAGGTATTTGAACCTATCTGTGCCCTCTCATCCTTTGACTAAAAAGAAGTTCCCTGAAATACCACCAGGTGGTGCTGTCGTACTACAGGGTATGGTAGTTGGAATACTGGAACTGGGCATTCTTCCCTGGGTTCTGTCATCCATTTTCTGTGTGGCCAATTTCTTCAGCTTTAAAATGGGGTTAGACTTGACTAGTGAAAGCATGAATTTTGGAGGCAGACTGACCTGATTTGACTTCTTACTCCACCAGGGCTACATTACTATTTTCGTGGGACTTAGGACCTTTGCCTTCACAGGTCCTTTCTTAAATGTAAAACAAACAAAACCTAAAAGTGATATTTTACAGTTATGTTGGTATAATGAAAAATATATTACTACTATCTATTAAGATTTTTCTTCAACCTAAAATTTCATTTTTATTTTCTCCTTATTTTAAAAGAAATTAAAATATTTTCATGGCCTAAAAGTATCATAGGTCCTAGACCCCAAGCCTACTATGCCTTATAAAGGAGTCACCCTGAGCTCTACTACTCTCCAGTTTCGTGACCCTGGGCAGGTTGTTTAACTAATCTGGGCCTCAGTTTTCCATCTATAAAATGGAGATGACAATAGACCCCACCTTTTTAGTGCTGTGGTTGGAATTTAGTGAGATACTATATACCAGGGCTTCTTAGAACACAGCCTGGTAGAGAGCAAGCCTTGGCAAATGGCAGTTTTATTATTGTTATTATTATTATCATTTTTTGTATTATTATCTTTAAAGATATCTTCAGCTCTAACCTCTATGACACTATTAAAATATCTCAAGTGAGCAAGAATCTCAAAAAAAATATGTTGGAAAAATTCAATGAAACTTCCAGGGCATTTGATGGAAGAAGTAAAAAAGTTTCCCAAAGAAGAGAGGGGTCAGCAAGAGTTTCTGCAAATGGCTAAAATAATTTCTCCTGCCATCAGGAAACTCATATAAGGTAGGAATATGGGCTCGCTCTAATCAGCCAGAACCTGGGCCACCTGAGGTATATATGCCAGGAGGGCAGACCCTTGTGAAAGGCCCGTGTGTGTATGTGTGTGTGTGTGTGTGTGTGTGTGTGTGTGTGTGTGTGTGATCTCTCTTAGAGGAAGAAAGATTTACATGAAGTCTAGAAGACCATGAAAGCCTTAGACCCATGAAGAAAGAGACAGTGTGCTTGCAAGGAAGCCAGGTAAAGACAGAAGTGGTGCTTTAGGCAAAGGGTACAGCATGTGCAAAGGCCTGAGGCAGGAGGGTGGAGGTTGAGTTCAAGAAACCAAAGTGAGGTTTACCTTTAGCTGAATTTTAAGGTTTTAATTCTTGTGTCCTATTCCATTTTATATCCTTCAAATATTCTTTGAGAAACTTTAATACACTAGAGAGCACTGTTAATATTTTAATCCCCAGTTGATTACCAGCAAAAACTACTCCTTAACTTTGCAAATTAGGTGTTTCCATCTGGAAGGGTTTCTAAAAGAAAAGTTTCAAAAATCCTCTACCCAATGTCTACTACCTTTTGCTCAAATATTGTCTTTATTTGTTTAAAAAAAGGATAATTCTGTAAAGGTATTGCCATCTACCCTGAGATGGCACAGTAGTGCCCCCGGAGTTTAATTAATTCCACTAAAGTTTATTGAACAGTGACTGAGAAGACACAGCTCTGCTCTTACAGCGGGCATAGGTTGGGGATGGGAAACAGACATTGGACAATTAATTACTCATGGATGAGTGTTAGGAAGGAGCTATAAGGACACTGTGGGAAGATGTAACTGCCAATCCCAAAGTAGACTGGGGGAGAGCTGGCCAGAGAAGGCCTCCCAGACTGAGTGAGTTTTAAGCTGAGTGGTGGGGAATGAGAAGTTTGCTGAGTGAATGGGGGAGAAGAGCAATCTAGGATGGGGGAGCAGCACATGAAAAGGCCCAGAGGCTGGGGAGAGCATAAAGAATGGGGGAACTAAATTGTGTGGCTATAGAATACAGATGATTGAAAGTGGAGTTGGAAAGGTAAGTGAAAGCCAAGGGATACAGGGCTTTGTAAGTCATGGTAAGGTCTTGGGTCTTTAATCAGAGAGAAACAGGGACACTTGAGGGTTTGGGGCGGGGAGGGGAGAAGATAAGATGAGATTTGCATTTTAGGAAGCACACCTAGTTGTTGGGAAGAGGACAGATTGTAGAGAGCAAGGGTAGAAGTAGTGGGACTACTGAGGAAGCTGCTGATATCATTAAGCAAGAGTCTGTGACTTAGACTAGGGCTCCCCGCTTTGTCCTTGGCCATATGAAGCCTGGCATTTGTCTGCAGCTTTGTCTCATCTACATAGAGAATCAGGGAACCGAGAAATTATTCCGCTAGTGTTCCATTCAGGGCACTCACTGTTTCCAATTCATTTTCTCTGAAGAATTGAGAGAGTGTGTGTGTGTGTGTGTGTGTGTGTGTGTGTGTGTGTGTGTGCGCGCGCGCGCATGCACGCGCATGCATATATCCTTGTTTTCTTGATATTCCCTTAGTTTTACCTAATTGCAGTAGCTTCTCTGAATCCTAAAGCTTGAAGCTACTGGAGCCAGAGTGTTGTGGCACAGGTTTACCCACTCCTTCAAGATGTGACCTGTGGATAAGTGACATGGGATTGCTGGCTCATTGTAGCCTCTGCCTTTAGGACAATTTGGGTGGAAGCTCTGGTGGGGAGACACGGCAGCTGATGCAGGTGTGAACCCCCTCTAAGTGGCTCTGCTCTCCCACACACCCGCCTGGGTGGGATGCCTTTCTCTCTCCAGGCGGGTAGAGGAATGTGGCCTCCTGTTTGTCATGCTTCCTTTCCTGGTTTAGCAATTGCCTTTTTATACTTCTCAACCCAAGAGAGAGACAGGAGCCAGGGCTGCTGAAACGGAGGCGCTCCCTTCACCTGCATCCCCACCCACAGGGACAGGATGAAGAGCACCAAAGGAGTATTGCTGTTTTTGAGGCAGGAAAAAGGTGTTGATGAGAAAGAGAAGATAATAAGGACTGGAACACGAGCATCTCCATGTCTCAAGGCTCACTTGCCAAAACAATTAACCGTGGTGAATGATAAAGAAATGAATGGCAAAATTCATTCTAAATAATTAAATGAGAGTCATCTATACCCCAAACATTTAGAGTGGTCTACCCTTTGACAGAGCAAGTCCTGTTAACAAAAATACAGCCTCCAGTTGTGAAGGGCTTACTGGGTGTCAGGCACATAGTCATCATGTTACATGCATTATCTTATTTAAACTTCACCTATGAGATTGATTCTCTTATTATTCCCATTTTATACATAAAGAAACAGCTAGCAGTTGGTGCAGGTCATGGCTCCAAAGTGAGCCTGTCCCCTACACCGTGCTATATCTCTTCTCAGTTAAGGAGGGCTAGGAGAGTGAGCTCAAAATCTGGTCCTCAGTCACCTAGGAGCTGGTTAAAATGCATATTCCTGGGTTCTGTCTCAGACCTCCTGGGACAGACCCTGAGGGACTGGGGCCTGGGCATCAGCATGGTGACAGGTCCCCTGGGATTTTGGTGCACACAAGTTTCAAACCCTCTGGACAAAACCAAAGCTAAAAGAATGCATATGACCAGGGTACACTCTACCAAAAAGCCATAGGAGCTCCATCCAGGTCAGGTGACCCAGGGGGATGGGAGGCTATCTGCAGCTCCATTAGGCTGTGACCAGTGAGAAGAAGCCCCACTGTGTCTCCTCTTGCCCAGCAGAATTTGCCTAGAAAGAGAGCTGGTAGATGCTCATGGCTCCAGTAACTTGCTCTGTGCAGGGACAGAGGAATGTCTTGTCATCAAGGAGGCCCCAGAGTGTCACGACCAAGTCAGAGCCACAGACATGCTCATTTCATGTCTGGTCCACTTCTCTTTCCTCCCCAACCTAGCCAGGACTCTTGTCCCAGCCACACTGCTGGCCTTTGGGGCAGAAGGATGATCTCTCCTCTGTAGTAGTAAACTAATTGTGGATTGTTTGCTTGACCATTTTGGGCCTTGGAAAGTGAAAATTTTCCTCAGACAGTGAACCCTGCTCAGAAGAGGTGTGACAAATCTTTGCAGCCTTGCCACCTCCCCTGCCAATTCCTACAAGACTTCTGAGGTTAATGGATATGTGGGGAAAGAGGTTTCTCCCATTTAAGCAGGTACTTTTGATTTTATTCCCTCAGTCAGATATTACCAAATTTCAAAAATTAAGCTTATGGTCAATTTCCTTATATAAAAAGTCACACCATCCCTAGTATATTAAGAGAAATAAGTGCAGAGTGGGACTGTGCATATAGTAGGTGATACACTGTTTTTTTCAAGGTTATATATGGGGTACTTATTTATGCATAGGCTTTCTGGAAAAATGCATAAGCTGGTAAGAAAGGTTTCTTCTGAGACAGGAAGGTAGGGGCTGGGGGTCGAGGTGCGGCATTCCTTGTCACTGCTTATTCTTTGGTATTGCTCATACAGTTAGCCATGTTCATGTACTGCATGAACAAAGAAACAACAAAAGGGAAACAAAGCAAAACAAGCAAAAGTGGTCACCGTCCAGGATACAGGTAAAATGGTGCCATGTTGCTGGATTCCTCTGCAATTCTTTGGTTGCGGAAACACAACAAAATCTTTGAGTTCCTGCCAGCCAACTGGGCCTTTGATCCACCAGGACTTCCAAGGGGCCCTAATAGTGCCCTTGGTGACAAATGCAATGTGGTGAATGTTACGGTAGGTATATGGCATACATGGGAGCCGGGGCACTTAGCCCAGGCTCTGGGATGGGAAGGGCACATGGGCACAAGGAAGGGGCAGTCCTCCTGGGCATAAAGTACAAGGTGGGAAGAAGATGAGGCTGGACAAAGGTGAGGCTGACATGCCAGGTATGGAGACCTTCACAGGTGTCCCATATCTCTGGGCTCTCTCCAAATGGTGATAAGAACCCCTGAAGGATTTGGAAGGAGGGAGTGAGAATGCAGGTGGTCTGTAGTCAGAATAAAATTTCAAACCATGACGCTGGTTGTTACTGGGCTGGCTGAGTCAGAGGACAATTCAGAGGTAGGAAGAGTAGGTGAGAGAAGACTTCATTCTTCATCCCTGTGAGATGTGATAGTGGCCTTACGTTAGACAGGAGGAGCCAGATTCCCATAGCAGTTAATTACCCAAATGATGAGGTGCAGTCGGGGCCTTGGCATTTCTGGTCATTTCTCATGGAACAGGATCCCCTTGTAAAGACTGGAAACTGGCGCTCCTGTCTCCATAGCAGGGTTGCACCGTGTCCATGACAGCGGATGGGACTCTAGCTCAGGACACGAAGACCATCTTTTTGGACTGCAAAAGCCTCCAGTTTTCTTTTGAGCAATTCTGGGGAGATATGAGCCCGAATAGGGTAAAAGAAGACTATCCTCTCAATTAGGCTAAAAGTGGATTAAAGTCAAGTTGAAAAATGAAAGCATTTGGACCAGTCTTGTTTCCTGAGTTCAGGGAGCAGTTTATACTTGTTAGAGCTCTTTTATTGAGAGGCAAGGAATGGTTAATAAAAAGGCGCCCTTATATCTAAGAGCGACGGGCCTTGTTTTTCTTCCTTAAAGAGACAGATTTTTTGCTGTTGATGAAGGCTCTTAGAGATTGTAGTTTAAATTCAACTGGAAAGTGGTCACTGACATCCAGGGCCTGTAAAGAAAAAAGGGAGATAAATTTGAGAATTGGGATACACTCTCATTTTAGCAATGAGCAAATTCAGGCACTGGGAGGGAAGGCCAAATGCTCAAAGTCACCCAACAGATCATACACTGGTGAACACCTGTCCCTGGACCAGCACAATCAGAAATTTAGGTAGGTCTTCAAGTCACAGAATCATAGGCTTTGAGCCTCAAAGTCCAGAGGCCCAATTTGTGTCTCCAGTGATGACTTCAAAGGGTGACACCAACCCGTCCTCCCAGGACGGTGGCACAGAAAGACAAGATGGCAGTCATACCTCCTGTTCAGTTAACCCATAAGCTTCCTGGAAGTCAAAGGTGCCGTTTGATTTGGGAACGACAGAGCTGACAATCTCTTGTCCCCTCAACACGATCCTGCAGAAGGGGAGGGGAAAGTCATGTTAATTCACCCTACTGATTTTTGAAATCAGACCAAGGTCCACGTGTCTGACATCTGGAACTGACTGAGCAGCCTGGCCCATTCACCTGGCACTCAAAGTCCAGACCTGGTTTTAGCTTGTGATCCTCAGGAGGTGCCTAAGACTGGAAAATAGCATCAGCCCCTGCCATGGCCCTGTGGGCACCAACCAGGACAGCGTTTCCCTGTGTGGACAGGTAGCCCTGGTGGTAGAAAATATTTTATATGACATATGGACACCACACCACATAGCAGTATCTCGCATCCTGAGAATATTATTTCCTTTGCAATTATTTTCCCCTGTTCAATTATGGAGAAGGGGCCTGGCTTGTCTGTAGTACAAGCTCCCATTTTGATTTAGAAAGAGCAGGCTGCAACCACCAAGCATTCCAGAGGCAAGAGAATTAAGGCAGAATTTACATTGTTAGGTTTTCACTGGGAATATTTTAACAGTTATTTTTGATTTATGGCAAATGATACTGTTTTCTCACCTTAGCATTATGGATTTTCCCTTAAAATTAATTTATTTTGGTAAGAAATGAATGAATTTAAAGACAAATATGGAGAAAAACCATAGTACAGTGGCTTTGCAGCGATAACCAAAAATGTGAATGTGGTAGTTAAATGGGTTTTGAAAGCATAAACTCTAATGAATACCAAGTGGGTGGAAGCAGCTAGGGTCTACATGGCCCCTACAGAATAGTTGAAGAATGACAAGATGAGTCAAAGAGCTAGCTCATGACCATCCACTGAGCTTTCCTTGATTCCTGCCAGCTGATTTGGTTTCCAGTGTTTGCTATCAACACCACCCACCACCCGGTTAACTTTAATCCACAAGTAAACTCTTCACATGCAGATGGAGATTTCTTAAAGCAATTCTTTCACACACAGAGAGTCTGGAACAACACAATAAAGTAAGGTTCTGCCATTTCTCATGTTTAGGTATGTGTGTGGGCAGGCCAGCTGATTGTGTCAGCTTTCTGGAGGCTGCTCCAGCACAGGGGAGGTGGTCAATAGGTATTTGAGCAAAGAGCAAAGATTGGAATTGAGACCATTTCATCTTACTTCCCTTATTAAACATTTAATGCCTTTTTTAAAACCACAAAAGCCACACGCTATTAAAGAAAGCATAAAATTCAGAACAGCAAAATAAGAAATCAGTCTTTCAAAAAACCACGTCATCCTGCCATCCTTTGGCATACGTGTGTATAACATCAGGGTTCTAGTAAATACCTTTTCGACTTTTTCCCCACCCACCTAATCTATTGTGAACATCTTTCCCTGTGATTCAATGTTCTTCTGCTTCACTGTTTTCAATCACCTCCCTCTTATTTGCCAGGGGAGAAGAATGGGGCCACAGAAGGGACTTGACCTGTCCAAGGCTGCATAACTGACATGTGCTTTGCTGGCAGCCCCTCAAAACAGGAGAGAGAGGGGGCACGGGGCTCAGTCTCCTGGAACTTCCCATCTTGCCCCGCTTTGCCCAGTGCTTAGGTTGTTTCCACTTTTGAGGGCTGGAATGAACACTTCTGCAACAGACACTCCAGGCCTGAAAGCTCCAAGAGGAACGAAGGAGGTCATGAGATGAAAATGAAAGCCAGACCTCAAAACTAGAGAAGTAAGACAACTATCTTCTTGCAGATGGCCATCTCACGCTTCCTTGGTGGCAGGCTGAGCCCTGGGAAAGGAAACCACCCATGCGACCAGGTTTCCTAGGGGCCTCCCGACCTGTGGTCTCCACTGCGGATGAACAGATCATGAACATTTGCGGTCTTCAGGCACCCTCCGGATTTAAGGAGCAAAAATTAAAGCCGACTGAAAATCCCCAGAGAGACTTTACAAATATAAGAGCATGTTATTTAAATGTGTGTACTTACATTTAGAAAATGTGCAGCAAAAGCTTTAGAAGTGTGAATACCCTAGCACTAACTGGGCTCATTTTCAGAGTTTTACCCTAAGGAAGTCATAAATATATACACAAAATGCATATATAGAATGTTCATTTCAGCAGAACTTTTAATAACAAATCTTTGGTAATATAATAACCTAATGCCCAAAGATAGGGTATTGATCAAGTAAACGGTGGCTTGTCTTTGTGATAGAATAATGAACAGCAATGAATGCACTGAGCTCTTACTATATGGTAAGCATTGTGTGATAAGATTTACACGTTACTTCTTTTAATCCTCATCATATATCCATGGGTGAGGCGCTACTATAATCTCCATTTTATAAGTGAGGAAACAAAGGCACAGAGAGTTTACGTCTCTTGGTCATAGACATATTAAGTAATAGAGTTTGATTTTAAATTCAGGACTGTCTGACAGTAAAGCCCACACTTGCTACTACTAAACTACAGTGTCCAGTTAATGCAATTTGTATACTATACAAAGCACTAAGTGGAGAGGCCTGAAATCTAATTAACTCAGCTCTCCAAGCCAAGTGCCTCATCTGCCAAGAGGGGGTTTCTTTTCTAATGCATACCAAGCACTGAATGGGGTAGCAGCCTCTGGCAGATGCCTTCTACCTGTCATATGCACAGTTGGTACTCTTCTTGACTGTGGTGTCCTCTTGGTCCCCAATCAGCCAAGTGAATCTGTGGTCAGTCCTTAGGCGAATGCTTTTCCAGGCCTTCTTGGGGACATAGGTGCAGCCCGCGTTGAAGTCACCCATGAAAATGAAATTCTGAAAGATATGACTTGGAGCATCAGGCACCTGGTAGACATTGTTGCCAAACACTTTTGCTCAGAACTGCTGGCACGACTCCATCTCCCATTCCCAGTAAATGATGGGTTCTGTTATGGCCTAAATTGTATTTTCCCAAATTCCCATGTTGAAGTCCTGAGCGTCAGTGCCTTAGAATGTGACTGTATTTGGGAAGGGGGCCTTTAAAGAGGTAATTAAGGTAAAATGAGCTTATACAGGTGGACCCTAATATGACTGGTGTTCTCATGAGAGGAGGAGATTAGGACACAGACACAGAGGGAAGACCAAGGAGAGAAACCTCAGCAGAAACCACCCTTGCTGACACCTTGATCCTGGAGATCTAGCCTCCAGAATTGTGAGGAAACAAATCTGTTTTTTAAGCCACCCAGTTTCTGTTAAAGCCCTAGCAAACTAATATGAGGTCTTAACTTTTTTTTTTTTGCCTTTTCAAAGAAGAGGCCATGGGTTTAAAATTGAGTCACAGTTTTGATGAGTATTTGGCAGGCGAGTATGTACAAGAGAAGATGTTCTTAATGGGAAAAAAGATGTTCACTCTAGCTGCTTCCTCCTGTTCTTAGTCACCATGTTTCTGTAATTCAGCATGCAGCATTAGGTGGGAATAAAAGAACACCACTAATTTACTCCCTCACGTCCTTTATCTGTGGCTTAAATATGTGAATGAATCAACGCCTTTTGTTTCCAAGCAGGAAAAATGAACTTGGGTGGTGTATTAGACAGCTTTGGCGCAGTTCTTTCTCTCCTATTGTCTTAAAGTTGGGAATGTATTCCTGTGGAAATTCTGTATATTGGAGAAGTGGAAAGAACCTTAGGCCACCAACAGAATCATTCTATCTTGGACGTGTTTTTCCCTGTGGGGCTCTTGCAACAGAATTTTAATATCTTTCAATCCAGAGGAAGTGCCAGATTTCCTTGTTTGTACTATTGTTTGGGGCTGTTGCTGACTTTAGACTTTTCTTCAAAAACATTTTATTTTGACCTCAGTGGTCATGATTTTCCCTGAGATTGATGGGCTCAGTTGAGGACAGAATGTCGTGACCACCAGCTTCTATTAATAGAGGCAGGATTTACTGAGCATTCACTGTGTGCAGTAAGTGTTTTATAAAGTTTCCTTTAAATCTCACGAACACTAGGTGGTAGAAGGACCTTTAACCTCTGTAGAAACAGCATTAGAGGGCTGGCTCTATACCACTCAACTGGGAGGTTCAAGGGGAGAAGTCAAGAACCAAATGCCAATCTGCCTAACTGAAGGCCCCTCAGCACGAGTTTCCCTTCTCATTCATTTTTTGGGCTACTGATGCCTTCCAAGTGCCCAGCGCTTAACAGATGCTCAATAAATTCTTGTTGAATGAATGAATACATTCATAATTTTAGAAATAAATTATTCTTTCTCTCACTCTGCTCTTTACAAATAAGCAATGACATATACCTCTTGTGTTCTCCTTGCCCCAGCTCTGTGCTCGTGCTTTACTTGGCTCATTTTGAACTTTTGGAAGTGAAACTGAGGAGGAGGAAAGGGAATCACTGGAGTCACATTCTGAAAGGAGAAAAGAATGAGGAAGAGCCCTCTAGTGCAGGAGTCCCCAACTACCAGGCCTCAGACCACTACAGGTCTATGGCCTGTTAGGAACCAGGCCATACAGCAGGAGGTGAGCAGCGGGCACGAAGCTTCATCTCTATTTACAGCCGCTCACAGCGCTAGCATCACCACCTCAGCTCCACCTCAAATCATCAGATATTAGATTCTCACAGGAGCACTGATCCCTGGTGCCAAAAAGGTTGGAGACCACTGCTTTAGAACACTTCTGTATTTACTAAGTATTTTCACAGACCCTTACAGCAACAGGTGGTAGTGTCCCTGTTTTCCAGGTGAGGAAATAATTAAGGCTAAAGAGATGTTAGATGTATTCACCTTCTGTGAGAATAGCACCCCTAGTTTGGGCAACTGCTTCCCTCCTCCACCATAGTCTATTAGGTTGGGGTGGAGCTAACACAGATTTAGCTAATCAGAGCATCTCAACCCCCTCATCACAGCGATTGGTTCAGGAATGGACATTTGGCCTAATCAGAGCCAGTCACACTCAATCCCAGGGCACTTGTTACATTGTCAGTTGATCTAGAAGCTCTATCCTAAGCTGCTGAAGAGTGGAGCCAGCCCCAAAATGGAGCCCACCCAGAGACAAAAAGAGGGCCAAGAGATGGAAAGAGTAAAGCCAAGCCCTGACTACTTTGTCTGAGCCCTGGATCCAGCTATGCCTAAACTACTCCTGAACTCTTAGTTACAAGAACCAAAAAATTGCTTCTCTTTTTCATGAGTCAGTATGAGATTCTGTCACTTGCAATTGAAAGACTCTTGACCTCTTTCTGTTTCACTGTTCTCAACTACAAAGGAGAATGAATAAAATAGTTACCTCATAGGGTTATTAGGAAGATTAAATAAATGTGTGTATGTCCAGCTTTAGCATGGTGCCTGGCACTAGCTATTCCCTTAGTGAATTTTGGCAGCCATTATCAGTGGAACAGTGTATGAATTCCTAAGACCCACATGGATGGTACCCAGGCAGATTCAGCAAGAAGGGTATTTAGGGCTGAGGACTCTTAGGTAGCCACTCATCCCTCTCAAGGACCAGATTCTGCCAGACTCAGAGGGAATTCAACAGACTCAGAGGGTCATCACCTCTGCCTTCCAACGGCGTTTTATCTCCATGTAGACATCAGCCAGCTCATCAATCTCTTTAACGGATGTCTCAGGGGTAGTGTGCAGGGGGATAATCACAAAGTCCTTGACAGCTGAGGAACAGGAAAGAGGCAGAGGTCACACACTTTCTTGGGCAATGGTCCAGGGACACTGCCCAGGGGAAACAGGCTGTCCTCCCAGGCATG
Organism: Macroglossus sobrinus; assembly: GCA_004027375.1. Lineage (NCBI taxonomy): Eukaryota > Metazoa > Chordata > Mammalia > Chiroptera > Pteropodidae > Macroglossus > Macroglossus sobrinus. The sequence continues at coordinate 635,147 of PVKZ01000139.1, forward strand.
GACTCTGTTGTCCGGGTCCCCTCGTTTCCAGAGAGTCTAGCCAGTGGCTGAGATCAGAACGAGCTTAGCATTGTGAGGCCGCTATTTTCAGTACATGAAAGCCTCTTTTCTCCCACTCGCCCTTCACAGCTAAGAAAAAGCTGGCAGACAATGTTCCTTTCTGGCATTGTGGGTGTTTCTATTTTCTCATTTTTAAAAAAACTGTATTTTCTATTTTTTAAAAATAATAAGCCTGTTTGGTTTTTGTACTAAGGAAAAAAATTTTTTCTAATTACAAAAAACAAAGCATATCAGTTTATACTCCTCTTGTAATCAAGAAAAAAAAGCCCAAAAAAGTTATTTTAAAAAAGTGTGGTTTTTTGTTGTTGTTGTTTTGTTGTTGTTGTTGTTGTTGTTGTTTTGGCAAAGTGTCTAAAACCCTCCCTACACCAGGAGGGACGGAGAGAGCCTGACTGAGGGAATGTGGGTGAGAATCGAAACTGAGCCTTGCCCACTTGCTGGAAGCAGCTGTTGAGTTCTGAACACCTCCTCTACAGGCTTTCCCTCCTTCTATGCCTGGGTCCCCATGCCAACTCAGGAGCTGGGTGCTACTGTGTGGTCACACAGTGGGGAGCCAGGACTCAGACCTGGCCGCCTGCTCCAGGACCCCACACTGATCCAGCAGCCTTATCTCCTGCTTCCCTTCTCAGGCCTCCATTTCACTCACCCTCTCTTTGGACACTTTACCTTTCCTATCAATTAGCTTGTGTGCTCACTGTGCCCTTCCTCCAAAACACCCTTCCCCCCAGCCCTCTCTGACTTGTCTTCTTCAGGTCGCAGCTTAATGTCACCTCCTTATGCCTGATCTCCCCATCTGAGGTGGGCCCCTCTCCCTGCTAGTCAATGCATGCTGCTTACTTCCTTCATGCTGTGAAATTACTTGCTTTACTTCTTTTTTGGCCCACTGGAACCTAGCACTGTGAGGATAGGCTTATCTGTCTCATTCATCCTCTTGGTTCCAGTACATAGCCCAGTGCCTGGCACATTGGAGGTGCTCAGAAATGTTTGTTAACTGACTGATTGAGTGAATGAATGAAAAGATAGATGAATAGCTAACCTCTTCATCTTTAGTCCCAGAGAGAGGGAACAGCTTTCCTTGCACAAGAGAGAAAACTCTAAATAGGTCATGGCTGAGGTGCCATCCCAGGGGAGAGAGGGAGACAGGGAGAAGAATGGAAGTGTGGAAGCTCATTACAAACAGGTTCATTTGTAGTTCACAAAGGCTGAGGACTTCCTTGGAGAAAAAATAATTATTACTGGGGAGGGAGCACTCTGAACACTGACCTGGTCAGCATATGTGAATGGTGTGCATAACAAAGAGGATTGTTGCCTGTGCTCTCTGAAGGACATTTCTTGCCCCCAAAGCCTCCACCTCCTCTTTTCCTATTGGCAGTTTTCTCACCATTCTCCCATGTTTCTCAACACTCTGCCTCCGAGGTAACTAACCCAGGGCAGAAATAGCCAGGAAGTTCATTTGTGTAGTGTAGATATAGAGGTACATATATTTGTTTAGCCATTATCTATCTCCCCTACTACAACATAACTTTGCAGGGGGAGGGACCTTTTCTGTCTTATCCAGCACCCAGAACAGAGCCTAGTACGTAGAAGGTACTGAAAAAATATTTGATTCTGTATAGCTTCAATTGGCAAACCAAATTTATTCTTGACTTTCCACTGAGTGCCACACAGTGGTTAAGAGAATGAGCTCCTGAGCTGGTGGCTTGAGTCACAACCCTGGCTCGTCCATTTCCTGGATGTGGGATGACCTTGGACAAGTGACTCCACCTTTCTGAACCTGGGTGTGGTCCTGATTCCTACACTGTAGGGTTATTGAAGGAGTACAGGAGCCTGGGATCCTGTACTCTAATCAAGGATCAATAATTATTAGTGGCTAATACGAGTAGTATTATTTTAGAGTTCTGGGTGCAATCATTTGGACTTCCTCTCTATACCCAGTCTGTGGAAGAAACATCTATGTAGTTACTGGAGGGAGAGTGAGACCCTAGCTTGGGGGTGAGGTGTTCATTTTTGCTGGCCATTTCTTCATTTTTTTTTAAATGAAAGAATAATTGAACTTGATTGGGACTGAGGAATTGCAATAAATAATTTCTATCAGCCTAAATGCTCCAAAGACAGTAGAGTTAGCAAGGATTCAAGAAGGTGGACTCCAGGCTGGGGAGATCTTGAGTCATGGTATTCTGTGAAGCCAGCCTGGTGCCATCAAAGTATACTGCATCCCCTACATTCAGGTATTAAAAGTTCTTAATGGCTTTCTCAGTCAAGCCTAAAGCCCCCCAAAGGATGCTGCATTAACCCTAGGATCACAGCCCATACTCAGGGCTGCTGCCCATTTATGGGATCATTGGGGGAATCATGGGTGAGAAGGGCCTGTGGGTCTCACCAGTATAGGGTGATTGGAACCAGACCACAAAGGGTTCCCTGGAAAACACGTCTGCATCTCCAGCCTGATAGTCATGGTAGAGGTAGCTCTCCTTCACAGACACTAGCTTTTCTCTAGAAGAGAAAAAAGAAACCCCACTGAGCTGAGTCAGCTATCTTCTTACTTTTTTCAAGAAGCAGAAACATAGGTTCCCATGGCTTCATTAGCCTCCCAAGGCTGGAGTGCTAGAAGGGATCTTTCATCCTGAAAACAAGGCTTAGTCAACTCTTCTCAATAGCTGGGGCCCTTTGGGAACTGAAGATCTGAGCAGTAACAGTTTTCTGGGGTACCACAAGTTAATGTTCAGACTTAGAACAAATTACTAGTAGGAAGAAGATGAGAATATGTAGTTCTAGAGACAACTGTGCTAGGTAACTGAGGTTTCCATTCCTGGACCAGAACTTGGCTATGAAGAATGAAGAACTCCTGACCCCCTTGACTAGGCAGCCACTGAGTTAACCAACAAATTAGGTGTTAGAAAGCTGCTCATGCTTTCTAATTTGCAGAGTTAATACTTTGCACCATCCCCAATTTTGACAGCAAATATTTTGGTGGATAATGAGAACTGGTAAGAGATCAAAATTTGATTTTGATGAAAAAAATGCATTTTGATTCAGTTCAGTCACAATTTATAAACAAACCATGTTCCAGGAAGCATAGATTATACTTACTTATAGAGAAAAGCATACTGTTCTTTATATGTTTTTCTTCCAAGCCGAGAGCTAATTATATAGTTGTATGTTGTACTTCTTGAATATCTAGAAAACATAAAGATTTTACATTGCATCTTAAAAGCAAAACATTCTTGCATTGCATAGGTTCTCCTCTCTTCAATCTGCATTCATATTTCCAATGGCATCATGTAGAAGGTCAACCATTTATCATAATCTTCGAGTATAAAATGGGCCACCATTGACTGGGAATGTGACATCTGCCAAGGATCTTTACAGCTATTATTTCTTGCCCATATAAGGTAGGTGCTATTGTTACTCCCTTTTGATAGTTTTCAAGTACAAAGGTAGGATTTGAACCCAGAACCTACTCACTCCCAAATCCACATGCTTTGGCCTCTATCTCTGGGAGACCCTTAAGAACCTTAAGGTTTAGTCCAGAATCAACCTCAAACAGCACTCTGGCCCATGGCTGGTGCTGCACCTCCTAATTCCTGGTGGAGCAAACCTCATCAGGTCACCCTGTCCATACACCTCCCCTGAGCATTTGTCTTATGCAGGATACATCCTTGAGGTTCCATTGACTCTACCACTCACCCATTCCAGGGAAACTTGACTCAGTATGTTTGCCAAAACTGCTGAGAAATCTACCCTGTGCAGTCTAACTCAGCTTTACTTCCTCTGCACACAAAAAGATCTAGGGCATGTCTAAGCTACCACATAGTCTCAGGTTCAGTTGAAAAAGAAACAGAGGGATCTTTAGGGGCCAACTTAGATACTACAGTCATTCCTGGGACTTTAGATACATATTCTAAGGCAAATCCGGCCACTGGGGTCCAAGGGGCGTGGGCAATGGATTCCTGTGGGCTTCCGGTTTGGGAAGGCTGGCCCTGTTCTGAATCTAGCCTGCCAAGTCTTGAGTTGGCAAATTGTTTACAAAGACTCAGCTGTGAGATGACTAAGACCCCTCTTAGCTTAAGGAAGGTAAGGGGACAAACAGGCCTGGCTCTCCCTGGAGTCCACAGTACAGTACAGGGAGGTTGGGGAGAACTGAGATCACTGGGGATGGGAAGACTTGCTCCAGACCAAGGTAAGGAGATACCTAGAGCCTCCCATCTCTTCAGTCCCCCATACTTCTGAACACCAATCAGAGCTACTCCAAGGATGGCTGAGGGCACTCAGGCTAAATTAGAGCATTGGCTTTGGAGTCAAACATGATCCTGTTCAAAGGCAGGCTCAGTCATTTACTGGATGGGTGACCTTGGGCAGGTCCTTCCTATCTGTGCCTCAGGTCCCTCAGCTATAAGGAAAGCAATTATAATATCTACCCCATAGGGTTATTATGGGGAGTAAATAAAATAGCACATGTAAATGAATTGACAAGATGCCTGGCATGTTGTTAGAGTATTGATATTAGCTGTGACATGTGGCCACCAGGACCATCATCTGCCATTATAATTCCCTTCATTTTACTAGTAATAGACATCATCAACCATTAGTGACCACTGCTACATGCCAGGCACAGTTCTACGTCTTTTGTGCATGATTTAATTAACACCGCATCCCAGGAAGATGGGTTCTATTATTAGCTTCATTTTGTAGACAGGGAAAATGAGGTTAGGTAACTTGTTTGAGGTCATGGCAGAGCCAGGATCCAGACCTAAGTGTCTGAGGTGAGCATAGATGCCTAACTCCTGTGCTACACCTCCTCTTCCATTGTCAAAGGTCAGATCCAGAAACAGTACACCCGCCAAACTAAAAAGAAGGAAAGCTTAGCTCCAACTCTGTGTTTTCAGATGAGAAACTGAGGCCCAGAGAGGGGTAAGGCCAGTCTTCTGTGTGAGGGGAGTGGCCAAAGCTGTTTCTCCTGGGCCTAATGAGGCTCGATTGACCATTCATTGTGTTTTTCCTAATTACAAAAGTATAATAATGGTCAGATGTATTGTTTGTGCAATCTGGACGGCAGATACATGGCTGTTATCATTTTCTCTGTGCTTTTAACTATGTTTAACTATTTTGTCAGAAAAAGAAAGAGAATGTAACATTCTCATTGTAATAAATTTAGAAAATACAGAAAATATATGAAAGAAATCACATTAAAATTTCTTGTAAATTTATACTCTGAGATAGCCACTATCAACATTTTGGTTTATTGCCTTTTAATCTTTTATAAGTTTTTTTTTTTTTTTGCTTACATAATTGAACTACTTGGCACACAGTATATGCTCTAGTTTGTTGTTTAATTTTGTCATGAATCTATGAAAGAAAGATTGTATTAGAAGTTTTGAAAAATCAGGGTACATCAGAACCACCTGAAAAGTTTGTTAATAAAAGATTCTTCTCTTATAAATATTCTCATTCTATAGACCAGAGGCTCTTAGTTATAGTTTTAACTCACTCTGGGGTGATTTTCAGGTGGATTGGTCTACTGATTATTCTTTGAGAAAGAATATAAATTATAGAGAAAAAATGGTATAGATGAAAAAAAGTTGTGATGGAAACAAGGAGCAAGCAGCAAGGAAAAATTGCCTGGGATCTAGAGAAATAAGCCATACAACTAGGAGGAAATCCAAGAAATCACCCTGCAGTGGCAGAAGGTAGGACAGGGTGAGGATGCCTGGCTGCCCTGTCCTAAGCGACAGAGTGAGCCAGAGGCAGCAGCAGAGGCAGAAGCCTCTTGAAGGGGCCACGTCCCCGAGCAGATTTTCGTAGTGATGGACTTGCTGGCTCTGAGCACCAGTGCCGATTAGGCTGCGTGCAGGGGGCACCAGGGACTTACAGGGAGACATTGTTAGAATGAGGGCCGAGTTGAAACACGCTCTGTACAGAAGTGCCAGTGGGATCCATTGTTTCCTGTTGAGCCCTCCCCACTCCCAGTGTGCAGACACAGTGCTGCCATAGCTGTGATCTAGTTTGTTATCCAGTTATCAAACTAGATAACAGAGGTCGCTCCGCCCAGAGGATTCCCTGAAACCCACCTCCCCCAGCTGGCAGCCCTACCCAAGCCACATCCAGGTATATATCCTCCAGTGAGTCAGGTGCTCCTTGCTGAGCAGCACCTAGACTCACACTGAAGGCAGCTGACCTCTGTTTCTGGTGTGGCCTTTTGAAGCAACTATAAGCACAGCATCTGTGGATTGCTTGCTGAATCTTAGCAGGTGGCCTTGGAGGGGTAGAGGCTTGGGCTAAGTATGGCCTGCAGCTGAACCCCTCTCAGGATTGTGCCACTGGACACCAACTTCACAAATCCACAATAAGACTGGGAGAATTAGGAGCTTTGCTTGATACATAGAAATAGACATGAAAAGGCAACCAATATGGGAATACAAAGAAGCAGAAACCATATGAGAGAAAAGAACAGAGATCCAGATATAATAGAGTCAAGTAACAGATGCAGAGTTCAAAACACTGGTTATAAAGATACTCAATGAATTTTTGAGAACTGTAGATAAATTCAGTGAGAATTTCAGTAAAGAGATTAAAAAGATAAAAATGGAAATGGGAATTATAAAAGGGAACTAGTCTGAAATGAAAAACATTATCTGAGATGAGAAGTATATTAAATGGAATAAACAAAGGAATAAACAGAGCGAATAAAGAGGATCAAATGCCCTATCTATTGATGAGAAAACTAAGGACATGAAATCAGAATGGCAAGAGATAAGATGCCTTGCTATAAAAATAATTTAAGGAGCATATGGGACCCTATTAAGAGTCAAAAGATTTGTCTGATTGGCATAACTGAAGAAAATCAAGATGTTGAACAGCTGTTTGAAGAAATAATGATGAAAAACTTCCCTAACCTGGTGAAGGAAATGAACATAAAACCCCAGGAAGCTCATAGAATTATAAAAAAGGATCCAAAGAGGCCCACACCAATGCACATCATAATTAAAATGCCAAAGGTTAAATACAAGGAAAGAATATTAAAAGCAGCGAGAGAAAAACAGATAATTTCTTATAAGGGAACACCCATAAGACTGGCAGCTGATTTCTCAAAATAAACTATGCAGAACAGAAGGGCTTGGCACAAAATATTTAATAGAATGAAGACCCCAAGAATAATTTATCCAGCAAAGCTATCGTTTAGATTTGAAGGACAGATAAAGAGCTTCTCAGACAGAAATAAGCTAAAGGAATTTATCACCACTAAGCCAATATTACAGAAAATGTTGGAGGGACTTCTTTAAGAAGAAAAAACATGTATCAAAACAGAAATAAAGAATGGTAACAACTACATTCCTATCAATAAGTACCTTTAATGGAAAAGAATTAAGTGCTCCAAACAAAAGATAGCATAGCTGAAAGGATAAGACATATGAAAAGGAAGGGGATGGAAAAAGATATTGCTTTGATGGACCTAGAAGGTATTTAAGTCAGACAGAGAAAGGTTAACACTGTATGATTTCACTTACATGCAGAATCTAAGGAATAAAAAGAACAAACTAATCAAAAACAGACTCACAAATATAGTGGACAATTTGGTGTCGGACAGAGTGGGGGAATGTTGGGGGCTGGGAGAATGTGGTGAAGGGCTAAAGAAGTACAAATTAGTAGCTGATGGAAAGTCCCAGGCATGAGGAGCACAGCATAGGGAATGCAGTTAGCATTAATATGTTGGCTAGGTGGAGGGTCAGGGGAGGGAGGGTGCAACTGGGGGGATTGTTTTATGAACTATACAAATGTCTAAAAAATAATAATTTAAAACATAATAAAAACAAAAAAGAATATAAATCATAAATATAACCCAAAGTCATTTAAAACTATTTGAGAATATTATCATTTAAAAATTTTTTAATTAATTTTTTATGCTGACATTGGTTAATGAAATTCAGTAAGTTTCAGCTGCACATTTTAATAGTAAAGCCTATATATACATATATATACACACACACACACACACACACATTGTGTGTTCACCTCCCATAGTTAGACTTCTTTCTGTCACCAATATTTGACCCATTTTACCCAATCTACTTCTCCATTCCCCTTTTAAATTTTTAAATTATAAAATCAATTCAGACTTTTTATAAAATATTAAAATCATAAGGAAGCATATAAAATAAAAAGCAAGGTTCCTCATTCCTTCCCTGACCCTGAACACAATGGTCCTCCAATCATAGCTCTCTACCTCCCAGCAGAAACCACTATTAACAGTTTGGAGCATATCCTTCTCATTTTTCTTCTTCCTCCATGCAAACACACACTTATCCATGTATAATGTGATGTGATGTGTTACTCTACCTACAATTCTGAACTTGCTTTTTTCAATATATTGCAGCCATATTTTCATGCTAGAATATTTAGCTCTAACCCATTCTGTAGCAAACATGATTTTTAATGTCTACATAATATTTCAGCCTATGGGCATATCATAATGTCCTATTCACACTCAATCTTTTCTTTATTACAGTACTACTCTGCTCAACCTCTTGTCAGTTTCTTTCACTTCTCTCTCTGCTGTGACTCCTCATCTGTTTTCCGTATTTAAATTTATCATATTAAAACTAGCTGGTTGAAAGTTCTCAGGACAGTGGCTGATGGCATTGGAAACCTGGGCAGTGTTGGCCACATGAACTGGTGGTGAGGGTGAGTGCTCTTATACTACATTCAGTTCCCTGGGATGTTTCAAGTGCCCTTGTCCTTGATCGTGAGCCAATAGAGGATCCTAGGGGGCCCCATCTTTACCCATTCAGCCTCTTCTTCAGCAGGGGACAGATCGTGTTGTAGCTGTCCTTGATTTCCATCAGGAGTATGATGTCACAGCGTTTGATGACCTGCAGAGAAAGAATTCCCAGGTGTTTGAGGCCATTTACTACAAATACTAAAAATCTTTTTGGGAGTACTTACTATGTTCTAAATATCAAATTGGGTGCTTTGTTAAATTCATTAATTCCCAGAAATAAATGAAGAACTTTCTGAGGTAGGTGCTAATAATATGTCCATTTTAAAGACAAGGAGCCTGAGGCTTCAGAAAGCCAAGTACCCAAAGTTATCTAGATAGGAAGAGGCTGAGGCAGAATGTGAACATAGGCAATCCAAATCTGGAGTCCACATCATACCCAGCAAGTCCTACCTCTTGATTCTTGATTTTGCTTAAATAATAATAAGAAGAAGAAGGAGAAGAAGAAGAAGAAGAAAAAGAAGAAGAAGAAGAAGAAGAAGAAGAAGAAGAAGAAGAAGAAGAAGAAGAAGAAGAAGAAGAAGAAGAAGAAGAAGAAGAAGAAGAAGAAGAAGAAGAAGAAGAAGAAGAAGACTTACTGAGCCCTTAGTAAGTGAAAAGTATCAGGCTGGGTACTGAGGAAATAAAGAAGCATAATTTTAAGAGCTGACATTTATTGTGAGCCCAATCTGAGTCTCACAAACCTTTGAGACAGCTATGATTATTAGCCCATTAAACACAGAAAGAAACCAAGCTCATAGTGACTGAGACTAGTTTAGGGTCACACAGCCAGTATAGGTGGTAGAATCAGGATCTGAACTCAGGGTGCTGACTATAGAGCTAAACTGTTAAAATATAGCCCTTGTCATTAAAGACTCAAAGTTCAGTGAGAAGAAACAAATGGAAGCAACTAGTACAATGAGAGGCAAATGCAATTTGTGCTAAAAAAAAAAGTCACAACTGCGGAAGGGTTGAGAGATAATTATTTCTGCCCAGAGGATCAGGGGAGGCTCCACAGAAGAGATAGCATTTGAACAGGCTCTGAAAGGTGAGAAGGAGCTCAGTAAATAAAGAATGCAGGAGAGGCTCCTTTAAGGTGAGCAACAGCCTGGAGATCAGGGTGCTGACCAAGCCCGTGTCCCTTGGAGACCACGGGAACCTGCCTGTGTGTGGGATCCTGATGGGCTCAAGCCTCGGGATTTATTGGTCAAGGACAGGACATCCTCAAGGTTAATTCTGTCCTCTCACACAGCCACCAAGGACTTGGAGCAGGAGGAGCATGTCGCTGGCCCTATTTGCAGAGCATATGTCTGGCTCCCTCTCTAGAAAGGTGAAGCGGGGAGAGCCACCGCACTGGTTTGTGCAGTCTTTAAGGAGCTGCTGAGGGTAGAGATGCACCCATGTAGTGAAAGAGGAGGAAAACTATGTCTGAGTCTGGATCCTTCCGTCAAAGGGCTTGAAATCTATGGCATCAGCCTTGCAGGTTTCCCCAGGGAGAGCCAGGTGCTGCTCGCCAAGCCAGCCTGCTGACTTGTGACTGCCTGACCTTTCTGGATAGTACTTTAGAATATGTGTCAAAAGCCTTAAAAATGTATTTGCTGTTTCGTCTAGTTTTTCCACTTTGAGGAATGCCTTCTATTGTAAAGAAATATCTAGTACTTCTCTGCACTTTAATTTCCTCATCTATAAATTAGGATGATTGATAGTCATTTCCTCACAAGGTTGCTAGAGGATTAAATGAGTAATTAGAACGTGCCAGCCATCTAGTTATTATTATTATTACTTGTACAGATCAAAGAGAAAGACGCATTGCAACAACAACAACAACAAAAAGTGGAAATAACCTAAGTATTCCCAAATAGGAAAGCATTAAATGAAATATATTGAAAACATAGCATAAAGTCTTATATAGCACTGAAAGTCACATTTTAAAAGAATGTTAACATGTGAATTACTTGTACTATAAAAGCAGAATATAAAAGTGATGATCTGGGGTGTTTTCCATGCTGCAAAATAGATGCAGACTTACATGTTTATTTTTGCATAGAAAAATGACCATAACAAAGTTACTCAAATGCCAGCAGGTGTTATCTTTGAATGACAGGATTCTAGGTGATTTTTTTCTTTATATGTTTTTATATTTTCAAAATTGTCCAAAATTACTATATTTAATTTAATAAAATTAATGTATAGATTATAAGCTTATAATTTTAAAAATTAAAGTGTTATTGTAAAAAAGAACACTGCTTGATGAGAAAGGAATTGTGGAGGAGATGGCCATTATTTATTAAGACAGGACAAGTGTGATTCTAACTCATGTAATGTAAGTTAAATAAAATGTCTTATATCTATAAAGTGCCTAATAGGGTACACAGCAGTTACTGATTTCTACTTCCCATGGATGGTCTCCCCAGCACTTCTGAGAATATTTTCTGTAGACTGGAATCCCCACTGCACTTAGCAACAGCTCAGGACCCCATTATCAGAATCTTCCTGGGGGTGGAACCTGTAACTTTAGCTATTTGGCCTTCATTAGTCCATCCACTCATCTAGCCATCTGTTGGTTCATCAGTCTAACAAAGTTTTCCCAAGGGCCTGCTGTGTGTTAGACAACATGCTAGACCTTGCTTTATTCATGACTTTATGCTCAACTCCTAGCACAGGATCTGGCATGGTCAAAGGAAGAGGGAGGGAGTGAGGGCCATACTGGAACCAGATGAGCCAAGTTTATAAAGCACAAATGTCTTCTCATGTTTAAATCTTCTTTATGGCATTGTAAAAAAAATGGGACATTTCCTATTCAGTGTTTTAGAAAATAATTTTCTAATTATAGAAATAATATTGCCTTATTATAGAAAATTTGGATAATGTAGAAAAAACAGATTACAACAATCACCAGATAAACTGAAATTCTACCACTCAGACACTTTTTCATATATTTCCATATTTATATACATTTGCAAAATTGGCATCAGGATGACTAGCCCTCTGGTTCCAAGTATAAACTTTGAGTCAAATGGCCTTGATTTCACATCTCGACTGTATCACTTGCCAGCTGTGTGATCTGGAGCAAGTCACTTTAGCTTTCTAAATTGCCAGATTCTTCATCTGTGAACTGGGACAATTCCCCACCCATGAGGGTTAAATGACATAATGGATATAAAATGCTCAGCCCAGTCCATAGCACAGAACAGATGCTTAGCAAATAATGGCAATATTTATCATACAGTTTTTTTTTTTAGTCTAATAGTACAATGTGTTTCCCCAATAGCCATTAAGTATTCAGTTTTCAAATTCACTTATGACACATATTTCTCTGCCTCAATTTCAGGCCACACGACCAGGAAAAACACATATTCTCTGGCTCCATCTCCTCAGGAGGAGGACTTAAGGAGGAGGGTCCCCCTGTAAGGTCCTCCCAGACCTGAAACTCAGCGAGATCCTCCTGACTCTTGTTCACAGAGTGGGATGGGAGTAGGGGCTGCACATGGCCTGCAATGAAGGATCCCAGTAGGGAATTTCAGGAGTGGGCCTGGAGAGAGGGGAAGGGCAGTCTAGAGAATCCCAGAAAAGTCTGGGGCAGAGAGCAGCCTTGAAACCCTTGTTTATGTCTCTAAGCAGGGTGTAGCCTGGCGTGGTGAAGAAGGGCCCAAATGGGATTGGTCAGGCCTCGGTTCTGACCCTCGCTCTTATGCTTATTCACTGACCTTGGGTAACTTACTTTACCCCTCTGAATTCTGGTTGCCCTATTTTCAAAATGGGCAGACTAATCAGAGGAGTCGTGAGACTGAACTTGGACACTGTATGTTAGGGGCCCAACGCACAGTCAGCACACCTACATGATTACATGCTATAAGCTCTGCAAATAGGGAGACAGTGCCTCTTACACCCACCCTCTCACTTCCAGTGCCTTGGAGTGTCTGGAGCATGGCCAACTTTCAATGAGTATTTGTTGAATGAACATACACTACTTTTTAAGTACACAAACTGAAGAAGTTGCAGGCAGGAGGAGCCCTGCCCCTGAAGGCTTTGGCATCTGGAGAACTACTTGCAGTACTGGTCAGCAAGACAAGATAGAGAAGGCGGGCCTCCCCCACTCTCCAACCTCCCCAACAAAGGTCAAAACGACAACAGCATGATGATGCTGGGCTCATCTCTGTTGTGACAAATCCAGTGTGGAAGAGTGAAAAAGGCATCTCCACTTATATTCCTGGGTTGTTAGGTGGTTGGATTCAATCCTGGCTCTTCTTACAGCAGCTCATGTTTTTGATCACCTGCCTTGTTGCCAGCTTTGCTGAGGGCCTTGTTCACCTTGATTTCTCTCAGCCAACCTGTACTACAGGCTGTATAAAGCCCGTGTTAGTGAAAGGCCCTGGGAAACTCAAGGAGCAAAAGGAACTTTCCAAGTTTGTTCACCCTGCTGCCAGGTGGGATCTGAACTTGGGGCTCCTGGCATTCCCAGTGTACCATGGTACCTCAAGGGTTTTCTAAGATAGAAACACCCAGTAGAGTCCTGGCAAAGGTTTCAGCTGCCAGTACCAAAAATAAATTGACCTGTAGGGTAAAGAGAGTCAACTGACTCCAGAGAAGTGTGAAAAGAGTACCCAGGCATTGAGAACCCAAAGAAAGTCTTATCTACATGGAGGAAAAGGTTAGAATTGGGAGTTGGGAAAAGGTTGAGGGGGTTAGAGGAGGAAAGGAGGAAAGCGGGGGAGAGAAAAAAGAGAGAAGGAAAAAAGGAAGGAAGGAAGGAAGGAAGGAAGGAAGGAAGGAAGGAAGGAAGGAAGGAAGGAAGGAAGGAAGAAAGACGGGAGGATGGAAGGAAGAAAGCAAGCAAAACTTGTTCTGCATTGATGGTTAAAAGGCCAGCTAGGCTGGCATCCCAGCTCCCCACCCAGTCACCCACCCACCGGCTGTACAAAGAAAGATACAGCTGGAATAGATCCATTGTCCATCATCTCTACATGGGGAATAAGAATCCACCTTCCTAAGGGTGCTGAAATGAAATCCTCTATTTATAGTGCCTGACACAGCATTCGATAAATGGTAGTGAGAATTATAGTAGTCAACCCTTACCTGAGCTTACTGTGAGCCAGGTACTGGAGTTTTACATTTACCAGCTCACATGTTCCTCACAACAGCCCTACAGGGAGGTACTGTTATTGTCCTCATTTTAAGATGATGACACAGAAGCCTGGAGGGGTGAAACGATTATTGTAATTATTGCTGTTGTTGTTGTTGTTACAAAAATCCAAACCAGCTGCTGCCTTCATCCTAGGGACTAACTTTAGTTAAATTCCACCTCAGTGTCTACAAGTCTGAAAGCAGTAGAGGATGTGAGGAGTGTCCATCAATCCTCTGAGAAAAAAGGGGCTCACCTTGACAATGACATCCATGACTTTCTGGTTCTCCTTCTTGGTTTCCCCAAAGGACCTCACATTGAAGGAGCAGATCCTGAGGGCCAGGGCGCTGTTGATGGCGAGGACGAGAAACAGTAAGGAGGCCAGTGGTGATGACATCCTGGCACTTCTCCTGGGTTCAGGGCTCAGTGAGAGGACAGTGGTGTTTGCAGTGTAGGCTCCCAGTCACCTCCTCAGGCCACTTCCTCAGTCTCTGCTGACTTATAAAGCCTGCAGATAACAGGAATTACTGGATTCCCTGTTGCTACTTTCAGTTCTGTGAGGAACTGAAGATCATGCATTTTTTCCTCAAGGAAATGAAGGAAATGGGCTAGTCTTTTAGGAGCTCCTGTTTTTTTGTCACTCTGGTGAGGAAATTGGCCTGCCTAATTTCGGCATCATTCCCTACAAAGTCACTCCTATTCCAACTGAGTGCTAGCTGTGACATCTGGTTATCTTTCCTGTTGTCACAAAAGGCCATGTACCTTTTCCTGAAAATTGATGGACTGAGAAGTGGTCCATACCAGAGGGCACCTGGAGTGATGGAGCCTTCTGCAGTAGTGGTGGTGGTAGGGGGGCAATAAGGCAGGAAGAGTGCTATGTTTCCTGCCATCGCTGAGATTTGGTTGTCCAGCTGTTACTGGACAAACCTAGGACTCTCTAATTACTCTGGTGGGTGTAATCAAGGGTCACATCCAGTTTAGATTATGTAATTTTTTGGCAGTTTTGCTATATGTAATTTAACACACCAAATGCTAGCACTGTGTTGCCAGAAAGAGCCATTGCTGGTCTGCTAGAATGGGTCAGCAAAATGTCTTTGGACTTTAAGGACAAAAAGCAGTTAGAGCCCCTGGAGAGACCCATGATTCAATCTGATATTACTTCAATGTTTGTGAGAATCATGTGGCCCTGATAAAGTAAGGTTTTACAAGAATTGTAGGTTTTCAGCCCAAGTGAAATGACTTTTAGAGATTTGGGCAGGAAGATATGAAGATCTGAAAAGCAAAAGAAATACAAAATTCAATCGAGTTATAAACCTGGCTAAGATTTGCAGACTTTGGCAAGGAAAATTCTTCTGTGAAGAGAGCAAGTAATGGGAATAACTTAAAGCAAGCATTAAGGTCAGCATTAAGATCACCTCCCCTTAACGTGATGGACATGTGGCTGTAGCCACAGGGAAAAGTATGTGTATAGTGCCAATATATACCCAGTCAGCATCCTGGTCAAAATCTCTGGCCAAGTACGCCCAGTCATTCTAAGGAGAAAACCCCAAATAGTACATGGGAGGAAATAATGGTTTCCTGAGCTGCCAGTGAGATGAATCTTCCTGTTGTCTACTGCACAGACCTCAGGCCTCGTTGACTTTCTGATGAAAGCAGCTCTGGTCAAAGGAAGGGTGATTGTCTTCCTTGGAGAACAGGTACTTTCCAACCAGAAGCTTTAGAATTAAATGAGGCACACCTTTTTTGTGTCTTTTAAGAAAGAATTTATACATGTCTGGTATTTTATAATCTTGTAACATATGAGATATTTTGGCCTGTTAAAGTGACAATTTTGTAACTCTAATATAAAATGTTGGGGTTGATTAAGATTTGTGACTTTAAGTTGAAACTTTACAAAGTTTATATACAGTTCTGGAACACTTATACAAATTTTGGGTTAACAGTGTTTTACAAGTTTAATTTATTAGAGTTAGAATTATTTAGTATTAAAAAGGGAGGCTTTCTTTTAGTTTATATAGTTAAAGACCTTTACTGGGAAATAGGATACATTAAACGTGTAAAAAAAGTTAAAAAAAACTTTTTTAAATGGGCCCATAACCCCTTAAAAGTAGTTATTTAAGTTTGCCGGATGTAGGGTTGCCAGATTTAGCAAATAAAAATATAGAGCATGGGGTCAACGTGAATTTTAGATAATTCAAATTTAATTGGGCATCCTATATTTTTTTCTGGCAATCTTAGCTGGACTTATAAAAAGAATAAGGATTTTTATAAGATACTTAAAAGCATGATATTTTCTAGGGCAATAACCACCATGTTATTAGGTGTAAGTTCCCAGCATCAAAAATAAGCTAACCTATAGAATGAGAGAGTAAACTAATCTGTTTCTGAATTAACTTTGATAATTTAAATATTAATTTGAAAAACAAACCTCTGAAGAATGGTTTCTTCATATACAAACTTTCTTTGAGAAATAAAAATCAAAATCACATGAAAAAACAGAAGAGATTGACTCCAGTCTCTAATAACACGTTCATTGCATGGAATTGGACTTAAAAAAAAAAAAAAAGAAGAGTACCTGGAATTCTGGAGGGAAAATCCTAAGAGTTGAATTTTAACTGAATCTAACTAGCTGCAGAGGCTTCATTGAGTGCTGTCTGTGTTCCATCTCACTCAATACTCTCCCAAGCCCTTGCTATGGTGTTCCATTTCACAGATTAACAAACAAGCTTGTGCCTAAGGATACACAGCTGGCATGTGGCAGATGTGCCTATTTGAACACAGGCAATCTGACCCCCAACCAGCCTTCTCCCCCACCAAACCAGACAAAACCTTAATAAGGAACACTTTAGGTAGTGGGTGGGGAGGAGTTGAAAGGACAGTTCTGTTTTTCACTGTAAACACTTTGCTATTTTTTTGTTTTTATGAAAACATGTACTTGTTTAGTAATTAAAGAAAAAGATAAATGTGCTAAAAGCTTTTTGTTCTTTTAAGTAGGTTAAACAATGTCCATGCCAACATATCTTTGTGTACAACTGAGCTAAGGGCAGCTTTCACCCAGCCCCAGGAGTCGTTAATAATGAAGGGGTCAGAGTGACAGGCCATACTGGCTAGCCCAGGGAGAGCAGAAGCCCTCCACTCATCCTTCTGTCCAGTTCTAGTATTGGGAATCGGGAGCCTAAGATAGTCTTTTTTTAGGAGCCTGGAGCCTGGAGTCTGGAAGAAAAGGCAGCCACTCACCTGACACACACTGAACACTCTGAGGTGTTCTTTCTCCTGCCACTTAGTGGTTATTGATGGTTTTTCCTGTACTTCCAAACACTAGTCTGGAAGATCCTCCTGAAAAAAAGGATAAACATATATCACTCCATTTTGGAGATTTATAATCCACATTAGCATATTAAATATTCTGAAAAGTCCTGTAATAAAGAAAGCTGCTCAACTATGTTTAAATAGGGTGTCCTAAATTGTTCACGGAACACTTTTCTTTATACAATTCCTTTTAGTATCTTGAACAGTGTCCACCTTGGGAAATACTGTCATGATTGACCAAAAACAGTCAGATCCCTTCAAAGCCTTAAGCTCTAGTTCTTGTCAATAAGTCCCTCTGACGAGTCCCATGCATGCCATGTGAATGGGCGGAAATGAGGATTGGGAGTTGAGACACATGATCTCAAACATCCTTGACAGCCACAGCCATGCACCACAGGCTCTGGTGGAACAGGAGTCAGTGGGTGCCAATACTCTGGATGAGGAACACTTCAGAATTTGAGGAAGGCAAGATGGGGATTCCAGGAGTGAAAGCACCACAAGCTGAGTCACCCCAAAGCAGCAGAAACTGGCAGGGAACAAGCCGTGTGATTCCAACAGGTGTTTCTAGTCAGCGATGCCACTCTTTGTCTAATAATGAATGAGCCTTAGCAACAATCTCGTAATGTATGCAAATTGCTCCTGTCATCACATTTCATATCTTGCTTGGGGGTTGGGGACAGGGAAGGAACCTTAACGAAGGTTTCATAATGGTGACAGACCTCGCCTTTGCGTGACGGTTTCTAGCTGATGAAGCAGGCTCTAGGTTTTGACTTCATGCAGTATCCTCCACACAGGGCTGTGCCTGGACCTCAAAGATGTCACTTTCTGAAAGGCAGGACTTTGTGTGTCACTCCTCTGATTAGAACCCTTTAAAGGCTCTTTATTTGACATGAAGATCAAACTATTTACTGTGGCCTTTACTAATCTACCTCTTCAGGTCTCATCTCTCTACTCTCCTCTTCTTCCCACACTGAGCTCTTCTTACACTGCCTGGCTTTCAATTCCCACCTCAGGGCCTTTGCACAGCTGTTTCCTTTACCTTCAGTGTTCTTCTTTCCTCCCACCTCCAGATCTCAGCTTAAATGCTACTCTCTCAGAGAAGCCTTGCTACCTATACTCCCCACCGCCCAGCCCATCAGTATCTTCCCTCTTATTATATTTCATGATACCTAAGTCCTCTGTTTTGTTGCGTGTATCACAATGTATTATTATCTATGAGATTGTGTGTTGCCTAGTGTCTGTCTCCTCCCCTCCTCCCCAGACAGCTCTGTAGGGGCAGCGACACCAAGTGTGTCTGCACTCCTTGGGACAGGACTGGCATGTAGTAGGGGCTCAGTAAATCATTGTTGAATTCCTGATTGGAAGCTTAGACTGACTCCAGAGCTCAGTTTTTCAGCCACCCTGTGAAAGTGCTGAGCCAGAGGAACTCAGGTCCCTGAATAACCTGAGAAAATTTCAGGCTACTGAGACAAAGAAATAAGAACCACTACACAGTGTCAGTGTTTCATGAAGCACTAAGTGCTAAGTTCTCATTTAACTCCCTGACCTTGCAGAGTATCGGCATTGACATTTTGGGCAAGATAATTCTGTGTTGTGGGGGGATATTTAGCAGCAGCCCGAGATTCTACCCACTAGATGCCATAGCATCCCACTAATCATGACAAGCTAAAATGTGTCAAATGTCCCCAAGGCATGAAGATTATCCCCTATAGATCTATGCTGGTGTGATCTATAGGTCTATAAAGCAGATGCATTTCTGTTTACTGGCTGTTCAACTTTGGACAAGAAACTAAACCTCTCTGAGTCCATTTCCACACCTTTAAAAATAGGCACAATAATAACTCTTACATGGTAGAGCTGTGACAATTTAGTGAGTTTATAACTAAAAGGCAGACTCAGAAGTGTCTGGCCCTTAGAAGTACTCAGGTGGGGGTGATGGTCTGTCTTCAGAATAAACTGTACATAGAAGGGATTGTTATTCCCACTTTATAGAGGAGAAAATTGAGACTTAGAGATAAAGAAGTCAGGCCCCAGACACTAACTGTGAAGTGACGTCAAAGGCAGGAATTTGGGTTTTCAGGATTAATTCCCTTGCCAGCCTTTTCTTTGTAGATATAAAAGGATCCTATTAACTCCAGACCACATTTGACCAATTGCAAACTCTGAGCTGGTGGTGTTGTAATCAATGGGTTAGATCTGCCAAGTGGAACTAAGGTGAGATGAAGGAGGCTCTGGCTTCTGGTGCAAAATTTAAGGGGTTGCCAAATAAATGGGTAATCAAGATGAAGGATATTTTAATGCAATATTTTGAATAACTAATCAAAATTAATGCAGAAACATCCATGATGAGCAACGTATCAAAATCTTAAGTAAAGACAGGATCCAACCCTGTCATTCACCTAACCCTATTCCTGTCCCTGGGATCTGCCGATCTGTGAAACCATTCTGAACTTCCTTCCCTGGAGAGAAAAGCGTGTTGGTCTGTGTGACTTGGGAGACAACAGCGCCCTCTTATGGCCAGCAGTGAGCACTGCTCCTCTCCTGGGAAGCCAAGTTCACCTTCTTTGCTCCTTAAGGCAGCAAGCCAGGGCTAGTCCAGACACTACAACACTTTTCACCCTAGCCCCTTTTAGGTTAAGAGGTTGCAGACAGGTCAAATGATGCCACTGAAGCTCCAGGCCAACCTCTTCCTCTAGCCACTGCACTGTGCTAGGTCCAATGCCTTTCTCTCCTTATTAACATGCCCAAGGACTTGCCCCTGCCTCTGTGGCAGATTTTAAAGTTGCCTTTTAATATAAAGTTGGCCTTTCCAGGCTGACGGGGAGAGGGGACAGTGTTGAAGCAGAACCAAGAGGCAGAGGGCTTCTCACAGCTGTTGGTTGGGGACCTTGAGCAGGGTGCTAGCTGACTGCTTGTCTAACCGCAGTATCTTCTTTAAGGGTTTGGTACTTTCTTAGCTTCATTTTATTTATGTTTTACTTTTTTATTTTGCAATGATTTCAAACATGCATAAAAGTTGCTAATATAGCTCCCAAACTCTTATATATTCTTTACCGATATTCATAAAAAAATATTTAACTACATTTGCCTTTTCATCAGTTCTCTGTATATAAAGATTTTTTTTTCTTTTCTAAACCAGTAAAGAGTAAGTTGGAGACATTCTGACCCTTTGTCCCTAGATAATTCCGGGTGATTTCTCAAGTGCAAGTACACTCTCTTATATAACCACAGGGCAATTATCACAACCAGAGGCTTAGCAATCATAAGATATTATTACATAACTTACATTTACAGACCTTGTTCAAATTTACCGATTACTCTCACAGTGTCTTTTACAGCATTTTTTTTTTTTTTTCTGGTCCAGGATTCAATCCAAGATTATGCATTGCTCTTAGCAGTCCTATCTCCTTGATACCCTCTGATCTGAACAGTTTCACAGTCTGTCTTTGTCTTTCTCGTCCTTGACATTTTTGAAGTATACAGGCCAGTTATTTTATTGACTCTCCCTCAGCTTGAGTTTGTCTGAAGTTCCTCATCATTAGATTCAGGCAGTAATACTATGTGTCTCATGAGATTTCCTAAATGAACCTCTCCTGGGGTTCACAGCGCAGCTGGGTGACTCTGAGACACAGGAAGCAGATTATGATTTAAAAGTTCTTAATAACAGCAGCTAACATTTATTAAGCGGTTTCGGTTTGACATTGCATTTATTGATTTAAGGGGCATTCTTCCCTTGGAACAACGTTGTGATGGATCACAACAATAATAAAACAATGATAGCAACTACAGGTATTGAGCTGTATTAGGCCCCACATTATACATCTTTTTTTCATATACTAGGTCTTTAAACCTCTCTGCCGTCTGAGTACTACTATTATCCTCAACTTACAGATGCGGAAACCAAGCCTCAGAGAAGACGATCACTTGCCTCAGGTCTCACAGCTAGGAAGATAGATGCACAGCCAGGACTGTTTGACACCAGAGTACAAGACCCCTTCAGTGTTCCAGCGGGGAACACTGAGATAATACATGTTCCTACCCACTAGACTCCCAGAAAATGGAGACATTTTCTCCCCATATTCTGGAACCTCCTGCTTACCCAATACATAAAGGATATGAAAGCTTGGGAGACACCCCAGACTGTGAGTAGGGAACCTCGGTAGGTTGTGTGACATTCTCTAGGGACAGATAGACGCCCCTCCTGAGTCATCATGCACTGGATAATGATTTACAAATCTATCAAAAACTACATCGGTGCCAAAGATAGGGTGAGGAGAGCGACTATAAACAATGACTCATGAATAAGTGTCATGCGGGAGCCCTGCTCCAGGATAGAATTTCTCTGCCACATGCAGAGCCTGCTCCATAGTCAACTCAGCACCAGATTTAGTGCAGGCCAGTGTCTTTCATAACACACAATGTTAAGAAATCAGCCCTGGAGATTTGTTGATACAAGCAGCTCCCTGCCAAGGGACTGGGGTCATTTTGCATTCTTGGTGTTTTTAGGGAATTTGTTATTCACTCATTCAGCAATTTATCCTATTAAGTGTTAAGGGGGATACAACGATGAATAAAGCCGCGCCTGCCCTTGGAGCCTCAAAATTAGATAACTAATTGGACTTACTTTTGGATTCCATGCATTTTCTTAGCCTCTGAACTAGCCCTGTCCATCCAACGGCCACAGAACTGTCATGATTTTGAATTACCAATGTAAATCTTAGATTCAAACCTTCTGGAGCTTCTCTGGCCACCACTTAATTTGAACTATTATGACCTCTGACTACAGAGTTGGGAGGGTGACCAACCATCCCGTTTGCCTGAGACTAAGGGGCGAGACGGGAGGCTTTCACTGTAAAGGTAGGGAAAGTCTTGAGCAAATTGGGATAAGTTTGTCACCCTAGAGTTAGGCACAGGAGGGGCGGTGGGAGGGGAATAGGTAGATGGGAAAGGAGTACTAATAGCTAACACTTATTTTGTTCACAAATTTAGTAATACCTAGAATAAATTTATGAAGTAAGTACTATATTACCCATATTTTATAGAGGTGTAAACTGGGACCCAGAGAGAGTACACAATTTGTCAAAACTGTACCTTTGGTAAATGGCAGAGTCAGCCTGCCAGAGAGCAAATTCTGTGTCCCCAACCACAACTCTATACTGCCTCAGAGGTCTCATGTATAAATGCAGTGCAGATGAAGTCTCAAAACTTTATTTGGAATTAATTCTCAGAGATTGGAAGCAGGCTGCTCTGGAAGCAGAAATCAGTAGAAGACCCAAATATACCCAATTAGACTGTGTTCACATGTAGCCACAACTGAGGGGAGCAGCCATCACTAAAGTGAGGTGCATTTCGTAAGGAAAAGACCCTTAGTAGCAATTTCCTGAGGTTCCCCCAATGCCCATGCTATCATTCATGACTTTGGTAGAGTCTCCATAGCAGTCTGCAAAATATCAGTCTCACACAAGAGAAAGAAGTGCTCATCGAGCACCAGGGGGTATAGTGGTTAAAAGCATGGATTCAGGAGACAAGTCTCTATTCCACCAGTTGCTGGCTGGTTACCTAACATACAAGCCCAGCTTTCTCGCCCATTAAACAGTGGAAGTATTAACACCCACATGTCACAGTTGTTGTGAAAATAAAAACAAATGCAGCAATGGGTGAAAAATACAATACCCAGAACAGAGCAGGCAATGAAGAAATGTATACTAGCTATTAATTGCCAACTGTCCATCCTATGGCTGGAATCCACTTGAGAACTAATACAAAAGAACATATGACAGCCCATTCCCCAGACTGGCTTCTCCTCTTAACTTCACCTGCCTCGTCCTTGTCTGCTCTTTCTCAATGTCTATCTTGCTTCTGACTCTTCAGACTGTTCCTACCACTTGTGTGCCAGTGGACAGAGATGACCAAACTTGATTTTTTCTGCTCCATGCCCTACTGGGTTCCCAGTACTCCCAGTTTCCAGAATCCCAAGGCACAAGGATCACTGCCTGAAGGGTGGCCAGACTATGATCTTTCCATATAGATGTGTGACCTGGCTTCCTGAATAACCTCAGCAGGTCAGAGAAGAGACAAGATAGGAACAAATGAACATGCTTTACCCTGTTGATAAATTAGATCAAGAAGTATCATGATTTAGATGGCAGAATGTGATGCGCATCTTTGAAAGTTTTATTAAGATTTTCATGTTTAAGTGGCTCTATATGGAAGAATGCTTAAAAGCACAATGAGAAACAGCAGGAACAGCTATATCTCCCCTAATCTCAATCCAGGGTTCAGGTGAGGTAGAAAAGGATTTTGTAAATGAGACACAAAAAACACTAGA
This sequence comes from Macroglossus sobrinus, assembly GCA_004027375.1. Lineage (NCBI taxonomy): Eukaryota > Metazoa > Chordata > Mammalia > Chiroptera > Pteropodidae > Macroglossus > Macroglossus sobrinus. The sequence continues at coordinate 658,718 of PVKZ01000139.1, forward strand.
CATAAAGGATAATTGATAAAATTAAAATTAATGCTTGTTCATCCAAAAACACTAAAGAAAGTAAAAAAGCCATAAACTGAGAGAAGATATTTGCAACGCACATAACTATACATCATTAAGACATGGACAATTAAAAAATTGAGGAAATGACAGACACAAAATATGAATGACAAATAAATATATAAAAATTACTCAAGCCCATTAATCATTGACATGAACATTAAGATCACAATGAGATATAATTTTGTACCCACTAGGTTAGAAAAAGTCTGATTATGCCAAATATTGGTAAGATTCTAAAAATATTTTTCTATATTATCTTCTAAAAGTTCAGAGTTTTGCCTTTTATATTAAAGTCTTAAAATCTATCTTGAATGAATTGGGGGGGAATGAGAGAGTTCTTAAATTTTATGTTTTTCTATATGAATAATCAATTGTCCTAGCACTTTTACTGAAATGTCCCTCCTTTCCCCACTGATCTGAAATGTCACCTTTGTCTTAAACCAAATTTCCTAATGTGCCCAGATCTGTTTCCATGATTTCTATTCTGTGTCATTGGTGTTCTTATCTAGCCCTACATGAATACATACTGCCCTAATAGCTATGCTTTTATAATAGACCTTGATATCTACTTTTTCTTCTTCATTGGGCATATTTTGGCTTTTTCCACCCCACATATGAATCTTAGAATCACCTCTTCATCTTTCCTGAAAAACCCTGTTGAGATTTTTGGTTAGAATTGTTTCTGATTTTGAAAGAAGCATTTCTAAATTTTATTATTGAGGATAGTATTTGCTGTAGGCTTTTAGTAGATGCCTTTTAACTGATTAAGAAAGTTCTCTTCCCAGTTTCCTGTGAGTTATTACCTTGAGGGACTGTCAAATGTTATTTTAAAATTTTGCAGCTATTGAGATAGCCTTACAGTTCTCCTTTAAAATTTGATGTGGTTAACTATAGAAATATATTTCTTAATATTAAACTGTTTTGCCATTCCTGACATAAACCCAACATGGTTATGAGGTATCATCCTTTTTAGATATTGCTGAATTCAATGTACTAATATTTTATTTAGGATTTTTACTTCTATGTTTTTAGGTGATTTATGAGTAATGTTGGTCAAGTCTTAATTTAGTGTTGAATTTAGAGCATCTTAGAATGAGCTGGGATGTATTCTTTTTCTATTTTCCAGAAGACTTTATGAGGGAATAGAATGAAACTTGAAATTTTAGACTTGCTTCTTGGACCATCTGGGCTTAATGTTTTTCTTTGACTAAAGATTTCATCAATTTCTTTTGTAATTATAAGACTCATGTTTTCTATAGTTTAGAACTGACATTTTGCTGGTGTATTGAACTTTTTATCATTATGCAGTGATCCTCTCCATCCTTAATAATGTTTTTTTTTTGATCAGTCTATGTTATCTAATATTATCATAGCTGTCTTTTTGAATAGTATTTGTCAGGTAGATCATTTTCCACATTTTTACTTTCAACCTCTGCAAATTCCTATGTTTTAGAAGTGCTCTTGAAACAGTGCCTCTTAGATTTTTTAACATTCACATTGGCAATTTCTGACTTTTAACTGATGAGTATAGTTAATTTACATTTATTGGTTTAATATATCTGGACTTATAATTACTATCTTTTTTGTGGGGGGAGAAGTCTAACTTTTTGTATACTTCTTTCAGGTTGATTGGTGTTTATTTGTTTTCGTTTTTGTTTTTGGCTTATATCATTCCCCTGCCTCTATTAGTTTGAAAGTTATGTATCTTATTTGTATTATATTAGTAAATACCTTCGAGATTTTATCACACATATTTAACAAAGACTAGAGCTAATATCTCATTTCCCTTCCCACACTAATGCAAAGGCATTAGAACACTTTTGACACCAATCACCTCTTTCTTAATTTATTGTTGCCCAGTATTTTGGTTCTGAGCTTATTTAAACCTATATATTTTTATTATTGTTGTTGTCACTATTATGGTTTTGTACTGGCAATTTTGTTTATTAGATTCACTATATTTACCAATTTCTTTACTTATTCTTCCTTTCATTTTAGTTCTTTTTAAAATTTGTTTTATTTTTCAATTACAGTTGACATACATTATATAAGTTTTATGTGTACTACATAGTGGTTAGATATTTACATAACCTAATAGGTGATCACCCCTATAAATCTAGTACCCGTCGGATACCATACATAGTTATTACAATATTATTGACTATATTCCCTATGCTATACTTTACATTCCCATGACTTTTTTGTAACTACCAATTTGTACCTCTTAATCCTTCCCCCTCCCCTTATCATTCCCAAACCTTCTCCAATCTGGCAACCATCAAAATGTTCTCTGTATCTGTGAGTTTGTTTCTATTTTGTTAGTTTGTTTGTTTTGTTTATTAGATTCTACATAAGACATTTGTCTTTCTCTATCTGACTTATTTCACTCAGCATAATGCCCTATAGGTCCATCCATTTTGTTGCAGTTGATAAGATTTCATTATTTTCATGGCTGAGTAATGTTCCATTGTATATGTATATCACTTCTTTATTCCACCATCTATTGATGGGTGCTTCGGTTGTTTCCACATCTTAGCTATTATAAATAAAGCTGCATCATTTCAGTTCTTAACTGGGTCACTTTTCTTCTTTCTGAAATGCATCTTAGAAATTCAGTTAGTCAAGTCCCCCAGTTATAAGTTCATTTTGTTTTATCTGTATTTTACCCTTATTCTTAAAATGCTGAGTATCCAATTCTTAAGTCTCTGAATATATTATTTAACTATATTTTAGTTTCTAATGTTGACACTGAGAAATCTAGTGACAATCTAATTCCTTCTTTTGTGAGTAACCTGTATTTTTTTTTTAATCTCTAGATGCTTTTAAGGTCTTTTCTTTACTTTTAGTGTTCTGTAGTTTCACTACAATGTTTCTTGGCATAGATTTCCTATTATTTATCCTACTTTAGATATGTTTCTTACATCTCTGGATTCATGTATTTTTTATGCTCTGGAAATTTTTAGCCATTGCTACTTCAAATATGGCCTCTCATTCTTTATCTCCTTCTTTGATGCTGATTAAATGGATTGTGATCTTCTCAGTCTATCCTGCATATTTCATAATATCTTTTTTCATATTTTTTGTGTCATATCACTCTTTGCTGCATTCTAAGTAATTTCCGCAGATCTGTCTTCCAAATCACTGTATTTGGTTCATCTTCATCTATGAAAAGCCTGGGTGTTTTCCTATAGAAAGCATCCTTGTTTTGTTTGTGCTTGGAGTGAAGGAATGCTACCCATTTGAGACCTCTCTAGCTCATTAGAGGGCCCTGATAAGTATGGGACTCTAGGTTCAGCTACTCCAACTTAGAGCAGGCTAAGATCTTCTAATACTTTTTTGGGTCTGATATATACCTTTGGTCTCAAGACAACCCTGCATTTCACATATATTTGCTGCTCACTCTCCCCTACTCTTGTTTTGACACACTTTCAGCCCAACAACACATGACAAAGTCTATTTTATTTAAGATAGAAGTGTTTTGAGAAAAAGGGTGCTTCTGAATATCTTGTCTCCTAAATGCTGAGATGCAGTTTGAATTTTAAAAGTCAAAAGTGGGGTGGTTAAATTTCATGATGTTTTGAGCATATTCCAAATTATTGGAACACTTTTGAACCCTAATTTTCCTCCCATTGCTCTCTCAAAGTCTTCCTTTTCCTTCCCATTCAGAATACTCTCTGGCCTGGTGCTGTGCTCAATCAGCATTTTAAAAATGAATCAATACAGTGAGAACTGTAGTTTTAGAAACTCCTTTTACTGAGTCCTTCTTTCCATGATCACAAACTACATTTTAACATATATTGACTTGTTATTTCATTATATACTTTTATTACTTAACACTTGCATTGATGTTCTTTTTTTTTCTGATGTATTTAACTCATTTTGTAATTTAGATTGTACTCCTTGAAGAAAAAATGCAAAATCTTTTCTATCTTTTGTATCTTCCAATGCTTTGGTTCTATGTAAAAGCAGATGCTCACAAATAAATGAATAAGCAATATTTTGAATTGTTTAGAAAGATTTTTTTTTTTTTTTTTTTTTTTTTATACCTAAAACTGTCATCGTGAAATGGCTAATTAAGCCTTCTTTCCTGGCAGTCACCAGGTGAAGAGTCACAAAGAATGTGACTCCCACTTGGGGCTCAGCTCAGTGTATCCAACTGTAAACTCTCTGGGGAAAAAAATCTCTCTAGATTTAGAAACTTTAGACCCTAAGAGGCCCCTGGGGCCACAGGCTATTAGTTAAAAGAAAAAATTAATTGTGTATTTTTAAGGCTTTGGAGAGGGAACATTTTTTCATTTAGAAGACAATTGTTTTCAAGTTTTTAAATACACCAGGTAAAATTTATTAATGGCTTCTTGGGTGGGCCTTCCAGGAAGTCATTCATGCATTTCATTAATTCATTTATTTATACCACCCTCAATATCTGTTTGGTGAATACTCCCTTAGCCTAAGATTGCTAATTACTGGCTTGTGGGTATTAAAGTCTGGTTAGTCTTATTCCTTGCTGCCTCCCTGACCTGCTCTGAGGCTATTGGAAGATAGCTGGCTCAGAAAGTTTCAAGTTTCAGTCTCAGAGGAACAGTGAGAAGAGATAAGGCCTGAGAGGTAGAACTGGGCAAATGCCCTTCGATGAATAAATTTAAATTCACTGAAGCTCTCAGAACAATTTTATGAAGTGAGTCAAATGCAGCTCTTGAAGTCTGAGTGATGAGGTGGCCAACATCTTAAAGAAAGATGCTCCACCCTAGCCAAGGAGATCATCCCAAATTCTAGGTGGATCCCAGCAGCCCTGACAAGAGACAGATTTTATAGGGTGGTCACCAGTGGCCTTGGAGATTCTCCTTTGCTGCATCACTGGGGCTTGTCCATGTCTAATTCTTAAAACCTAGCGATCAGGACAAGACAAATTCCCCAAGTCGGGGAGGGAGTGGTTCAAGCTCTGCACCAAGAGTGGAAGTGATATGGGAAACGTAAAGAAATCTAGGATGGCTACCCTATCCTGGAGGAATTTTTTCAAACTCCTCTCCCTGGAACCCTACCTTTCCTGCACGTGCAAAACAAAAGACTGTCAAGTATGCAAAGTAATCAATGTGTAAATCTACCTGCCCTCCTTTGCTCAGGGCTCAGACTCTGGAGAGTGACTCCTCTGAGCCTGCCAGTGTAAATAAACCTCCTTTGATTCTTAGTTCGCTGAGTGCTGCTTGATTCTTCCGGGTACATGGGTCAAAATCCGCAACAGAAGGATTTTTGACTGAGTGCAGAAATGAATTCAAATGCACACTAGTTAAGAGCCAAAAGGAAAGTTTACTAGAGAAGAGGTAACATTTCATATACAGATGAATAGTCTCCTAGTAGAGGCAGAGAGTGAGAGAGCCTGAGAGAGACTCAGAGGGACAGACAGAAAGACAGACACAATGAGAGGGACAGAGGAAAAGATACTGAGAGGAACTCCAAGTGTTCAGGGAATTCAGTTTATATATAACATTCTTAGTTTCTATAAATTACCATTTAAGGACTTTGTTTACCCATTTTCCTTTGATGGTGTGGGCATATAGTGTGAAAGCATAAGAGTATGAAGCGTGAAAAGGTAAGATTGTATAGTTTGAAAGGCCTGCTGGCAATTCTCAATCTTTGATCCATAGGTTCCCCACGGTTTTAGCCTTAGGGAATGAATGATTTTATTTTGTGTAGGATGTGACTTAAAGACTCTTTTCCTTCATGGTATGGGTAAATGGTTTGTTAGTAATCTCAGCTGAAATTTTTCTTTCTTCTTTATGTTTCGTAGTGGTCTGGCCATAGGACAGATCAATATATTGCAGTCTCAGAATACAGCTTGATTTAACATTTAGTTCTGTTGCCTTCTCCCTACAATACTAAGACCTGCCCAATTCTGCCAGGCTCTTCCAAGGCTGGAGAGCTTGGTGGGCACAGGCCCCAAAGTTGCCTTTGTGGTGGACTTAAATGGCCAAGAGAGTCCTGCTGGGCACTTGTCCCACCTAGATACGGAGTGAGAAGCAGACAACAAGCTACATACTCAGCTCTCAGCACAGCTGGAAAACCAGCCCCCAGCCCCTGCCAGCCAACACACACACACACACACACACACACACACACGCGTGTGTGCTCAGCACATAATAAGTGCTCAGTAAATATTTGTTAAGTGAATACATAAACACTGATGGAAGAAATCCCCAGTGCAGTGCGGGCCCACAGGGAATTTAAGGAAGGCTTCCAAGAGGAAGGACATTTAAATTGTAGCATGAAAGAGAGGAAGGAGTAGCCAGGCCAAGCAGAAAAGGAAGAAACAGCCCAGGCAAAAGGCACGGTGATAGAGTTCAGCCTGTGTGCCCTGGAATACTAGGAAATGAGGCTGAACTGGTAAATTGAGGCCAGGCGCTCAAAAACCCAGGCCTTGATGTTAGTCAGAAAACACCACTGAATTTAATACACGATAATTGTTATGCTCCCCTCCCTATGTTTTTTCTTTTGTTTTGTTTTTCTTTTGCCTAATGAGGTTTATTTGTCCATCAAAGGAAAAAATGACCATAGTGGGGATTTAACCGATGGTAGTTGTTCAGTAAATGAACAATGCCCCTACGAATTCTTGGCGTCGCACTGTGGAATGGTGGTGCCTTGAGTTTCAATCACGCTCCCATCCCAAGTGAGCAGAGGAAGGTGACTGCGTTCTGCCCTCTGTAACTGGACCCGCGTTGTGGGAAACACTGTAGGCGCTTGTGCTGGGGTTTAGGGAGGGGTTTTGAGGTGGGGTTTTGAGGGTTACTGATTTCCCCTTTGGGCTAAACGCTATGAGGCTGGGCACAGAGATGATGCAGGTTCTCTTCCTGGAACCAAGACCGAACGTGGCAGCTGGGGGCGGGCGAGGGCGGAGCCAGTGTTACTGTCGGAGGAGGAAAACTGGCGCGCCGCGCCTTTAAGGCATCCCGCAGATGCCTGAGAACCCGGTGGGCACGAGCGCTGCGGCGGGGTGAGAGCATCGCGCTGCGGGTGAGGATCCGCGTCTCGATCGCGCGGCAGATACCCCGGCGGCTGTCAGGCCAGGTGAGCGCGGGCAAGGCGGGGGTGAGTATCTGAGCGGGGGTACACGGGAGCTCCCCCAATGATCCAGCGACTTGCCCTGCTCTTCGCGAGTGGGGATGCCTGACCTCTCCCTTGGCGGCGCACGGGGTGAAGACGGGTCGCGGACCTGCACCTCTCTCTTTCTACTCGATTTCTCCGCTCTGGCATCAGCCTGCTCCCTCCTGGTGCTGGGATAGGTTTGACATTCCAGAATCCCGGTTCCCTCACTTCCTGGGGCTCGGCTGCCTGCCTCCCCAAGCCCGGGACAAGGCGAGGACGGGTTGGGGACCTGCACCTTCTTTCTGCTTCTCCTCCCCACCGGTCGCACCGGCTCCAGCCCTTAGGCGCCCATCCCAGTGTCTGGCTGATTTGGAGGCTTCTGCACCCGCGCGTCCTTCCCACTTCCTGGGGAAGGGCTGCTGTTCTCCTTCTCAGCCGATGTTCTCCTTCTCAGCCGAAGTCTCCTCTTCCCGACCCGCCCTAGACGTCTATACCCCTCAAGACCTCTCCCAGCCAATACCCGCCAGCTCCTTTTTCCCCAACCTGCCCCTGTTCCCTCGCCTTTGCGTTTCCTCCTTCCCGCAACCGGCTAGTCTGAATGCTGGTCTAACCACCGTGCCACCCCGGCATCCCCAGCCTACGCAGGCTTTATGCCAATCTTGGAAATGAGGATTGTGTAACGCCGGCTGCAGGACCCAGCACGTGTAAGATTCGCACACTTAAACCCGCAGATGCATGAGGGAGGTCCCTGCTCCCAACTAAAATCTGTTCCTTTCTCTCTTGGATCCCATAGCTGGGATCCATCCACTGCCATCACTCCCATGATGGCATTTGGAAAGTTCCAGCACATGTGTCTGTCTTGTCCTCTTAGGTACAGTTGTGCTGGCAGGGTTAGAAGTGTTCCCCCAAACTCTCTTTTCACCTGCCTAGTGAAGCCTCAGGACAGAGAGAGTGGCCCATGGAGGGAGAGGGTGGTTTCATAAGTAAAGATAGGCTCAAGATTTCTGAACCCTGTAACATCAAATTCCCTTCACTGAACTACAGCCTGATCACAGGGAGAATGGTGCCTAACATGGTAATTACGTGTTTGTTTTTGTTAATAACCCAAAAGATTCCCACCAGAAAATCAGAGAGACTTGGGTCCAAATCCTGACTTTACTACTTGTGAGCTCTGTGGCCATGGGCTAGTTACCTAACCTCAGTTTCTGGTTATAGTACCTGCTTCAGAAGGCAGTGGTAAGATTCAGATAAAACATTGCCCCCACCCCCACAAGTGGTAAGCACTCAGTAAATACCCACTATTATGAAGAGTGAATGATAACTGATCACCACTTCAAATTACTGGAGAAATGATTTAACATTGGTTAAATGCTCACACTGACTCAGAGGTGGGCCAAGGGAGTTCGGGCCAGGAAGAGGTAAGCACTGTTTTATGCTCAAAAAGACCTGTGAGGCTTTCTTCTACTCTAAACCATCCATTGCCTATGTGATAAAAGCTAGAATTGCCTTTCTGTTTTTAAAAAATTATTTTATTTTTCAATTATAGTTGATATTCAATATTTTATATTAGTTTCAGGTATATAGTGTAGGAATTAGACATTTGTATAATTTATGAAGTGATCCCCCTGGTTAGTCTAGTACTAGCTTGGCACAAAACATAGTTATTGCAATATTACTGACTATATTTCCTATGCTGTATTTTACATGCCCCTGAGTATTTTGTAACTGTCAATTTGTACTTTTAAATCCCTTCCCATTTTCACCCAGTCCCCTAACTTGATTCCCATCTGGTAACTATCAGTTTATTCTCTTTATCTGTTAGGTAGTTAGGCAGGCATGAGCAACAGGAGTGAAGGCCCAACTTTGTAACCATAGAAGCCTCCCTCAAAGATCTTCCTTAAGAACCTCCCAGAAATACCTCCTTTTTAGGATTATACATTATCCCAAATCCTAGGGTAAAAAGCCCATAAAAGCTGCTGGCTTAACCAGCCACAAATGCATGTGCAGAAAGCACTATCCTAACCTGCCTAAAACCTCAGCTTCATTATACCATCATTATAATATCATGCCTGTGCCCCGGAAGTTCCTGAATCTAATTATAATAGAGTGAATTCTGGGTAAGTACATGCACAATAGGCAAAGTGTTACATAACAGTCAACTGTTAGTCAAAGTGACCTCACAAAGGATCGTCTAGGGCCTCCCATCATGGCCCAAGAATAAATAGACCTTCCCACTTCTGTGTGGTTACAGCTCTCTTCCGTGAAAACCTGCCCTTTCCTTGGAGTATACTCTGTTATCTTTTCACCTCTAGTATTCCACAGGGCTACAGCCTTCCTTAGTGTGGCCTGTTTCCTTCTAGCATATACTTTTAAACAATCTTCTAAATTTCATTGTGCTGGAATTGTCTCTGCAACAATGAAAAGAACTGAGAATCTCCAGGGTTACTGGGTCAGCACTATAGTTCAGATAGCCCCAATGGTAACATATCTATGAGTCTGTTTCTGTTTTTTGTTTTTGTTTGTTTGTTTTTTTGTCCTTTAGATTCCATATTTAAGTAAAATCATATGGTATTTGTCTTTCTCTAACTTATTTCACTTAACATAACATTTCTAGGTCTATGCATGTTATTGCAAATGGTAAAGTTTCATTTTTTTTAAATGCCTGAGAGTTTTCAATATTTTAGCTTTAAAAATTGATAAGTTTTAATTCTCTGATGATCCACACACCTAGAGTGAATGTGTGAATGCAGTTTGTGCAATTGTAAGTAATTACAAAACCTGATGATATGAGAAAAAAACTTGTTTTTAGTGGTGACCTTGGTTTGTAGTGTGTGTTGATTCAGGCCTATCTTGGAGGTATAGGTTCCAATCAAAGATTATTTGTGGATTTGAAGGGAAAGAAAAAAAAGTTTAGTGTTTTATTTGGAAAACTAGTTCTGTATGTTGATAAAACATCTCAAAATTTCTCGTAAATAGATTCTTTATTAGAATAATTCTGAATTCCAATTGATAATTTAAGGACTGTTGAGTTTAGATATTTAAACACATAAATGTTGTAAATTTCACAGTTCTTTGGACATTAGTAGGCTCTATAACTTTTCTTTCTGTGACCCTGTAGGAATATAAAAACTTTTGTACTACCCAATATGGTGGCCACTAGCCACCATGTGGTTATTTAAATTTAAATTAATTAAAATAAAATTCAAAATTTTGTTCTTGAGTCACACTAGCCACATTTCAAGTGCTGTGATAGCCACATTAGGCCAGTGGCTACTATGTTAGGCAGAGCAGATTGAGAATATTTTGTTTTCACATAAAGTTTTATGGCACAGGAGTGTTTAGATCAATAAGGCCACGGAAAGTTACTAGATTAGGGGGTTAAGTTCCATTTTTTCTGGCAAGTCATCTGTAGGCCAAGAAATGGAATGTGCAGAAGATGTTTCATTGTAAAGAATAGAGATCTTAATAAATCCCCATAGCCTCATTTTGGCTATCTGGCTCAGCAGCTTTTCACACTGCCAGATTCAAAGTATGGTGGAGAGGATGGAATATAATGAAATGTCTGAGGACAGTATTTCTTCATCCTGGCTGCAAGCTAGAACTGCGTAGGGAACTTTAAAAAATTACTCCTGCCTGGCCTTTGCCCCAGGCCAACTGCATCTGAATCTCTGGGGCTGTGGGTGAGGGTGAGTGGGGGAGAAGAATTCTATTTTTAAAAAACTCCTTGGCAGATTCTAATGTGTAGCCAGGGTTGGGAACAACTGCTTTCAAAACTGTGAACTTAAAAAATATCCTCAAGGACTGGAACACAGTGTTTCGATGTAGATATAGTGAATGGCTGAAAATGTTCCACATTGATTTACTGTAGTGATAAATGAAGGGTTACAACTGAGTGGGCTCACTTCCTCTAGGAGAATTCTGAACTGAAGGCAGCTTTGCCTCCCAGGGACATTTGGTAGCCTCTAGAGACATCTTTGCTTGTCACAACTTGGGGATGCCATCCAGTAAGTAGGTAGAGGCCTGGAATGCCGATTAATGTCCTAGAATGCATTGGACAGCCTCCCACAATAAAAATGTGCCATAATTGAGAAACTCTAACCTAGATATAATTTTTGCAAACCAACGTCCTCTCTGACCTTGGATGTTGTTGCCTCTTCAAAGAAGATGAAGATATTCCCCTAAACCAAGTGCTCAGGAGCTGTCTTGATTATGTGTCAGGCTTCATGATCCCAGAAGCAACGTAGGTGCTGTGGTTGAATATGTTTGGGGCTCTACTAAGGAAACTGCTGATTTAGGGGGACAGAGTAATCTGAAGAAGATGTGGGCAGAGCTTATATCCTCTTCTTGTTAAATAAATACCTGAGGTAATAGAAGCTTTTGCTTTGTAGATCACGGTTAATTTTTGGACTGTAATAAAGAAGAAAAAGCATTTATTTAAGCAGAAGAAACTGTAGCCCAGGAGACACAGACTCAGATAGCAACCTAAATTATATTCTACTGAGACATAGGGGAGGCCATCTTTAATAAAGTTCTCCCCCAAGTTCCCGATTTTATGCCAATGAGGTGTCCAAATTGTTCAGTTCTGATTGGATGGGGCAGGTTTCAGTCTATACATTGATAGATGAAATTAGGGCTTCCCTGCAGCAGTTGACTCAGGTGTAAACAAGTGGTGCATAACACAGGGAGCCAAGAGTTAAGTCTGAGGTTCTTCCTGGTCTACAGAGTACATGAGGAGCCAATGTCAGCAAAGGGGCCACTAGGCTCTTATTATTTATAAAATTTAGGCCATCAGTTGATCCTGGGGAACCCATCTCAGCAGATAAATTCCTTCTCAGGGTTCACATCAAATGGATCTTCTCGGGGTCTACAGTTCTCAGGCGTGTTTTCTAGAAGCTGTGGCTATTTGGCTTTTGGCATTGGGTGTTTGCCTTGTTTATATCCAGAATAAGATTCAAGCCTTATATGTGATGAAGTTTGAAAACTTGGTTATGAGATAGACCCTGGGAGTATAAAGATAGCAACATAGACCTGCCCACAGACTCAAGCATCTGAGCAGAACCAGGCACAGTACCACTGCAGGATGATAGAGATATGGCAGGGCTGCCTAACTCTCCCTGGGAGGGCAGGCAAGATGAGCAGTTGTAATTCTGCCAGTCACTGCTTTGAGCAGTCTCCATGCTACATCTCATTTTGTCCCCAAACTGAGGCTCTAAGAGGTTAAGTGACTGGCCAAGGTCAGACAGTTGGTCAGTGGCAAAGCAGAAATTTGAATTCAGTTCATAGAACTCTGAACCCTTGGAGGAGCATTTGCAGATAAGTAACAAAAAATTTTTGTTACATAAGTAACAAAAAATTTAGAATTAGAATTGCCTAATTCTAAAGCATGTCTTTAACACTTTTGAAAACAAGGCTACTTTAGGCTCTGTCCAAAGGTTATTTTGGAATGTTTTAACATTCCAAAGTTTTGAGGAGTAAGTCCTGCAAGGCAGTTCCTCTGGGATGAAAGCTCCATTACCATTTTAAAGCAAATCAATTTTAAGTATTTTTCACGCTTTCTTAGGCAAGACTTGTAGGATGAACTGGAACTCACCAGGCAAGAGGGAAAAAAGTGACAGGGAGAGGGGAGCATGTGTGCCAAAGCCTTGGAGATGTGAAAGAACATATTGGAGATTATAGGTCATTCAGGGAAAGGGGGTGGGGGTGGGATGTGATAGAAGAGGATGACGCTTGAGAGATGGGCAGGCACCAAATATTATGAGGCCTTCCACATCACGCTGAGGGCCGCTGTGAGCCACTGGTGGATTAGGAAGAGAAGAGCTGTGTGATGTTGGGCAGCTTGCTAAACCTCTTTGAGTCCCAGCTTCCCATCTGGACTAAAGACTCTATTATAACTGCCCTGCTTTGGTGAGGAATGTTCATTTTGTTGGTGGCCATAATGAACAGAGTGAAGGAATGGCCTGCTGTGGTGCTGGCCAAGCAGCCATGTTGATTCATGACATTCAGCTAATTGTTTGATATTTACCAAGTACCTACCAAGGGCAAGGCACAGTGTGTGCTCAAGTGCTGTGACAGATACAGACATATCTTTGAGGAGCTTGCTGCCTAATGGGCGGTACAGCCAGTGTTCTTAGAAGTACTATGATAAAAGGCACAAATCACAAATGCCATGAGAAAAGAATGTTCGTACAAAATACTCTGAGATGAGGAGAATGAAGCAGAGGTTATTAATGACTGGTGGGGGAGGGATGGGGGAAAGGAAGGTTAACTGGAGGAGATAACTCCTAGCTCTGCCAAAAAGATTTGTAAAATAAAGATAGGGTCGGTAGAGGGTATCTTCCAGGTAGAGAGAGTAGTGGGGGAATGGATGTTGGAGAACTGCTTGAATAACATGTCCAGGCAGTAATAGGTGAAATATGGAAATGTGAGACCTGTTGATTGATGATGAAAAAGGGGAAGAGACTTGAAAGTCAAGAATTGACAAGCTCTTGAGAAATCAATAAAGTATCTTTGCAAAAATGTCCTCTTTATGATAGCATTCGTTTATCATACTATAAGACAGTCTACCTGATATTTATTTTTTTGTTTTCAAAATTAGAACAGGATTGCAATTATAACCTAAATTGTGTTCAGTATTTATTATTGCTTTTAAAATAGACCGGTTTTGATTTTGTTTGTTAGGATAAAGTTCTGGACAAAACTGTTTTACTCTTAGCCATTACTCTAAATTTTGCCTGTGGCTTTAAAGACTGTGTGTCCCTTTTTCCAATGCTAATTGTCTTGGGTTACAGAGATCTCCTCTTCTGAGGAGATTCTGCCCCAAAATAAAGTGGGAACAGCTCACCAAGGGCCCTGGATGCTGGACCTCATACTGGGAGCTGGCAATCTTGTCCTGATAGAAACCTGCTGGCTGTTTGTAATAGAGCTCCTCTTTGTCTAACACTGACTTTGTTCCTACAATTAGAAAATAATGTAGGCCACCTTCACCTTCTTTAGAAATGACAAAACTCTCTTTGATCTCCTTGCTTTTCCTTTTTTATTTTTATTTTTTTATTTTTTTATTTTAGGAGCACAGATTCTGGCATTGGGAGAACGTTTTGGGTGCCAAGGTTCTATTTTAAGCCCTCTGCTATTGCACACCCATATAGAGGGCTATTTTAATTCCTTTTAGTCATGTGGAAAATTGGCCCTATGTGGTGCTCTTTCTAGCACTTTACCTTTGAGAGGTGGCCTCGGCTGATAAAGCATATACATTTACACTGATTCATAGACTAACAGATTATTCTGGGCTCCCCAAGAGCTTGAAGAATTGGGGTCCTTGGAGGTGAAAGGTCAGGTGGATTTTGGCTCCTCTCTTCTCCAGCAGGAGACTGACTAGAAAACTAGGGTTTTCTTGTTTTAAATATGACTTCAAGTAGGTGATTATTATAGACTATCACCACAGCCCTCATCTTAGACCCAGAGACAGAAGTTTTGAAAGTCCTCGGCTAGGTCAGGGTAGGTGTTGCATGTTTCATTTCCTTCCTTCTTGGCTAGTATGATTTTTAGAAGATATGCTGTAGGATCCATTACGAGTTACCTGCCTTCCAGCTGTGCTCCTCATTGATCTACCTGCCTTTCCTGCCTCTGGTTTGTTCTTTCTCCAGAGGATTAAGTGGCAAGATTTTTTGGTTCTCTTATTCTTTGCCCACAAGACATGCCTAGATAGTCTGTTTCCTTGTCCACAGTGCAGGTGTGGTGGCAGAAGCAGGGTAGAGGGCTGTGGGCTTGACTGGTTCTTCAGCAAGAACCCCCATGAGGAACCAGTTGCTAGCGCTTTGGTGCAAAGCAGGCCAGAGTGAATCCTTTTATCAGTACCTCTCCCAGAACCGCAAAGGAGATAAGAATTTCTGGGTTTTGGACCATGAGTGGTTCCAGGATGGAAATTTTTATCTTTTATCTTAGAGTGCTTAAGAACTTTAGTTCCTGCCAAGTCAACTTAACCTTTGGAAAGCCACACCTTTGGAAAGCCACAGTGGGCAGGAGACACCCAATCTTTGTTATCTGAATAGATAGCCAAGCCATCTAGCTTGTGTAGAGAGAGAATGTTTAGCCTAACAGCATTCACATTTGTATTTATTTCTCTATAAGGAGAAACTATTGAGTTTTGGTTGCTCTCTCTAGTGGGCCTTTTTAGTTAGCATAGGGTTTAGGACTGGCCAGTAGAACTTTTAGTAATAAGGAAAATTTTTTCCTGTCCAGTATGGTAGCTACTAGCTACATGTGGCTATTGAGCATGTGGTATGTGTCTAGTACAAAGAAGAACTGAATTTTAAATTTTATTTAATTTTGATCACTTTAAATTCCAATAGCCACATGTGGCTTAGTATTAGACAATGCAAGATAGACCATTGTTGTATTTGAGGAGTTCATTTTTAATTAAATAGGGAAAGCTCGATATATACACATGATAGCAATTCAAAAGGTACAAAAGGTATCAGTTAAAAGACTCCCTCATCTCTGCCCTTAGTCCCTAAGTTTCCCTTCTCAGTGCCAGCCATGATTACCAGTTTCTTGTATATCTATCCAGAGACGTTTCACACATGTGTAATCATAATGTGTATATTTCTTTCTCTTGCACAGTGCAAGAGGTATTATTCTATTCCTTCTCTTCTGTTCCATGCTTTTTTGAGTTAATAATGTACCTTTTAGATTAATACTCATAGAGACAAGTAAAACTGCCTTATTATCTTAATGGATTACATTTAAGTTCATTTATATTTAATGGCTATACATTATACTTCTTTATAAAGTTATACCATCATTTACTTAACAGGTTTCCTATATCTGGGCATGTGAGTTATTTTCAATCTTTTTGCCATAACAAATAATACTGTAAAAAATAACCTTGTAAAAACATTTTCACACATATTCATGTGTAAACATTCCAGAAGTGAGATCGCTAGGTCAAGGGTATGGGAATTTTACATTGCCGAAGAGTTCGCCAATTGCCGTCTACTGAGTCTCTTGATTGGAATGTAAATTGGTACATTACATGAAAGCATCTATTTCTCCACAGCCTCAGCAACACAGTCTGTTATTAAACTTTCTGTTCTTTGCCAGTATGATAAATAAAGATCGCCATTACCTTGTAGATTTAATTTGCATATCTCTTATTATAAATGAGATTGAGCATCTTTTTATATGTTTCAGATTTCCTTTCTGGTAAATTATTCATATCATTTGCTCATGTTTCTAATGGATTTTGTTGATGTTGTTTGTACTGATTTGTACATTGAAGAACTTAGTCTGACCTTTGTGCAGGTAGCTTAACTGGAGGAGACGACTTGAATAATAGGCAACCATAGAGGCACATGATGTTTTTACTTTGCCTATGCCTTCTCCAGCAAAGCCAGTAATTTACTGACTGTTATTACTTTATTCATATTTCTTTATATAATTAAGTGCTTTTTCATTTTCTTTCTTGTGATTTCAGAATCTCATTTTCATCCTCTGCTAGAACCAGTAGCAGTTGGGAAAGAAGGCTGTGTTCTTTGAAGGGTGAGTATGGATTTTTAACACCATTGATTACCAGAAAAAAAGAAAAGCAGTCCTTAATGAGCTTGGGGCTCTTCTGTAAGCTCCCTTGAAACTCCTCTGCAGGCCATCCTATGGTAGGTGCTTTCTCTGGCTCAGTAGGTCTGATGGGAAGGGTTTGGGCACCTAAAGGTTTTCAGAGTGTAAATACTCACCCAAAAGCCCTCTACAGATGGTTCACAAAGACTTTACCAGGAGCTGGGCACTAACTTTGAAGGGAGTCTAGAAGACCCGGGCCTGTGGGGACCAGGATGCTTAACTGGAGAGTATGACTAGCCCCTAAGGCAGAGAGGAATCAATCAGGCAGCCAGGACATGAGTATGCTCCACATGAAGGGGACAGTGTGAGGAAAGACAAAACAGGAGGCTATGTGGGGCTTGCATGAGGGCAAGAGTTGGTTATCTGGGGTTCAGGCAGAGATGTGGGCATCCAGACCATGAAGTTGAGTTGGGATCATATGGAATGGTCAGAATTTACCTTAGATCAGAGCAGCCTAATCCCTTGTGGGAATTGGGAAGCTTCCTCTGGCAACTGGGATAGAATAACTGGGCTGTGAGAGAGTAATGTGTACAGAAATGGGAGCAATAGGTGAGGAACTGAACTCCCACGTGGTGGCTGAGAGAGCTTTGTGTGTTCTGACTCATACAAAATCTCCAACCTGGTGGGAATTTTTCTTTCCACCCAGCATTTGAACCAAAGTCATGTAAGGAATTTGTTGTAAAAGGCTCTCAGGGGTGTAAAGCTCTTAAACTGTGCTGTCCAGTAGAGTAGTTTCTGGTCATATGTGGCTTAACATGTGATGGGTGTGACGGAAGAACTGAACTTTGAACTTTATTTAATTGACATAAATTTAAACAGTCACACATCAAACAATGCAGTTTGTGGGGAGCAAGTGGGAAGAGTAAAAGATGGGGATGAAGTCGGCAGAAATGAGTGAATCAGGAGAAGGGAAAGACATGTCCGAAACATCGTACAACTGTCGGGTCAGAGGAGTGGTCAAACAGGCTTTTGGAAAACTCTAGAAGGAGATCCTGGCTATGGATGTTGAATTTTGAACTCGCGGCAAGGAGTGGTGGAGGATATAGTAATAAAGAGCTCTCCAACGAAGACAGAGGAGAGCATTATAACACTCTGGGGAGAAAAAAGGGAGAGCATCTCAGGACTCAGGCCAAGTGTGCTCACAGCCATGCATGCTTGTTTCAATAGTAGGGCTATTAGAGATGCAAAGTACAGAGGAGGAACGGGCTCAGCCAGAGTAAGGGGGAGGCACTAAGGTCCAGAGGGCAGAGATGTATATCTTTATGGCAGTATTCTGGGGTTGTGCCGCACTTTCAGTGATGACTGGACAAGCTTAGATTCCTGCTTGGAAATTTCAGTGTGATTTTCCTCCATGATGGAGAAGATATATATGAAAAGGAGTTAGAATTGCCTATTTCTCGAATTATTCTGTCTCATCGATTATGGGGCTTCCACACAAGAGAATCATATCATTTTTGTGTCTATTTCAGCCGTTGATAATTAGTGATACTTTTGAGTAATCGGTTTATCTTTATAAGAACCTGATTCCAAAATTAGTGTTGGATTGATGCAACAATATTTAACAGCTAGGATATTATACTCAGATTTCTAGAATGTAGTGTTTTCCTAGTGGAGAAGAATGTGGAAAGAATTTTTACATTACAGAACAAAAGGAAAAAATTATAAGCAGGACTAGATACTTTTTAAAAGACACCAACAGGAATAAAGTAATAAGCTCACGATAACTTTTAAAGTTGCTCTTAAAACAGTTCTAGGGAAGTGCAAAGAATGTCGATGAGAATACTGAAATCTGCCTTGTTCATAACTGATACAAAATATGTACCTGTTTACAGCAAGCACTGAGAGAAGGCAAAGGTAGTATGACCCAGGGACACCTACAGGGTTGAATTGAAATGTAAGGCATACCATTTCCTAACTAGGAAATGTTGGGGGAATTTAACTTCTTTAAATCTCCGTTTCTCCATCTTTAAAATAGGAAAAATGCTTCCTGCTTCATACTATTTGGGGGATAAAGTGAGAGGATATATATGAACTGCCTATGCAGGGCCTGGCATACAGTATGTAGTTAATAAATAGAGGCTGTCACTCTTATATCTTTGGCTATGGTGGTAGTGGTCATGGTTATTATTGTTATTATTATTGTTTGGTTAATATTGTTATATTATTGCTATTGTTATAATAATTATTGTTTTGAAGAGACCAGGACTTTAGTTTGTCAGATTTGATGAAATGTGTGTAGATATCTAGAGAAAGGAAAGATTCTATGAAAGTATTTATAACCTATTTATTCTTGGAATTTTGCTTATACCCAACGTTAAGGTGTTGGAACTCAGGATTCCCCTAGTACCAGACTAAACTTGGGGACATGAGATGCAATGTATTCTCTATCCAATTAATCTTCATCCCTGTGTTTAGAGATAAAGGTCCTGAATGCACAGCTTGGATGTTGACAGGAGGAGGCCTAGTAGCAGGCTCCGGCCTGGGCTGTGAGAGTGGGTTGTTCTCCTTGGTACCATGACAGCCAGCTGTCCTTCCTTACTTGCCTTGCTTCACACTGTGCTGCAAATCCACCAAAATCTCTCTCTTTAACACTGGGGTGCCTCACTTTACACAACAGTTATGCAAAACGAGTGCATTCTTTTTTTTTAAACCTATTCAGGCAATAAGCATTATCAAGCAACAAATATTTCTCAAGTTCTGTTTTATGTTCTGGGAGAATATAACAGAGAATAAGATTCTTGTGGGGTCATGCCAGATTCTATTCTGTAATTGCTGGCATAATTTTAGAAACATTTTAAAAGTCACGAATTTTGGAAAGGACAGATGATTTGGATATAAGTTCTCATTTACTAGATGAGGAAACCGAGGTCTTGTAGCTGGTGAGTGGAAGAACCTGGCTAGAGAGAGCCAGGTAGAATGCCTGCCCCTCCCAGCCTGCTTATGCATCATGCCAATCTGCCCCAGTGGTAGCCATTCATGTATCACCATCATGATTTTCACCAGATCTATGTATTGCCTAGTTAGCATTTTTAACTGATTCCTTCTTATACCTTAAATTAACTTTAAAAATTAATTAAAAAAATTAATTTGCACCCCTACTATAAATTGAAAGTATCTATAAAAATCAACACAAGGAAACAATAGCATTAAATAGCTAAATGTTTTTGCCTGTAGGAGGCTTAAGGGTTAGAGAGCCGTTACTGAGTTTCTCTTTGTCCTATGAAGGACTGAAAAAAAACTGAAAAGATAACTTGTATATCTTTTGTAACATATCAGTGTTATGTAATGCTGTGTAGCACTGAAGCATTATTTAGTGTTCTCCTGCTCCCCGTGTTAAATAGGTGACTCCTCTGCAAGTTTTGTAATTAGTGAAAGAGAAAAAAAGTCTCTTACAGCATCACTGTGAATGGCTGTCCTTAAAACAAACAGAATTGAGCCCATTTTGTAACTTTGCTTTTCATTAATTCATTTGCACCTTATTTGTGTCCTGTGCTATTCTAGTCACCGAAGAAGAATATATGATTGTCCTTTCCTTCAAGGAGCTCTGGTTGTAGAAGGAGAAATAGGACAATGATTTAAGTATGCTGGAAAAGGTGACTTTATTATTTTTTTTACCATGACTGAGCAACTAAGAGGGCAGTTGAATCAGAAATACAATATAGTGCTTCTGCCCTATGATAAGATAGCAGCTTTCATTCCTGTAGACTTGGGACTGTACCCAGATAAAGCGTGCATATATAACTGAAAAGAACCATCTGACTCACCAATACGTTCGTTCATCTCCTTCTCGACTGAGGGGTTTCCTTCTCCAAAACTCTTACAAGAGATAAGATATCTAAATGGAGCTGTCACATCTCGTGGAGAAATTAGGGGAGATAAATGTGGGTATTTAACAGCAAAGAGGTTACAAAGATTGGGGAAAGGCCATTGGGAGGGGGAGACAAAGTGGAGCTTGGTGCAATAGGAGTGGGTCCAAGTCAGAAATCTATTACATGATTATGACTCTACCAGATGAATGTTCATGAGCAAATTATTTAACTTCTATGAGACTGTTTCCTCAGCCTATAAAAAGGGGATAAAATACCCTTTGCATATTTCACAGGGTTGGTGTACTGTGTCTAGGACTGGTAAATTACAACCCACAGACCAAATTTCTTTTGCAGCCTATTTTTTAAAATAAAGTTTTATTGAAATACAGTTAGGCTCATTCATTATGTGTTGTATATGGTTGCTTTTTCACTACAATGGCAGATCCAGTAGTAGTGGCAGAAACCCAATGGCCCACAATGCTAAAATACTTATTTTGTGGCCCTTTACAGAAAAAGTTTGCCTATCCCTGTGCTCAGTGATTGGGAGGTCATGCTGTGCCATTATGAGTTTATTATAAAATTGGAATGCATATCAGTGGACAGAGATATAGGGGACAGATCTCTCCATTTCACAAGAAATAAGAAGGAAGTAACAGCTACTGTTACTAGTCTCGTGTGCAGCCATCCAGTGATATTCTCTGTGAATACAAGCATTCATGTGTAGTTGTAATTTTTTTTTTCTTTAAGGTCCTATGTCCTCTCTAAATTTAAATTTTTTTAAAATTGCTATAGAAAAATTTAAACCTATAGAACCTATAGAAAAGTTGAAGTTTGCCACGTAACCTTCACCTGGATTCATCAATGGTTAACATTTTACCATATTTGCTTTATTTCTCTCTCCTTTCCCCCAACCAATACACACGCACATGCACACACACACTATTTTTTTCTCTCCTCAACTTTTAAAAGTGAGTAGCAGTTATCACTATATCTCACCCCTTAATACTTCAGCAGACACCTCCTAAGAACAAGGACATTCTCCTACATGCAAAGGTAATCACAACTTCACGGTCACACTCAAGAATTGTAACACTGATACAGTAATATTATCTAATATCCAGTCCTTATTCAGATTTCTCCAATTGTTCTAACAATTTCTTTTGTAGCTGAAAATAAAATCCAGGATTCTCTCAAGAAGTCTTCATTGCAAGTAGTTGTCTTGCCTATTTAGTTTTTTAAGCAATTGCCTGCTTTTGTTCCTCCTCATCTTTACCCTTATTCTGGGTCTTTCACTTGCTTCTTCACCTTTTCTCTTGAGACAGAGTTTCAATACTGTCCCTCTCTGCAGCCCCTGCAGGTGTCGGCTAGCCTTAAAGAGCAGAATGGATCTTGACGTGGTTAACATGTTTGTGATTGCGGGCGGGACGCTGGCCATCCCAATCCTGGCATTTGTAGCCTTGTTTCTCCTGTGGCCTTCGGTGCTGATAAAAATCTATTATTGGTAAGTTAATTTTATAATTGAAGTTTTTGAGGGTATTATAATAGTGTCATCTTCTCTGTCCTTTTGGTTGTTGTTCAACATTTTATCACGAAATATTTCAAATATACTAAAAGGTTGAAAGACATTCTTTGAATTTGGGGAGTGTTTCTGAAGAATTGGTGATAGCTTCTCACAAGGCAAATTCTTTCAGGTTCCTGTTAGCGTCTTTGCCCAGGAAGCCACCACTCTCACTCCCAAAGTCACTGATTCTTCCTTAAGCAAGGATTATGCACATTTATGGGAATTCCTTTGGTAATTTCTTGGTCATTTGGATACTGATTCAGTGATGTTCTGACAGGTACGGCGACCGTGCTCTGATAAATGAATTAGATAGAGCAGGATAGCGGAGATGGCAAGCGTAGAAGAGAATGGTTTTAGATTTATTCTAAAAGTATTCATTAGTAAAGGGACAGAAAAAAAATGTTTTCAAAACTTCCGTCAGCCTCATACCACCTGTACATTACCTCTACCTCTGTATTTTCTTTAGAGTAAGTCAGTTTCTTTATAGCTTAAATCAATTTATTTTAAGAGTAATATAAATGTCATTACCTTAAGTGAAAAGCCTGTCATACTTGCCATAAGTAGTAAATTAACTTAAGAAAGTAAAAATAAGCAACTACCATTAAACTGTGTTTTTAAATTCTAGCCTAGAGATACTGCTACCTACCAAAAACTCTGTTTCCTTTCTCTATGTTACAAAGTCTAAGAAAATTGTGAAAGATGTAGCAGTTCTAAACAGAGCCTTTTTCCTTGATGAAATCAGAAAGTTAACATTTGAAAAGAAGAGTAGCTTTCTCATGATGGTTTCAGTGACTTTTTATGCCTCAGTCCATTTATCAAATAAAATCACCCTTCCCATCTCTATGGTGAAGGAGACGCCAAAATGGACCTAGTTCGTCCTTGTGCCATAGGGAAGCACACTGAGATTTAACTGGGACTTTGTGCAAGTTAGAACTACCTCTAGTGTACCGAGAGAAGAACGCAGGAAGGTTGCACCTGTGCCCTTTATCTGCCCTCCTTTCTGGCTCCCTTTTCTTTCATTAGAGTGTGAAATTTTCTTCCTGCCAACCAAACCTGATCCTTGAAGCTAATTGAACAGAAGGGAATTTCTCTTCTTGAACTCTCTCACTGGCTCTTGGGAGGTAGGGACCCCTTCAGAGGCTCACCTAGGACCCACCTCCTCATTGGCAGAACTGAGCTTCCAGCTGTTTAAATGCCATTGTCCTTGCAGCACTGCTGGCAGGTGTACTTTGGGGCCAAGTCTCCTGTGTAGCCTGATGTTGGAGAGGCCGGAGTTGTGTGCCCCTCGGATCCCGCAGAGGCGTGAACCTCTACACACACGTGCCATTTTCCTTAAACATATCAACCTGAAGCAGAGAATGCACTCCAGTGGTGTGGCTGGTAGCCATGGATATGGCTGCCCACAAAGGCGTGATTATATGAAGGTTCATCCATCCCCTGCGTGCAGAAACCAGCTGCCATATTACAAACCCTGGGTTTCTTGGCCTGTCGGGAGAAGGCTTTCAGAGTCAGTTTCAGAATAATTTTAATATTTGATCTTTAAAGAGAAAAATAACTTCATAGTAAAGAATTCACTTTTTTATTGCATTAAAATTCACATAACATAAAATTCATCATTTTAGAGTGTACAATTCAGTATTTTTACTATATTTATGCACAACTATCACTGTCATCTAATTCCAGAACATTTCCATCTCCTCAAAGGAACCCCCATACCCATTAGCAGTCATTTCCAGTTTTCCTCCCCTTTCATCTGCTGGCAACTAGTAACTATATTCTATGTCTTTAGATCTGCCTCTTGGGGACATGTCATATAAATGAGATCATATAATTTGTGGCATTTTGTGTCTAGCTTCTGTCACTTAGCATCTTTTCAGGGTTCATCCATGTCGTACCATTTATCAGTACTTCATTCGTTGTTGTGGCTAAATAATGAATATATGGTTACACAACATTTTATTTATCCAAATGGACATTCATATCGTTTCCATTTGGGGCTATTATATGGAATGCTACATAGCAAGTGATTCATTTTTATTCACAAATAATACTACCCCAAACCAGAGAGGCCCCACAGAGCAGAGCATTCAGTTCCTTATTGTCAGTATAGGAGCATGTGATCTTAAGGCCTGCCCATGCCTGTCACTCAGCTCAGAGCTGTGGCAGAGGACAAACACACTGCTCTTTATTTTGTGAACTCGAGCATGCAGGCCAAGAAGAAACCCAGCTAGCTGGGGAGGACGAAAATCCTAGAAAACCTTTCAAATCATGCCAGGTGGCATTGTGATATAAGAAACTGTGATTAAAGTAATAGAACCCATGATGCCATTGCAGAGAGCTGTGAGGAATCCTGTGAGTAGCTTCCCAAACTCCACCAAAACACACTGCCTATTTCCTTCCCATCATCTTATTGCAAGTGACATTTATACAGTGGTTGTCATAGGATGAGCAGCTTTGCTATAATTACTATGTCCCTTAACCATAGCTACTCCAGAGGCCTTAATTTCTTCAGCTGCTCATAATGACCACCCTGCAGACCTGGGTTGGTCAGGTTAAGTTTTAGGATTGCTACGTGAACAGGGATGACAGCTATTATAGGTAACCGGGTACCCCAAACCCTGTCCCCCACTTCCTGCAATATGACCATAGGGATGTGATGAAATCATTACATCATACACCCTCCTGGACTTCCCTCTGGGATATGCTGAACTCCTCAGGGAACAGGAATAGGTGACCCTGGTAGGCCACAGCTAGTCTTCAGAGCAGCAGTCGCTAGATCTGAGTATCCCTGGAGCATGGCCAACCCATTTCCACAGTAATGGCGGGGTGGGGGGGCTATGATTGCTTCTGCACGAGGCACCAAATGCTTCACCGTCAGTCAGCAGAGCCACAACTGGAGATGTCATGGCCGCTGGGGATGGCATCAGGGGCAGCTCTGATTTTCATTGTGTAAAATAGCAAGACTATTCTTGAGATAAAAAGACTGAGGTTTTTAAAGATTTTAATTTTCCCAAAGAAACTCGGTTGTGAAAACAAGGTAAGAAATCATACATATAAGAGAGAAAAGGGGTTGAGAATTGGAAAAGAAGAAATGAAACTGACATTGTTTGCAGATGACAGGATTGTGTACATGGACAGTCCAAAAGAATCTGTAGACTGTTAGAATTGATAAATGAATTTGACAAGACTGCTAAATACATGGTAAGTAAAAAAAATTAGTTAATATTCCTATATAACAGCAACAAATAGAAAATGAAAAAATTAATCATATTATTTACCATAGTATCAACAAATGTAAGATAACTAAGAATAAATCTAAAGAACAGTGTTGAAGCCTCTATACAAAAAAACTACAAAGTATTAGAAAAATTTTGAAAGGCCTAAATTAACGAGGGATAGATAATATTTGTGAGTTGGAAGACTTTCTGTCATAGGAAGTCAGATTTCCCTGCAATGATCTAGTGATTCAATGTACACTCATTTAAAATACTAGCAGATTTTTTCAATGGAATTTAATAAAGTTATTCTTAAATTTATAAGCAAAGAGCTAATTAAGTGAGACAATCTTGAAAGAGAACAATACTAGATGATTTACACTACCAGCTATCAAGACTAATTATGCAACTGTAAATTGAGACAGAGTGAAATTGGCACAAAGAAAGACAAATAAATCAGTATAACAGAAGAGTCCAGTAACAGATGCACATAGATACAGTCTCTTGAATTATGAAAAAGGTAACACTGCTTTGCAGCAGAGAAAGGGGACTGAGTCAAGTAAGTATTTATCTGGAAAAAAGTTAACGTTGACCCAGTCAGTAAGTAGAATTACTAAAAGAGCCTCAGATTTCTCTCTCTAATCCCCAGAACCTGTGAATGGAAGGAACTATCACTCCCCTGGTTATGTTACATTGTATAAGGCTGACCAAAAAAACAGTAAGATTATCCAAGTAGGTGTGATCTAATCAATTAGCCCTTAAAAGTGGAGGGATTCCAAGCACTCACTGCTGTTGCTAGTTTGAAGTTGGTGAAGGCCATGTGACTGTTGCTAGTTTGAAGTTGGAGAAGGCCACATGAGAAGCAGAGAGCCCCTGGCTAACAACCAGAAACCTTAGTCCTATAACACAAGTAATAGGACTATAGTAAATGACTTCTGCTAATAGCCTGAATGGACTTAGAAGCTGATTCTTTCCCATAGCGTCTATATATCCAGCTGATGCCTTGATTTCAGCCTTGTAATACGCTAAGTAGAGAACCGAGCTGAGTTTATGTCTGACTGCCAGAACTGTGAGCTAATAAATGGGTGTTGTTTTAAGCTGCTAAGCTTGTGGTTATTTGTAATTAAGCAACAGAAAAGAAAAGAATACAGCCTGATCTACAACCTCACACCATACACAAAAATCAAATCCAGATGGATTGTAGATCTAAATGTGAAAGGTGAAATGACAAAGCTTTTAGAAGGAAACAAAAACTTCATAACAGAGGTTATCCAGATAGTCAATAAACCTATGAAATAGTGCTCAACTTCATTGCCCATAAGGGAAATTCAAATTAAAACCACAATGAGTTGTCATTATAGACTCAACAGAATGGCTAAAATGAAAATGACTGACTGATAATTCCAAATATTGGCAAAGATGTTGTATTATCGTGGTTGCTGTAAAAAATACCACAAACTGGGTGACTTAAAACAATAGAAATTTATTCTGAAAATCTTAATTCAAGGCTTTGGCAAGGTTGGTTCCTTCTGGAGGCTCCGAGGGGGAATCTGTTCAATGCCTCTTCCCTTACCTTCTGGTGATTGACAGCGATCCTTGGCTTTCCTTGACTTGTAGTTGTGTCACGCTGGTCTCTGCCTCTGTCTTCACATGGTATTCTTCCTCTTGTGTGTTCTGTGTCTTAATTTCACTCTTCTTACAAGGACACCAGTCATACTGGATTTGGGCTGACCCTAATATAGTATGATCTCAACTTGATTACATCTGCAAAGACCATATTTCCAAATAAGGTCACATTCATGGGTTCCAGGTGCACGTGAGAACATACGTCCATCTAAAAATTTATATGTGAATGTTCATAGGGGCATTATTCACAATAGCCACAAAATAGAAATGACCCATGTCTATCAACTGATAAATGGATAAACAGATGTGCCATACTCATATAATGGGATATCGTTTAGCCTTAAAAAGGTTTAAACTACTGATAACACTCCTAATATGGATGAATTTGAAAGTAGGCCAGACACAAAATGACAAATACTGTATGATTCTACTTATACAAGGTACCTAGTCTAGGCAAACTCATAGAAACAGGAAATAGAATAGAGATAACCAGGGGCTAAGGAAGGGAAGGACTGTGGAGTTTTTGTTCAAAGGATACAGAATTTCTATTTGGGATGATGAAAAGTTCTAGAAATGAATAGTGGTGATGGTTGATGTACAACTTTGTGGATGTACTGAATTCCACTGAATTATACAGTTAAAATGGTTAAATTGGTAAATTTTATGTTATCAGTATTTTACCACAGGAGAAAAAAAAGAAATGTATAAGTACTTTCTTCTGAGGTTACTGTAAACTAACAAAGGCAACACTTGTAAAATAAAGGGTCTAGACCCTGGGGGCCTTTCTCAAAGAGAAACCCCATGGAGGCTGCTTTTTTGGGCTTCAGTGATGTCTGTCTGTCCCTGACACAAGCTGTTCAGCTTTTGTGCCAAGATTGTTTGTAAAACAGCGGTCCACCAGCCCCTGGTACTGGTCTGTGGCCTGTTAGGAAATGGGCCTCACAGCAGGAGGAGAGCTGCGAACCAGCAAGCAAAACTTATCTGTATTTGCAGCCCCCAGAGCCGGCATCACCACTGCAGCTCTACCTCAGATCAGCAGGTATTAGATTTTCATAAGAGCACCAATTCCTGGTGCCAAAAAGGTTGGGGACCACTGCTGTAAAAGATCTTTCTCCTGAGATATTCATTCATCCCAATTTAATTCTTTGTTTCTGTTCTGTAAGCTTGCAGCTTTTTCTAATCTCTGCCTTTGTGATGTTTATTATTTAGAGATAATTTATTCTTTATTATTCTTAAACCAAAGTTGTCATTTTGTTTTGTTTTGCATCTAGGCCATTGGTTTTTTCATAATTTTTTAACTGACTTGGTAGCTTAAGGAGTCTTGTTCCTACTCTTTCATTGAGAGGATCATTAGAAATTACTAAAAATATTGTTCCTCCAGCTCCTTGTTTCAAAAGCCTGGTAAAAATTTTTCATTGGATGTACCAATTAAATGAAAAACATGGGTTAGTACCGAAGAGCTCCATCTGGTAATGAAGAAGCTCTCAATTCCTGAGCCTGGCACTCAGGCTGCCTCTCCAAGCCTATCTCCCTTCACTCTAGGTTCAGGTCATGCTTGGTTATCCTCCATGCCCTTGCCTTTGCTGTGCACACCTCGTGGCATATCTTTCTACATTCTCTCCAGCTAATAGTTTTTAAGCATCTAGTCGCCTATGCAAACCTCACCTTTTCTATAAGGTTATCCTAGCTCTTCCTTGATCTCATACTGTACTTTATGTTGGAGCTTATAAATGAATTTGAAGATTATAAAAAGGTAACAGAGAAAATATAAATTACTCATAACCTCTCAAATAATTTTCTTCAATGTCTCTTTTGTTCTCACTACCTCTCTCCATTTCATCTATACACAGTTTTACGTTTTTTTAACAGAATTGAAATCAACAGTATTAAAATATTAAGTTCCAATATTTTAATTGGAAATATTTCAATTGGAAAATGTTTGTAATTTTCCTGTTATTTTTCTGTTATTGACTGTTTTTTGACGATCTAATTTTTAATAACAGCAAAATATTACATTATATACATTGTAATTTATGGAATCAATTTTCTATTTGTAAACATTAGGTTAATGCTGGTTTTTAAAATATAACTTAAATAACCTTGTCTTGAACATTTTTAGAAACATTTTTTTCCCCAAGATTTCTGATTATTTTTTTGGGACAGATTATTCCTGGAAGTATAACTACTGGTTCAAAAGGCATGAGGTTTTTAAAAGACTATGGATGCTTAATTCCAGATGGCTTTCTTGAAAGGTCGAATATTATCATTGTTTTTTTTAAGGGCTTTTTTTTTCTAATTTAGAAGTTTATTTAAAAGGTATACCTTCTTGTGATACTCATTTCTTTGTTAGTGAAGTTGAACATGTTTCCTATGTTTGTTAATCATTACTATCTCTTCTACTCTGAGTAAATCTTTTCATTTATTTTGCCTATTATTGAACTGGGGTCTTAGCATGGTTCTTATCATTGTGTAAGCCTTTGATATATTAAGGATGTCAATCTGTGCCTGTCAGGTTTCCTCCCTGACAGTTTTGTTGCAGTTTCCCCCCCACCCTTTCCCTTGAATTGGCAAGTGATATATTCTGAAGGATAGAAATTTTTAATATAATACTAATAGCTACCATTTATTGAATACTTGCCATATGCTGTGCATTGAACAAACTTTGTATATGGATTATCTCATTTAATCTTTACCATATCTTCAATAGACTACAATATTTCCCCATATTATAGATGAGAAAATTGAGGTTCAAGATCATATAGCCAGTAAATGAATGAACTGGGATATGAATGAATGAACAAATGTATGTTATGGTGCACTATTTAGAATTTTGAAATATTATCGCTTTGTCATAAGAAGAGCTTTAAGCTAGACAATTTTATTATATTTTTAATGTTTTGAATAGACAATATATTCATTGGGAAAGTACTAAAAGGAGCATGATAAATCTCTCTATCACTACTGTTCCCTCTCCTCCTACTCCTCACTGTATTACCACTTCTTCTCCAGATACTCATCTTAATGGTATCTCATAAATGCTCCCATGCTTTTTGTATGCAGATACATATAAATATAAATATATATCCTGATCACCCCTCTCATTGTTTTACATAAAGGGTTAAAACCAATCAATTTAGGCTATTTGCTTTTGCAAGACTTGGCTACCTCTTTGGTGCAAATTAGCCACAAAGAATCTTTGATTGAATTAATTGCCTTGCATCTTGAAGAGATTCTTCATGCAGAGAGTTCAATTTGTTTAGATGGTAATTTCGTATTAAAGTCGATTTCAGGCCAAACTCCAGCATTGCCAAATCTTATGTAACCAACAGAAGCTGAGCCTTCAACTAGTTGCCAGACGTTGTGAGGAATAAAAGCAGAGGGCCAATGTGGATAGTTCTTGAGAAAGTTTTCCCTTTCAAAATCTCTAGGAAGAAAAATATAAATATTTTTTTGGGGGGGGTGGGATATGACCTTTATTGAGTTTATCTGCTGAAGTGGAAATAATGTCTGCACAAACCCAAATGTTTGTCACTATACCTTCTACATCACAATTAAAATCATAACGATTTAAAAAAAAATAATCAACTCCATCAAATCCACTACTTCAAAATCAATATCTTCTTTAAAGCTAGAGTAAGACCTAAATATGGTTAAGACTCAAATGCAGAAATTTGGTTGGTTGGAAAGCTAATTAAACCTCCAGCTTACTCAAATAGATTTATAAATAGGTAAAACTGTATTTTTTTTATAGCGATCAGGTCCACTGGCATCTCCCAAGCTGGACAGCTATCAGAGTATTTAGAGTCCTGAGATCAAAAGGAATGCAGGCATTCTAGACAGTCTTCTGGTATCTTTTCTCTATCAGAGATTTGTGGGTGTATGAAGTGACACCAGCACCAGCAATGGCAGCCTTGATGAGAGAATCCAATTCTTCTTCTCTGCAAATAGCAAACTGCAAGTGATGAAGGGTAATAAGCTTCACCTTTCAGTTTTTTGATGCTTTTCCTCTGCTGGGAGGTACTCACTCCAGGATGGCTGTGCTATACACGGCCGCACTCCTGCCCACACATTCATGGCTGCTCGTCCTATATTTCAGGTGTTAATCAACATGGCCCACTAGGCACTGCAAGCCAGCTCGCTGAGGGAGGAAACCTCCTTTGTCTCAGCCTTTCTGGAGTCCTTCCCAGCCCTACCAACAGCTGTTTTGAATTCTGCTGAAGCTCAAAAAAAAAAAAATCAAGGCAAAGAAAGGGCTAGTCAGACACCCAGTGAGATTCAACCACTTGCTTACGCCTGCTTTGCACAGCCATTCAAACTGCTAGAAATATATATTAACAAAAGGTCATTTCATGTCCTGCTCCTTAAGAAAACACTCCTTTCTCCTTTCCTGGTTAGATTATGTTCTAACATATATACCAGAATATATATAAAATCTGTGTCCCTCCCCATATCATTTCTCTGGAGCTTGCTGATTTTGTTTTTTTCTGTGTTTTTCCTTGTCAGGTACTGGAGGAGGGTATTGGGCATGCAGGTTCGCTATGTTTGCCATGAAGACTATCAGTTCTGTTATTCCTTCCGTGGCAGGCCTGGGCACAAACCTTCCATCCTCATGCTTCATGGGTTCTCTGCACATAAGGATGTATGGCTCAGCATCATCAAGGTGCATTTCTAGATTCTTTTCTCTCAAGAAAGTGTCATTCAGTAAATAAAAGTGTTCCCACTTGGACATATTGTCATCAGCAATTGTAGACAGCCAAGGGAATCCAGAACTGTGGCTCAAATCACTTAAAACTAATGTAATATATTATTCAAATCATTTTTATCAGGCAAAAATTTATTGAGTTGAATGTTATTGGTAAAATATGTGCCTTAGATATCATTTCACCTTATGAATATTTCTTAGGAAAATTGTCTGACACTCAGCTTTATCTCAGAACTGTCATCAAGAGCAGTCTTTTAAAAAATCATTTATTCTTTTATACTCCAAGTTTCTTCTCTTCCTCCTCCTCTTTCTCCTCCCTTTTGCTTCCTTCTTTTCTCCTGACCCCTCCTTCCCTTCTTTTTTCTGTTTTTGCTTTTGCTTTTTTTTCTTTTTTTTTTTTCTTCCTTAGCCATTTAGAGAAACAGTTTTGATTTGGCAGCTATCTGGGATAGTTTTCCAAATCACTCAGTTTTTGTTCTGGTTTACTTGGGTGTGGCAACTTAGTAAGAGTGACCAGCTGGTGAAAGTTGGGGCTGGGAGAGGTCTTAGGGGAGAAGCACCCCAGGCTCTCACCTCAAGCAGGACTATACCAGAATGATCTCAAGTGTGATCTATACCAGGGGGAAAAGGCTCACACAATCTCTAGTTACTTGTGTTTTTATTTCCAAATTCCACTGTGAGGAAAGTCATTCTGATGCCATAATGTACCTCTCACATCCTGTCCCCTCTCTGAGGAGCATCTTTCATAAAGCTGGGTATTTGTTTATTGATAACTGATGTTTCTGTTTCCTGGTTAAAAGCAGCCCATATTTAAATGGAAGAAGGTGTTTTAAGATAATAATCACCCTAGGAATTACATCTTAATGCAAAAAAAAAAAAAAAGGAAAAGAAAATAAAAAAGTTGAAAGCAGAATTATGGTGATTAGACATTGTTCTTACAGAAAGCCTTGCTCCTGTGGGTTCTGGAGTTGGCCAGGGCTCTGGGAGGACAGAACTATCCCCTCTAGTTCCAAGTCAGTGGCTGGATGACTGGAGTAAGTGTAGAAAGGCTGACGGAAAGGAGAAGGAGGTAGTACCTGCCAAATGGTGTCAAGAGTGAGAAGTGTAAGCCTGCTCCCCTGACCTTTGTCCCTCTTCCAATCATCCTCCTAGTCCCCTTCCACCTGTGTATTAGTCTTTGGGGCCCTTTGCTCCCTATGAAGCTACTGGCAATGCTTATTCCCATCAGAGGTTACTAGGGTGAAACTCTGGATGGCCTAGGCTCATATATCCCCAGGGATGGCTATCCAGGTCACTTTCTAAGTGGGTGCAACTTCCCCAGAAAAGCGGGCAGACATGTCCTACATAGCACATACTGACACTCTGGGCCTGTGTGTCCTCAGTTTCTTCCAAAGGACCTGCACTTGGTCTGCGTGGACATGCCAGGACATGAGGGTACTACCTGCTCTCCCCTGGATGACCTGTCCATAGAAGGGCAAGTTAAGAGGATACACCAGGTAAGTATGAGGCTCCACCAGAAATTTCCCAGACTAGATTTGCCCACCATTGCATGCCCAGGACTGGAGAGCTGGCAGGAGAGTTCTCTGTACTAACTCATAATCAGTCTCAATGCATTCTGTCAAGTAATTGCAAACAAAATGGCACCCTAAAGGTATCCTTGGTTAGCCATGGAAGGTCAGGGCTTATTGCAGACTGTTTTTCTCTAAGCCTATTGAAGTTGTTTGTGAAGAAATATGACCATCTGGGCATTTTCTCAGCTCTTTGGAAAAAGCAGTTTAGTATTCCTCAGGACCATTTTCTTAGAATCTATTTTTTTTGTTTACCAGTTATATGACAGCAATAGCCCTTCTGCCTAGTTATAGATGGGGAGGGTGCTCTTTGCATTTTACTCTATTTCATCATTTATCTTCACCCCCACACTGGCTGGGATTTCAAGGTCATGGGGCTCATAGACAATTTCAAAATTTAGTAGTCCTTACATTTCAAATTGGCATTAGTTATTTTCCCCAGATAAGGATATTTATTTAATGTCTGTATTTTAATGAGGTCAGGAACCTTGTTTCTTTGGCTCTTTGCTGTATCTTCAGTAGTTGACCATAGCTCCTTGTACATAACAGATATTTAATTAATATTTTTAAATGGGCAGATGGTTGGTTGAATGAATGGTTGGATGGTTGAACAGTCAGATAGATGGCTGAGTAGTTATAATGAATAGATGGTTGGATGGATGAGAAGGGCATCAAATTAGGGTAAGAGTCAGCAAACCAAGGCACATAGGCTATATTTGGCCTGCTGCCTACTTTTGTAAGCTAAGTTTTATTGGAACACAGCCATACTCATTCATTAGAGTTGAGTAGTTGAGTTGAATTGAGTAATTGCAACTGAATAGTTGCAACAGAGTTGAGTAGTTGCAACTAAGATCATATAGCCCACAGAGCAGAAAATATTTACTCTCAGTACCTTTATAGAAATGTTTGTTGACTCATGAATTTGGGAAAACCTTGTTGCTTTTATACTTGTAAATGGCCCTTCAATCATTTGTGCCAGGTAAAGATAAATACATGCCTGCCACAG
The DNA here is from genome assembly GCA_004027375.1 of Macroglossus sobrinus. Classification (NCBI taxonomy): domain Eukaryota; kingdom Metazoa; phylum Chordata; class Mammalia; order Chiroptera; family Pteropodidae; genus Macroglossus; species Macroglossus sobrinus. Next base: position 692,957 of record PVKZ01000139.1, read on the forward strand.
TGCTTACCTGGAAAATGGACCCTGTAGAGTTTCAAACCCCTTTCATCAGTAGCCCTTTTCATTTGTCCCCATAGACAATAGAAGTTTTTTGCTCTGTAATCACTGTTGTCACTGTCTATAGCTAAATAACCAAGCCTTTTTCTCATTTTCCTTCTCAGTTTGTAGAATGCCTCAAGCTGAACAAAAAACCATTCCACTTGATAGGCTCTTCTATGGGTGGCAGCGTGGCTGGGGTATATGCTGCTTACTACCCGTCAGATATTGGCAGCCTGACCCTTGTGTGCCCCTTTGGTGAGTGACAAGGCTAAAATATCTTCATGACTGACTTGAGCACAGTGGGGTCTCAATCTCTGAAGGAACAACTGGCAGTGTTTGCTATGACTATTTTTAAAAATTATCTTTTGATGTAAACTTTAGAGATGGGCAATGTTTTAGTGATAACTAACCTAACAAAAATTGTCTAACTATAATCATAACCACACTGACTTTTAAATTATAGAGCCAACCTTCGTTCCTCAAATAATTTGGTAGTTAATTAAAATGTGTATAGTACTTTGCAGCACATAAATACTTTGAAGTATAATAATAATATTAATATCCAACATTTAATTGAGCTCTTTTAAGCTAAGCTCTTTATATGGATTTAACTGCCACCTTAACCTTATGAGGTGAAGGTACTATTGTTATGCCTCTCCTCTTTTTTGCTGAAAACTCAAAGATCTTAATTTATTACAAGATCTTTTTTAAAAATTAACAAATTTTAGTTTATTCTTATTTGTATACATGTCAACTTGAGCTGTGACATGTCCCCAGAAATTATAATCTAAAGTTGTATTTTTCAAATTTATTTTTCTTATATAAGTCTTTAAACTTGGGTTTATAATAGATTAGAAAAAAATGTCAATTTTTCTCTCTTTTTCCTTACCTTGTTCCCTCTTTCTCTTTCTCTGGTACTTCATTGGAGTATGATTTACACATAGTGAATTGCCCAAATTTTAACCGTACATCTCAAAGACTTTTTACATACATAATTGCTATTCAGATCAAAAAAGTATGATTATTTTCTAGGTAGGAACATTTTCTAGGTAGGAAGCACAAAGAAATTACGTAAGTGCTGGAGCCAGGATAGGGACTGATCTGGATGAGCTGTCAGGCTTCAGAACCCCACCTGTGGCTTTCTTGGAGGTACTTTCATTTCTACTACCTCCTTTATATGACTCATATCCACTAACTACCTCTTTTGTCCACTAGAACTCAGCCATGAGTTAAATACATACATCCTCTACTGAAATGTGACTAAACTGACCTTTATAATCTTTTAGTCACTCTGAAAGTTGATAGTTTCAGGTCTGTTAAGGACATTGAAATTGAAGTCAAGTTCCCAATGGTCTTTCTCTTCTCCTCTTCCCAAACACCATGTCTGAAGTCATTTGGTCTTTTAATAATAAAATTTGGGAATTGAAGAAACAGTTCCTGTGGAAGGTTATTAGATTATAAATCGCTGATGGAAGGTCAGATCTAACTAGTTTTTTCTAGTGTATGTTCATTTGCTCAGAGAGTTTTACACCTGAGTTTCGATTGGGATTTAAAATTAAGTTTGTTTCTATGTAAAAATGAAACAGTAAACCTTTTTACTTTGAAATAATTTAAATTTACAGAAACATTGCAAAGACTGTACAGAGTCTCATATTCCCTTCATCCAGTTTCCCCCATTGTTAACAGCTCACATTACCAAAGTAAATTTTGTCAACTAAGAAACCAACCAATATTGGTGTATTACTATTAACTAAACTCCAGGCTTTATTTAGATTTTATTAGTTTTTCCACTAATATCATTTTTCTATTCCAGGATCCAATTGAGGATACTGCATGACATTTAGTGTAAGATTGTTTTTAAAGTGAAAGGCAATGGACCATGTGATCTGCCTTCATGACGTTATGAAAGCTACACAATACCCTTGTCATATTTAAAGGAGTTGCTGAATATAAGTGATATGTAAAGTGTGAATATCTGCAGCATCGTATTGATGCCACTGCCTTTCTTTCTAAAATCTAGTTCTTCAACTTAAGTTAAACACCTGGAAATTTGCTTAGTGTCAGAAGTGAAAATTAGTTTTGCCCCACTATGTACATCAGCTGTGTAAACTGAACTCTCTCATGTTATGCTCCAAGGTGCAGGAAATAATGGTCATTCTCGGAGCTTTCTGGTCTCAGTGATTGCCTAATGCTCTCTTGGAGGAAGAGGGACTGTGTAGAGGGCAGCTACTGCCCCACCGTGGGGGACAGCTCAGAAGGGGACTTGCTCTCACTGTGTTTTGTGCATTGACCCCATAAGAGATCACTAAGTGGGTTCAGGCTACGGGGAGTGGTTCAGTCTCCCCAGTCCTGTGTTTTCTTCCTACCATGCATTTTGTCAGATCTCCTCTCAATAATGCAGATTTGAAAGGGGCTCAGGCAGGTTGCCTTCTAGTCTAATGCTTCTTAAACTGTATCATACAGATAAATCTCCCAACTTGTTAAAGTACAGATTCTGAGACTTAGAGAGGGGCTGTATTTTTTATGGACTCCAAGTGCTACTGGTCCATAGACTACAGTTTGAATCACCAGTCCCTAAAATATCTGTAAGGATTTTTTTCTACATTTCTCTTCAGAGTGTAGTTTTGACTTTGAGCAAGGATGACAGTACTAATTAAAAAGGAATTTGGTGAAAATACCTGAAATGTTTTAGCTCTGGGCTGATGCTAGAAGTTCCTGTGTAGAATGGGGATTGGTAAGATGATAGATATATTGCCAAGCTGCTTTGGTTTGAATCCCACAGGCCTGCGATACTCAATTGACAACCAATTCACACAACGGCTCAAAGAACTGCAGAACTTGGGTACTGCAGAGAAGTGCGCCTTGATCCCATCCACCCCAGAGGAGATGAGTGAAATGCTCCAGCTCAGCTCCTACGTCCGATTTAAGGTGCCGCAGCAGGTAATGTGATCTCAGCAGCAATATGACTGCCTTCTGCCAGAGGCTCAGGTGGCCAGTACCAGCTGCTTTCATTCATTCCCTCTTTTTGTACTCATCTGTTTATTCCTTCAACAAGTATCTGTATGGTGCCTGTGACACATCAGTCACTGTGCTTGGGTACAATAATGAATAAATAAGACAGAAAAGATCTTTGGGCAGACATAAGCTAGTGGGGAGACAGACAATTAACACGTAAAAAATACAAATTGTAATAAGTTTTCTAGAGTAAATAAAGATGGTGCAGTTAATTAAAACAGGGAGACAGCAGAAGATTTGATAAGCTTTTTTAAGAGAACAGCATGTACAGAGGTAGAAAAAACAGGCAAGTTCAAGATGTTGGAAGGAGGCCAGGATGACTGAGGGAAAAAATGGGTTGCGATGAAGTTGAAAGGGGAGGCAGGGGCTAAATCGGAGATTCTCAATTTAAAAAAAAAAAAATCTCAGGACCACTTTACACTCTGAAAAATTATTGAGAACTTCCAAGGAGCTTTTATTTGTGGGTGTTGTAATTATTGATATTTACCATATTAGAAATTAAAAGTCAAAAAAACTTAAAACACAAGAATAGACAAGCACTCATTTCATTAGCCATCAGAGTGATGACATTATCCCTCATTATATAGGGTCTGAAAACCTGTATGCTTTTGAAAGAATAAAAGTGGAAAAAGGCAAGTAACATTTAGTATTACTATGAAAATAGTTTGATCTCATGGACTCCCAAGATCCACTGTGAGAACCACTAGGCTAGATCATGTAGGACCTTACAGGTTATGGGAAGGAGTCTGGGGTTTTCCTAAGTACAGTGGGAGGACCCCTAAAGGATTGCGGGGGAGTATAAACAGAAGCAAGGAAACCTATTATGGTACTGTATGGCTTGGAGATGCTTGTGGTGTAGACTAAGGTGGTAGCAGTGGAGACAGTGATCTGAAAGGCTTTGGGAGGAAGAATGAATGGGGCTTAAATGACAAATTGGAAGTGGAGGATGAGGGAGGATGAGGGAAGGTGAGGAGTCACAGGTGGCTTCTGGTACTTGAGTTGGATAAAGGTAGCATTTGCTATAGGAGAAGGAGAGGGAGGGTGGATTTAGGGGACAAGCTAAAATCTCCATTTTGGGTGTGTTAAGTTCAAGTTGGCTGTGAGGCATTCAAGTGCAGATGTCAAGTTGGATATACAAATCTTGCTGAGGGAAGCCTGGTCTGGAGCTATACAATTAGAGCCATCAGCCAATGATTATATTGAAGGTCATGGGTCTGCATGAGGTCATCTAGAGAAAGAGTGGAAGACCAAGAGAGGAGACTCCATGGCTGAGGCTTTGTATCAGCAAATTATCTCCCTCTACTATAGAATTATCCCCCTCTACTGTAGGAGCTGGACTCCGCCTCAGGATGGGGCAGGTCCTCCCAGGAGTTGAGACTGTTGGCTCTATTCAGAGGTTGTGAACATGACTCAGTTAATAGGAATGTCCTGCCCCTGATTCTGTGGTCTCTTCTCTCTCTCAAATCCTATTTTTAGTTATGAAGTTGCACTGATCCCCTCCTGGCACTGATCACTTCCCAGAATAGTCTCCTAACAGCATTTTAGAAAATTCCAGAATTTTGAGTTGTCTGGGATATGAAAACACCAGGAGAAAATAAATGGCACCTCCAATAGTCTTTCCTTCCTAGGAGAGAAGGAGCACCTAAGCACCCAGCCCATTGTGTCACATTGTGTTACAATGGTCTAGTTGTTTGTGCCTTCCACTCTAACCTCTGTAAAATCAGGGACTTTGTCTTAATTGGCTGTCCTGTCTCCACCTTGTGGCACAGTGTTTGTATGAAGTAGGTTGCAGGTATAGATTGGGTGGATCAGTAGATGCGAGGCTACTTGGATAATACAGGTGTGGAGAATGGATCTGTGGATAGATGCAGGATAGATGGATGCATGAAAATGATGCATGTGCATGCATAGTTGATTTAGGGATGCAGGATATATTGTTGGCTGGATGGGAGGATGCCTGGTGAATACAGGGATGGGGAGTAGATAGATTTGTGGATGTAGGATAGATGGATACATGTCCATATATGATTCAGAGATGCAGGATGGATGGACAGATACGTGGGTGGAGCAGAGGTGGAGGATAGATGGATGGATGCAATATGGATATGAGGCATGGGTACAGAATAGATAGTAGAACAAAGAAAATATCTGAGCACAGTGTGTTGGACAACTTACCATTGGCCTTCCTTTGGACTTCCACTTCTTATATGGTCATATTCTAGTCATGCTCCAGAAGGTTGGTTTAGTCCAAAGTAGTTATGGCTGGAATTTTCCACCTCAGTCTGTACACAGCACTCATGAGAGTGCATTTAAGGGGTTCAGACTATTCCCGGGTAGATGAGAAGAGTGATGACTGCTAATGTGAACCCAGGACATTAACTCAAGAACCTTGAAGCAGAAAGAAGTGGAAGGCTGTTGTTCCTTCTGGCCACAGCATGCCCTGTCCCCTGCCCCGGGTCGGTGTCCAGGTCCAAGAGATCTGGCCTGCCCACAGTTGCTGTAGCCTTCACTGCCCTCAGCAGGGAAGGCAAGTACAAGGTTAAGTAGTAAACAAGGAACTCTGGAACGCTTCCTAGGTTTTCCAAATCATTTGTTTCTTCACTGTTTAAGAGGCCCATCATCCCGAAGAGCTTAATTTTTTTAATGGACCTTGTTCTGCATTTGGGTATTATTGAGCAATTGCTTGGTATTATTTTTATTCTGATTGTGTCTTATGCTAAACAGAGAATTTCTCAGGGTAAAGAGGCTGTTTGGCCATCTCTAACGTTTGTTTATTATTTCTTAAATTAAAAATATTTTTTTTAATTGAAGAAATGATTAAAAAAATTTTCCCCCATCTACCTCCCCCTTCCCCTCTCTCCCATGCCCTCTGGTAACCACTAGTTCATTGTTCATGTCCATGAGTCTCTGTCCAGTGTTTTTTATGTGCTAGGAGGACTGATGGCCTCACAGTATCGCCCAGGTTCCTTCCTAATCAAAAAAGAAAAAAGCCTCAAAGGAGCCTAATTCCCAATTATACTGTATAGTATATCACGGGTATCCAGCAGCTCAGGCCCTAAAAACCTTGACAATGCCATGAATACCTGTACTTTATTTCCGTGTGAGGGGCCTGAGGAAAAGAACCTTCTCTTGCCTTCTAACTTTGGGTTATTTATCCTTAGATCCTGCAAGGCCTTGTTGACGTTCGCATCCCTCACAACAACTTCTATCGAAAGTGTAAGTTGCCCTGTTTTAAGCTTTGAGCAAGGACCAGGGAAGCTTTATGGGTGGCTGACTTTTAGCTCTTACATTTCCGAGTCTGTTTTTTTGAGCCCCTAAAGAGAGAATGTGGTGGCTTGGACTTGATGACTGTCCCCATACTGTATGATGGTGCCCACAGGAATAGCTCAGCATGCACTTACTTTGTTTTCCTTTTCTGAAAAGTGCTTTTGGAACTCATCAGAGAGGAGTCGAGATACTGTCTCCATCAGAACATGAACAAGATCAAGGTCCCAACACAGGTCATCTGGGGGAAACAAGACCAGGTACGTAGTATGTGCCTGGGGCCACATGTGCCAGTTACGTCAGCCTGTGAGGAAACACAAGTGGCCATTTATAGAGTAAGCCTGGTTGGCTGGTTTCTGATATCAGGAAGAGGTAGAACACACCTGCGTCAGGTGTCAGTGTTTACGGGAACATCGTTCTGTGAGCTGAGAGCAGCAACATTGGTCTTTTAAAACGAAAGGAATTTTAAATCATTTTTACAAATTATTTTTACCAAAGCCCTACAGTCATGTACAAAAAACTTCAAAGAGTACAAAAAGATTTACAATAAAAACATTCCATCTCAATTCCCATTTCTTTGAGGCAGCACTTAACTGTTCTGTGTATATTTTTAAAATTTTCTAAGGTGGGGATTGGCAAACTTTTCTGTAAAGGGCTAGATAGTAAAATGTTCTATTTTGAGGGTCATCTTATGTCACAACTACTCAATTCTGCTGTTGTGGTGCTAAAGAAGCAATAGACAACATGCAGACACAGGCATGGCAGAGTTCCAGTGAAACTTTATTTACAAAAACAGGCAGTGGGCCAGTGACTGCCTATTCCTGTTCTAAGCATACATACATATGCACAAATAAATTTTATCTGTAAGTTTTTAAAACATGCTATATATTATTGTTTTGTATGTTTATATTTATAAGAAATATATATCTTGGGAATTATTTCATATCAGCCTATGCAGATCTACTCATGCTATTTTTTAAATATTTTATTTTGAAAAAAAATTTCAAATTTACAGAAAAATTGTAAGAATAGTACAGAGTACTCCTGTATACTCTTTACCTAAATTCATCAATTTTTAACTGCTTTATTGAGGTGTGATTTACATGCCATAAAATTTACCTACTTATGCCCCCACCACAACCCAGCTGTGGAACACTTCTGTCACTCCCACAAGTTCTCTCCTGATCATCTGCAGTTCATCTCCACTCTCACTCCAGCCCCTGCAAAGCCACTGATCTGTTTTCTGTTTCCATAGTTTTACCTTTTCTAGAATTTTTATATAAATGGTATCATATAATATGTACTCTTTTGCATCTGGCTTCTTTCACTCAAGCATGTTTTTAAGGTTCATCCATGTTGTTGCACATATCAGTAGTTCCTCTTTATTGCTCAATGTCATTCCATGGTATATATTACCACATTTCATTCATCACAGTGTTTTAACGTTCGCCACATTGGCTTTATCATTCTCATTTTTCTATCTATAAGTATATATATTTTTGGACTGTTTGGAGTAGATTGCTTACATTATGGCCCCTTTACCCCTAGTACTTCAGCATGTATTTACTGAGAACATGAATATTTTCTTACATAACCACTGTACATTATCACATTCAGGAAATTTAACATTGATTCGATGCTCTTATCTGATCTACGGTCTATATTCTAAATTCATTGGTTGTTTAGATAACATCCTGCGCAGACTCCCCCTGAACCAGATGTAATCCAGGATCACATACTACATGTCATGTCTCTTTAGTCTCCTTTAATATGAAACGATCCCTCAGTCTATCTTTGTCATTCATGATATTGAGATATTTGAAGAGTACAGGCCAGTTATTTTATGAAATGTTCCTTAGAGTTTGTTTGCTGCTTCCTTATGATTAAATTCAGGTTATATTCCCTGGCTAAAATATGCTATGAGTTTGAAATATCACATCTTCAAATGTGCAACAAGGTGTAGTCTGATGTCTTTATTATAGAGTTATTTGTCTCCTTGCAACTGATAAGCAGTCTGTAAGAAGACATTTTGAGACTGTGCACATATCCTGCTCCTCATCGAACATTCCCTCTAGATTTATCATCCATGAATGATTCTTGCCCAAAACAACATTTTACATTCTTTTTGAGAGCTGTAGAGTATATCACTATATGGCTCTACCAGAATGTTTTTAATTAGTGTCCTTCTGATGGTCATTTGGGTCATTCTCAGTTTTGTTTTGTTTTGTTTTCTGCTATTAAAAAATACATCATGAACACCATTATACCTGTGTTTGTGGATTGTGAGAGTATATCTGAAGGGTAAATTCACAGATGTAGAATCACTGGGTAAAACAGCATGTGCATTTTTAAATTTTAATAGGTTTTGTCAGATGGTTCTATATTCATTTGCTAAGGTTGCCATAACAAAGTACCACAAACTGAGTGGCTTAAACAACAGAAATCGGTTGTCTCACAGTTCTGGAAACTAGAAGTCTGAATCAAGGTGTCATCAGGTTAGTTCCTTCTGGGAGGTGTGAAGGAGAGTCTGTTCCATGCCTGTCTGCTGCGACCTGCACAATTAGAGGGTTAACCTGAGGGGGAGTGATGGAGGATTAAGAAAAACACAGAGACAGTATATACAAAAGCTGAGGCCAGCTGTGACACTGTTCTTGGATGGAGATAAAGTGACTCTGAGGCAAGCTCAGTGTGTTTATTATATACTTTTGAAAATCAATGAGGGAGTGAGTCTTCTTCTCAGGACTTGAAACTTGCGGGCAGCAATAATTTCCCAAGGCCTGTGTGTATCCAGTTATGTATGCTGAACCACAAGCAGCTATCTGTTCTTTGTTTGCTTCTCTGCCCTTGGCAGATTGCAACACAGCCAAGCATGGCTCTGCCAATGCTTGAGTCATAGGTCCATCTCAGATTCTGCTCTCTACACCTTTCCTCTAGCTTCTTGTGGTTTGCTAACAATCTTTGGTGTTCCTTGGCTTATAGATGCCTTACCCTAATCTCTACCTTCATCTTCACATGGCATTAACCTCCTGTTCCTGGGTGTCTCTGCTTAATTTTCCCCTTTTTGTAAGGATGTCAGCTATACTGGATTAGGGGTCCTCGATCCCTCAGTATGACCTCATCATAACTCATTACATTTGCAATGACCCTACTTCCAAATAAAGCCACATTTTGAAGTGTTGGTGGTTAGGACTACAACATATGAGTTTGGGGATGAACTCATAATAAACCCTTCAAAGTGATATTGATTTATACCTAAAAGCCCCTTTTTTGTTTACAACTATTCTTTAGAAATCATATCTTATTGAAAGTTCTTCTATAGTTTAAAGCAAGAGGAGGCAGTGAGAAATGGAGCCTTTACAAGCCCTACAGGCAGACAGAATTATAATGTCTGTTAAAGACTATTCAGGAGTCTTACTATTGAATATTGTAAGAAAAGTATATTATAGAAGAGCTTTTCCCATTGACATAGTTCCTCTAAGAACCCCAAGGTGAAAGCCACCATTGTGAGCCCTGCCTAGGCCAGTGGCACATCCCATCTGTGTTTGCTGATAAAAAAAACCACAGGCAGGAATTCAGGCTACAGCTGCAAAGGCTCACAACTGTGTGGGATGGCCCAGGAGAAGAGCCCAGGGAGAAGAAACCAACCTGTGCCCACAGTATACGGCATCAGCAGGGTGCAGCTATCTTAAATCAGCCGTGCACAGATTAGAATGAGGGTGTGGAGAGGAGGGAGGGTTCATGTGCTTCCTTCTGCAGCAGCCAAGACTCTGAAAGAAGCTTTGTATGTGCTGGGGTAGAAAAGTAGGACCCAGGCTAGGCCAATAGGGAGTTGTTCAATCAGAAATCAGAGTCAAAACAATCAAGGCCTTTCTTCATTCTAAAAATCCCAAAGTTGATTCTGGGCTCTCAGAGACTAACAGAGGGAGAGAGGTGAAAATCTGTCACCCTGCAGAGACACTGCAGAAATTAGGTCACTGGCCCTGGAGTCTGAAAGTCTGATGTCCAGACCTGCCTTTGCTCTTTATCTAATGCTGCATGATCTGAGGTGGAGCTAGCTCTAGGGAGTGGCTGTAAATACACACAAAGCTTTGCTGGTTTGCCTACTGCTCACTTCCTGCTGTGCAGCCCAGTTCCTAACAGGCCATGGACCAGTACCAGTTCACGGTCTGGGGGTTGAGGACTCCTGCCTTATCACATTGCACTTTTGTCTGTTGACCTGTCTGCCTTCCCTGCTGGATCAGAACCTTTTCACAGGCAGAGACTGTGTATATCTACCTCAGTGATGCTGGCAACAGCACAGCTCTTGGCACTAAGTTGAAGAGTAAAATATGAGGCGTGCAGTCACTTCTATCAGAGAGACACAAGTCCCAACATTTAAGTGACTTGGTCCTAAAAGCCACCCCTACACATAGAGTTCTATCCACCAAGCACACATAAGGATCTAAATTTTTTCTATCTAATTTCCTCTCTTGTTCTGCAGATGTTAAATGTGTCTGGGGCAGACATTTTGGCCAAGTCAATCACCAATTGCCAAGTGGAACTTCTGGAAAACTGTGGGCATTCAGTGGTGGTGGAGAGACCCAGGAAGACAGCTAAGCTCATCGTCGACTTTTTAGCTTCTGTGCACAACACAGACAACAACAAGAAGCTGGACTGAGGCCCTTACTGCAGCCTGCACTCTGCACCCCGCATCCTCTCCCATCTCCAAAATCTGATATTGACAGGATCCGATTTCTCAGGGATCCTGCCCCAAAAGTGGTCAGAGCGCCAGCGTCCCTGAGGAAACCAGTCCCCTATTCCCAGTCAGATCCACAGAGCTTTGGGAGCCACGAAGAAATCTCCAAGATGATTTTCACAAAATGGAAATTAATATGGAACAAAATAAGAAAACCCAGCCTTGAAATCTATCGAAAAGTCTTCACGTTCATGTTGCAAAGCAGCCACCTTGAACATAATCACTGAGGACATCATTTTCTTTAAAACACTTCTCACAAACTGAGACTTGAGGTATTTCTGTTGGTTCAGACATTCTCTGAGTGGTGGCTGTTTGTTCCCATTCACTAAGCCCCTCTCGTTCATGTCTCATTTAAGTTTTACATAAAGACCCATATGTGAATGTAGTATGTCAGCTGCAAGACCAGGGAGGAAAATGGTGAGCTATGGAATATTTACACATGCAGAGGGGTATTGTTCTGCCTTGGCCCAGCCCTTGGAGCAGCAGATAACATAGGTGGCGGTTTGGTCAGCTCCCATGTGTCAGGTATGCTATGAATGAACTTAGAACAGTCACAGTATGAAGAACACCTGTCAGGGTGGGTTTTCTGGAAATAATTTATTATTTCTAGAAACAAATAATAATAAATAATAAAGTAATCAAAAATGAAGCAATAATGCTCTAGACATCTATCTAAATAATCAGACTTGGGTTCTAAATAATCAGAAAAGCATCCTGTGGGCCTCTTTTCTATGTTCCTATGTTACTGAAAATCCTCAGATGTAAAATATTAGTTTGCTAATGAATTCTGCGAATTCTGTGAATAGTAATGTGATTGAAAATAAGTCTAAATAGCTACAAAAATGACCACAGTGACATGAAATAAATTTAATAAGCCAAGATTAACAACATGCAGATGGTTTCTATTTCTAAGCTCCTAATTATGTGTGATGTTGACAGGTTTTCCGTTAATCGTGTTAAGAGTTTTAAAGTAAAGCTTATCTATGGGCATTGAGAAGGCCTTGCTTAGATGAGTTATTGTTTCATTTTAAGAGATCATGTTTGCAATTTTTATTTAATTGAAATGGTATATCAATAACAAAAAGCAAGAGTCATCAAACTGTTCCTTCTGTTGCATTTAAACTCCTAAGAGCTTTATTCTTTCAAACCATTTTATAGAGAGTCTGCAACCAAGTAGTTCTGGAAATAAAGCAAGGTGAACTTGATAGTTTAAACTGAAATTCAGGATTTGGTCTGAACATTTTATTAAAAAAGAGTAGAATATAGATCTTTAAAACAAGAAGATATGGAAGTGTGACACATGAAACTTCTAGGATGCTGCTAACGCAGTGTTCAGAATTTCATAGGCCTTCATCCATATATTAGAAAAGGCTGAAAATCAGTAATTTAAGCTTCTATTTGAAGAAGCTAGAAAAGAGTAAATCAAACCTAGAAAAAAAAGAAGGAAATAATATAGATGAGAGCAAAAATTCAGTGTAATAGAAAGTAGGTATTAGATATGCCGCTTGCTCCGGTCTCCCATATTTACCAAGAGATCTGAGCTTAGTGAGGTTCTGAAAGAGGGAATCAGTCTTGGTGGGTTTGAATGATGAGAAATGTTTTTTTCAGGGTCACTGAAGGGGCCCCAGAACTGAGTAAGTACCTGAGATCAGAAACTCTACTAGATGCAGATATCATGCTCTGTGGTGAATAGCAGCCCAGGATCACCTGCAAAGGAGCCTCCATACTGCACCCTCCATGGGCCATCAAAGCAGGGGCAGTGTGCTGTCCCTCTCACCTGTAAGGACAGTGGGCAGGGTCTACAGCAGGACGGCAGCCTTTACCTCTTCCACTGTCACTGGAAAGTATCACCTGGAAGTCATGAGCAGAGAATGTGAAGGTCATCTATGACAAACCTGTGAAGTGGATTTTCAAGGTTCTCCCTTGGCCCTACAATTCTGTCCTCATTGTGCTAGGAAGACTTGAAAGCAGAAAAGCATAGCTCCCCATTGCACCCCACTTCCCACCTTTGTGATTATGAAGAGCATCCTGGTTATTGCCAGCTGGCTGCACCCTAAGCCACACCCCGCTGGCCCCCTGTGGTATGTGCCTTTAATGACAGTCTTGGAAAGAAGAAAAGGTCATTCATCACAGCCCTGCCTGAAAGACTACCAGAAGCTTCTGAAATAACAATGGAAAGCCCCAAGAACAGTAAGGAGCTCTTGATCCCTCTGCCTCAGGGCTGCCGAGGATGTACCCTTCTAGGCCGGTGTTAAAGTAGCTGAGGGTCAGGCAGTGATTAGGACTCATTTTGCCGTAAGTCTGGGCTTCTTGTCCTGGGCAGAGGTGACACTAGGAGTGACTAATGCCAGAAACATCACTTTAATGGTGCTACCCATGTGGGTAGGTCTCTCTTCCATTTGAGCCCCTAAGTATTTCCCTCCCAAGGAACCTTGCTTCTTGATTTGGCCTAAGGAGATTCCCAGAAAGTACTGGGAGAATGAAATGTTCCTCAGGCTGGCCAGGCTGGAGGAATGAATCATATAATTATGTGCCAGGTGCTATTCTAAGTGTTTTTCATGCATCACTGTATCAAGCTCTCACACAGCTCTAAGAGGTACATATGATCTTTACCCATTTTACAGCCCATGAAACCAAGGCATGGAAAGGTAAAGTGTCTTGCCCAAGACCACATAGGTAACAAGTAGAGGGAAAGAAACTTGCAAAAACAATGCTTTCACCAGTTCGGGCAGTAGCTCTCTGGTTCAACTTCCAGTGGAGCCTGGGGCCCTGTTGGCTCACCTGGCCCCAGGCCAGTGTGTGGCAGCTTTGGCCACAGATCACTGAGGCTACAACTCTGGCCCTTGCTAAGAAAAGTGACCTAGTTAGTTTTTCATTCAACCAATAATGAAGCCCCTCTAATTACCCAGCATCACCCTGCTAAGGGCTCAGCAAGGCACAGCCTGCCCGCCCTCTTCAATTCAGCCTCTATAACAACCAGGACTGGTGTCACCCTCCCTGGAAGGGCTCATTCACCCTGCTGATACCCTTTTGCCTCCGCCACACTCTGGAAATGATAATCAGTGCTTGTCCAGAGCAATTTTCTGGAGAGAAGTCTCCTGCAGTTCTTATTGCCCCTGGAATTCAGACTTGGAAAGCAATCAACAGATGTGGCCCTGCTCACAGCTGCCTGTGGTCTCCAGGGGCTCTCCCACTGCCTTCAGACAAACTTTAGATTTTAATTAAACATAAATGCTGAATTTAGGCTCCCTTATTTACTTTCTACGTACTGGATATTGATCTCAGGACAATCATGGGTTGGTTAGTTAATTAACACTGTTCTAAAATGATGGATGCTGATTTTGACATCCACAGGTACCAGCCTTCTGCTTTGGGGGACTTCTTGTACTAGACAGAGAAGTCCTTTACTAAAAAGTAGCAGTTCATTGGGTTTGTTTCAGAAATGCTTGCTGAAATGTTTGCCAGGTTTGGAAGCATGTTTTTTTTATTTTTTTGTTTTTGTTTTTGTTTTTAACTCTCTTAGTCTCTTTCTATGTCTCTCTGTCTCTGTCTCTTCTCCAACCCCAAACACTTGCCCCATCTGTTTTATCACTCATACCTGTCTCATATCCATCTGTCTCTATCACTCATGCACACAGACACACACAGACACACTGTCCACTAACAGTTGGAGGCCTGACTCTTCGGATCCTTCATCTTTTAAATCTTCCAGCATCTTTCTCTTAACCGTACAGACTGGTCTTTCTCACCAACCACCTCTCTCTCCCCTTCGCATTCCCACCCACCCCGCAACTGGATAATGTTCACACAACCCCTCTATTCCCTGAAAGGAGGAGAAACGTAGAAGGATTTTAGAGGAATGGGAGTGGTCATGTGGGCTGTGGAGATGTCCTCAATTACCTGCCATGGTCAGGGTCAAGGGTGGCAGTGCCAGGGCTGCTGTCCCAGTGTTGCTGCTCTATAGGCTAAACATTCCCAGTGTTGTGGCCAAGATTGAATAGACCAAACCAAATATGCTCTCAAAGACTGTTTAATAGCCTGGTGGCTGTCCTTGCTAGGAGCAACCCAGAATAATAATCATGTCCAGCTTATATACAATTGATTGTTTCTCATGCCAAGCAAGCAAGCAGGGCAACACAAACTAAAATTGGCAGTTAGTGTACAAGCTCATTGTTACATTGTTACAAACTTCATGATTAACAGGAGGCAGGTAAGGGTTCCGGGAACTAGGCCTTTTTGCTTTAGTTAAACATTACTAAAGTATAGACTTTCTTTGTCTAGTTTTCAAGTTTTTTTAATGAACTTTCCTTATCATATTTCAGCAAGCTGTCACAGCAGGATGTGGGCTAGGGTTCCCTGTGCCTGTGATGGGCAAGGGTCTTGCATGACTATCATTGGTCTAGTCAAGGAAAGGGAGAGTTTCCTTTTAGCAACAGGACAGCTTCTCTCTCGGCTCCTAAAGACATCTTTCCTTCATTGGTTTCTGGATCTTCGGTCTCCAAACCCTCAAGGGACGAGAGAACTTTAAGGTGCACCTAAGAGGGTGCCAAGCTCCAGCAGCAGATAGGAGAATGAAGGATTCTTAGGGGCAGATAGTAGTACTAAGGTAACGATCCCAATGACCTAGGGTCAAAGCTGGCTGGGGTTGGGATAACTTGCTGAAGGGTGACTATTCATGGGAATATAGGACTATGGGCATCTCACAGAGCAGAGCCAGACATGATTCCAAATGCAGAAATTTCCTGATTTTTAAAAAGGTTTTATGGTGTGTATACCATACATTACGTAAGACCCCCAGTAGGGTCTGAGGCCATCTTATATGATCAAGTGTATTGTTAAAGAACAAAAATTCAGCCAAGTAAATGAGAAGATCTAATTGGTTTATTAATTGATTCATGAATTGAGATGCATCCCATGTAGCAACTAGGGAGGTGCTCTGATGAGTTGTGGAAAATGGCATGTTAATAGGCAGAAAGAGGGTGGGACTAAGAAGTTAAAGACGTGGATTATTTCAGGCAAGGACACTTTTCCTTAGGAGAAGGCTAAGGTCTTATTAGACAGATTACCTCACTACTGTTGATCAGGAAATTCCAGACTGATTGATTTAAAATCCCACTCCTGGGTGAGGCTGAAGCTACAATTAGGTTAGTTATTAAGTTTTGGTTTGGTAACTTGGCTCAGCAAAAGTGATTCCATTTTGGCCCCTTCCTTTCTTTCCTTCCTTCCTTTCCTGCATTCCTTCCCCCGCCACTACCCCATCTCCTGCCTCTTCCTCTCTCTTTTTCTTTTAAACAGTATTCATATTTCTGCTGTGCACTACATGAATATCCACAGTAAATGGGACAAAAGATTATTAAAAGATTCACCTCAGTTCAGATTAAGCATTGGTACCAGATGAAGAAAATTTGGTTTCCAGATTTTTCTTGGATTTCAGGATAAAGGATGGCAAGCCTTGCATCCCCTGTTCCCTCTCTTCCTCCTTGAGAGGCCAGGTGGGATGTGTCAGTGTAAGAAATGTCCACAGCTATAGAGAATTTTTGAGTTATTTGAACCAAAACTGACAAGAATTGCTGGGAAGCAAGATCTCAGCGCCCCCCACCACACACCGCTCGAATGAAATTTGCAGTTTCTTTTATGCAACTGAAATTAAGGAGGGAATTTATGGAAGATTACATGACATGGGAGAAAGCAAAGGAGAGACTGAATTATGGGATAGTTAACAAGATTATATGCTCTCTTGAGGGTACTTATGCTTTTTCTGGCATTTCAAAGATGTGTTAACCTAGACTCACAGGAACAATGGACAGGGCTGGCCTTTCATTAAAGAAGTTAATAGGCCTGAGGCCAGACTACCTGCCATGACTTAACTAGTTAGGAATTTATGATCAGGTCACCCTGTGAGGTTACTTTCCATAGAACCTCTTTTTTGGCCACAGAGGTGACATCTCGAGGAAGAGTCTGTTCTTCTAAGTAGGAGAGGTGTGCAGATAGATGGGTGTGGTACACAGCTCCTTCTTGTGACCATAGGGTCAAGTCCAGATTTTATAAAGTATGAAAATGATGTCCTGTTGCTTTAAAATAAATTAAAACACATGGTGAAAAAAGTGAGCATCTCCTATGCACTCCGAACAACCCCCTCTTCCCTATTCATCCCCTTGGAACCATCCTAATGCACACATACATACATACATACATACATACGAATAAATACAGAGGACCCAATGGTTTTTTTTTTTAAACATAAATGGGGTCATGCTGGACATTATTGTTACCCACCCCACCCCTTGCTTGACCTTTTCACTTACCTCTATATCTTGGGGATTTTATAGGTTAGAACCCACAGATTCCCCCAGGTTTATATAATGGGGGTCCTCCAGAGAAAGTGAGTGTGCATGGGGGACGGCTTTGTACGGAAGACACTGAACCCCTAGGAGAGTACTCTGAATTTTAAGAAAGGACCATGGGCCCCTTCAGAAATAAGCTGTTTAAGTACAGGTGATATCCCCTCCCCCAATTCTCCCTTCCTGGAGTCCTAGAGCCTTTTTAAGGGAGAAGTTTCTAGTCACTTCTAAGGAAAGGCTCCTTCATTATTTAAGTACTTTTCAAAAATGCTGGATGAGACAAAGTAAATAGCCTGGCTCCATCTCTAGCCCCAACATGAGCAGAGGAATGACTCTGCAGGAGCAAAAACATTCTCAGAGGGCAGCCAGGAGGGGCTGAAGGTGGGGCCACACTGTCCTGCTGCCCCTCTGATTGATGGGGATGGTTTAGGCTTACCCATCTGGGAAGCGCTTCTGGCCTTTTTTACCATTGACTGGTGAGCTGTCCCTGGAGTTCCTTCCCATAGTGAGTGCTGCTGATGTCCTTCCTAGGTCCCTTTTACTGACTGCTGCGCCCAACCCTCACCTGCTGTGAGTGTTGGCAGCAGAGGGCTCACAGCTGCCCTTTTACCCTGGAGAACCACCCTTAGATGACTGGAGATACCTGGGAAGTTATACCCCATTCACTTCCTCTTACCTCCTAGGGTTGCCTGATAAAATACAGAATGCCAGCTTAATTTAATTTCAGATAAATGAATGCTTTTTAAGTGTAAAGATATCCCATTTATTGTTTATCTGATACTCAAGTTAAACTGGACAACCTGTTCTTATTTGTTTGTCTTGCTAAATCTGACAAACCTACAGTTGGCAGTCAGTAGGGCTTGGGTCACTTGCCTCCAAGGCTGGAAGCTTTCTGGTATCGTTTATGCTCCAGAGCTCCCCCATGGTATCAGGCTGAAGCTAGACTTCCTCTGAACCCACATCTTTGCTTAGCTTCTCCCCCTGCCCCTTTCTACTTCCTTCCTCCCTTGTGGGTTTCACATGAGAGTTGTTGCCTCAGAGGAACAGATCCCAGCCTTGTGTTTACATGGGAAGGATGGAAATGCAGCATTTTAGGCTCTAGGGCTTCTCACCACCTTAGACAAATGACTTATCCTCTTTGACCTACTTTTTCCTCATCTGTGAAAGGCAATAACATTAAGGACATTGCAGGTAGTGGGATAATGTAAGCAAACTACCCAGCTCTTGATAGGTCTCCCTAAATGGAAACTACAGCTACAATTCCATAGTTTTTAACTTCTGATCATTTTCACTTCTTTTGTCCTATCTTCACAATCTGCTGACATAAGTGGATTCGATTCCCATGTGACTGATGGAGAATTGTGGCTGTGAATATTAAGGGACTGTCATCCTTTTTGGGCCACTCTCTTGCTTTTTTTCCCCTCTCAAGTAATGAATGTTTCTTAATGTTAGCAAAATCTATTTGGCACCAGTTCACAAGGAAGGAAGGAGAGCTGAACATAACAGGAGTAGAAGTGTGGATTTAACTCTTTCTTGGTTGCCATACCTTCCAGAAACATAAAATACTAGCAGATCTTCCCAACAATTTGCTCTGAAATGCCAGATACCAAGTGCCTGGAACAGCCCCTGTTAAGCCAACTGACTCCACCCAATGCAATGTTGGTCAAATTTTATAAATACTGAGGCAGCCTTGTATATTTTGATCTGGAGTGATATTAAGAAGGGAAAGCCCCCCTACTATATCTCTGGAGGGACACTTAAGAAATTTATATTAGTGGTTGTTCCTGGGGAAAGGGTGGGAGATTTTCTCTTCATTGCTTATCCCTTTATACCACTTGAAATGCATGCCACAAGCCTAAAGTATTCTTTTTAAAATAAAATTTAATTGAAAAACGAAAGTCAACCAACTATTGTCTTTGCCATTCAAAGGTATCCCTTTATCCCAAACTCTGACAGCACTGAGAGAATTCAGGTACTTGGAAGGCACTTCATTTTCAGGGTTTGGTGCAGGAGAGTGAAAATTATCCAAGTTCTTTGAAGTCCAAAATATGTGAACTACTCTGGACTACAGACTGGCAGGATGGGTTTGCAAGATGGCTGGTTTAGGAAACTTTCCATTCCAGTGTGTTTCCTGGGTTCCAGATACTTTACACTAAGCATTTTTTCCTCACAATTATGAGGTAGATGCTACTAATTTCTCTGTGTGACAGATGAGGAAACTCAATAAGCATCAAAGGATGAATGTGAAGCTAATTTGGGCAGTTTCTGACATTCAAGCTTTTTTGAGAAAGAAAGTGCCACTGTCTGCGGGAACTGTGTTGATTTCCTCTACCTCTTTCCAATTCTGGAACAAATCCCGTCTCCTCTGAGGGGAAAAGGAAGGGAAAAAGCCACAGGCCTGGAGAACAGGGCCCCATCCAAGGACTGAAACTTCAGGAAACACCAGACTGTGGGATTTTGAGAAAAAAAAAATGAAACACTCTTAGGTTTGGTTGTGTAGGGGCAATCCTTTGTCCTGTAATCCAGGGACAGAGTTCACCCATTTACGAACTACTGAATTCAGTAAATATCAGTTGAATGACAGGCATTGAAATGCAGTCGTAGGCCAGCACAGACAAGGCCCCATTCTCATGGGATTATACTCAAATTTCCCCAGTCTCTCTCCCATATACACCCTGACTCATACCACACAACTGGTGGTAATACAGTTGTGTGGAGAGCACCATCTAGAGTCAGATGGCCTGCTCCACCACTTAAAAACTGTGTGATCTTGGGTAAGTAACTTAACCTCGTATGCCTCAGTTTCCACCTCTGTAAAATGGGAATGATCGTAATGGGAGCTACCTTAAGATAGTGTGTGAGTTCCATAACACATGTAAAATATTTTGCATAGTGCCTAGCATGAAGCACTTAATATTAGCTGTTACTATTATTAAATATAAGCACTATATTATATGTTTCATGAATACAGGAGCTGTATCTTCTTGCTTACTGAGACCCCACCACCTAGCACATAATAGGGGCTCGGTAAGTACTTAATGAATAAATGCAGACTTGGCTTACATATGTAAACAGGTCCACTTGGGTCTTTTTATGTCGATCTCGACTGAACACCTACTAGGTGCTGGGAGCCACAAGACATTGAGAGTAGATCCTGTCCTTAAGGAGTGTTTGACATAGGTGATGCTCAGTAGAAGAGATGCTAAATGTAAAGTTGATGGATGAATAAAGGTATTGGTAGATGAATGACTATGACGTAAGCTCCCTGGCCAAATAAATATGCCCTGAATCCTGAATCCCATGCAGACATTTGCACACACGCCTTTCTCCGGGGTGGGTACCAGAGGGCACAGAGCCCGGAGGTGGGGGTCTGAGCTCCTGATACGGCTTCACGCCTGGGTCCTCAGGACTCCGCGCGGTGACGTCCTGTCCACGCCTAGCCGACATGACGTAACCGGGGGCGGGGCATACTGAAGCCAAACGTAACTACCCCGAAGTTTCTGGGACCCAGACTCCGACCTTTGCCGCGTAGCTCGAGATTTTGGCGGATTCTTGCAGTGCACAGGCGTCTGAGAGGCGTCAGTCTACTCCCGCGGAGAGCTGGTAGGCGGAAACCCATAGCGTAGCGGCTATTTTCCGGGAGTGGGCTCAGTCGGCCGCGCGGGTGACGCAGGACGCGCGACTCAGACCGCATGCGCAAGGCGGGAGCGACGGCGGGCGGCGCGGGGTGGCCTGAGGTACCTCTCATCTGCGGCCGAGGACGCAGCGTGCGGGCGGCGGGGCTGGGCTGCTAACCTGCCCAGGCGTCTGTGCTGCTCAGTCGCGGAAGCGGAGCGTGGTTGCGGACCATGGGTGCGGACGCCAAATAGCGGACGTTAGTCGAAAAAAGATTGAAAGGGACCTAAGTGCCCACAGTAGGTGATTGAGTTTATTCGTGTGTGTGTTTGATTTAGTTTAAAAGCTATGTCGAATGCGTACTGTGTGTGATACACTGTTTTAGGTTCTTGGGAAACAACCATGAACAAGACAGATCCGTTTCTTTTGGAGTGTACATTCTATTGGGGTCGGGAGGAGGGGAGTACAAATAAATAACTGAATTACGTAGTTATATTAGAATGTGGTAAGTGTTATGAGAAAAGACTAGAGCAGAGGCGAGGATGGGGGACTGCCGTATTAGATAGCTACTGGACCAGATGGAGGGGTGAGATTTGAACAAAGCAATGGAGAAGACGAGACTGAGTCATGTGGCTACCTGGTGGATGAGTCTATTCCCAGCATGCAGAAAAGCTAGGAGTGGGGCCCAGAGGCCGCAGGGAAACTGACGTGTGAGGGAGAGCTGTGGTGGAAGGGATTGAGCAGGGAGAAATGGGAAAAGAGCGCCCCGAATTAGGTAGGGCCTTGCAGGCGGTTGTATAGACTTTGGCTTTACTCTGAGTGAAACGGGAACCATTGCAAGTTTTTGAGCATGGAGATGGTGTGGCATGAATAGATTTTAATAGGCTCACTCTGGCCGCAATAGGTGCCAGTTTGGGGAGGGAAGCAGGGATGGCTGTTACTAACAGATGAGTTAAAGAACATTCTTGCTGCCATTAAAAAGACTAACTTGAAAGATGATAATGGCACTGACTATATAGAAGTGCTCACATTTGTGTGGTGAGCTGGGAGAATATGCCAGGCTATATATACCCAGGCATCATCTTTTGAAGTCTCAGGACAGCCTGCAGAGGGCAGTGCTATCATTGACCCTGAGGCTCAGGCCTGTCCAGCAAGTGCTCAACACTTGCTCCTTAAGTTTGTGTATGTAAGTGTGTAAAACATACTTAACAGAACTTACCATTTTAAAAATGTACAGTTCCTTGGCACTGAGTACACTCATTGCTGTGCAGCTTTCAATGCTATCCATTTCCAGAATCCTTTTTAAGTCTTGATTGTTATTGGCTTCCTGAACCCCAGTCCCAAAGTCATTCCCCTAGTCAGGCAGCCAGTTCCATCAAGGCAGTCAGTAATATTTTAAAAACATCTATCATGTGCTAGGCAACGAATGAAATAAATAGAGTCCTCTTCTTCCTGCCCTTCTAGTCAGGGGATATTCTAGTGATTGGGAAAGAAGCACCAGATAACCATTGCTGCAGTCCTGAAACCAAAGATGCTTTTGAACCTATAGGCCTAACACTTTAACTCTTCAGTCTGTTATATATTCATTAAGTTTGTTGAATACCTACTCCATGCCAGACACAGTAAATATTCATGTTTGTTGAGTGGATGGTTGGATGTAGCTCCTTGACCCTGACTTATTTTTTCTGGTGGTCTGGGAGTGGTTGAGACTGGCCTGACCAAGAGAGGCTTTTACAAACGTAGGTCTACGTGACCTTGGATTAGTCCCTTTCCTTGATTGGGCCTCAGTTTCCTGGTCCCTTTGTGGGGGAACCAGATAGTAAACAAATGGAAAGTGTTAAGAAATTACATAAAAAGGGAACGTAACTTAAAACCAGGTGTCAAAAAGGTCTTGAAGAGGTGAAACTATTGGAAGAGGTGAACTGTAGGCTGTAATTTGAAGGATGAGTAGGAGTTATCCAGAGGGAGAGTAAGGTGGGAGTGGAGCCAAGGGCAAAGATTCCCGACTAGGGGATCAGCATGTTCTTGAAAGTTTCAGGTCTGTTAGAGATGGCATTGAGTGCATGTTCCAGGTATTCCTCTTCTCAAACCTGTTGCTGTTGAGGTTGTCTTTCATGCCAAATAGCCCTTTGTTGACCTTGCCTCCAGACTGAGAGAACTCACAAATTGAACATGGGAGGGAGGGTCAGCAGAACTACCACCCCTCATTCTCCTGTGTATGTTCAGTGTTGACTGAGAGTAAATAAGAAGAGGGCCTTCCGATTTCAGGTTTTACTCCTTTATGTTTCTACTTTTTTTTTTTTTTGATTAAGAGACATCATATCAGAGTGGTCTTGAGGGAGCTCAGGAGAGGTTGGAAGCTCTGTTCCCTTGGGCAGTTGTTACCTGTCTTTGCCAAGTTTTAATGTCCTCTTCTCTAAAATGGGAGTAATGTTAGCTTTAACCTCATAGGATAAGTTTGAAGACATATGACCTAAGGCATATGAAGTATTTAGCACAGAGCTGGGTACTCTGTAGGGGAAAATGTTCAGTGGGATTATGTTATTAGAATTTATTAAGAACACATGGTCTGGCATGTATGATATATAGAAACTTCTTTGTTTCTGTGTGGGCAACCTTAGTTTGATTAGAATTAGATGCATTACTGCCTGTTGCAGTTATTTAAAACGTCAAATACTCATTATAAAAGTGAAAAATAGCTTGTACTTGCTCACTTCTAGCCCTCTTGACTCTTAATATAGGTGTAATCAGCTTTGGAAAAGATGCCAGCCCCAGCTGCCACATATGAAAGAATAGTTTACAAAAATCCCTCTGAACACCACTACATGAAAGTCTGCCTGTAAGTTCAATCTCCTACATTCTATTTTTTATTATTTTATGATTTGAGTAGCATGAAATTTAACACGAGGTATTTTTTTCTTTTTCATTTTTTTTAAATAGAGAATTTCAAGATCATGGAGTTGGATTGAATGCTGCACAGTTCAAACAGCTGCTTATTTCAGCCCTGAAAGACCTGTTTGGGGAGGTATGAAATCACTAGATAGATTGAACACTCCTAAGATCTTTGTAATAAATACTGAAAGACCACCTTTCCAAATATTATTTAAAAACTTTAAAATCATATTTATAAATTTAGAAGCACACTTTCTGAAATGATGAATTTTGGGTAAGTGTGTTCTAATTTGCCTTCTTTTTGACAAGGAACTCATTAGACAAATGTTTATTTTAGTGCAGTGCTACTCAAAGTGTGGTCCGGATGGGCAACTACAAACTGTTTTTTGTTTCTTTCCTTTTTTGCCCATTGCGAAGATTTGAGAGTCTCACTAGAAAGGTAAATCAGCACAGCACTTCCTTTACTGAGAAAAATCTCCTATGAAAAAAACTGAGCTGAACTAAACAGTGTGCTTAGTGATATTGTTGACTTTTATTCTGATGCAGCTCTTTGAGCAGTCCTGTTTTAGCATCCACTTAAAAACGAATTTTGAGAGAGAACAAAGACAGATGATTTTTAAGAAATTATTTCATGATTTATATATTCTATGAAATTAAAATCTGCTGAACATCTCAAAAAAATTTAAAACTTTTATTCCACAAAAGACTCAATTGAGAGCATGAAAAAAACGAATAGAGTAGAGGAGAATATTTGCAAACTACATATCTGACAAAGGCTTAATATCTAGAATATGTAAGGAACTTTCAAAATTCAGTAGTAAAGAACTAAACAACACAGTTAAGAAAATAGGCAAAAGACATGAACAGACATTGCACTAAAAAGGATGTGGGCAAAGAAGCACATGAATGAAAAGATGTTCAACATTATTAGCCATTAGGGAAATGCACATTAAAAACAATGAGATATCACTACACACATAGCAGAATGACTGAGACAAAAAATACTGATAATACTAAATGTTGACGAGGATGTGGATAAACTGAATCACTCATACATTAGTGGTAGGAATGTAAAATGTAAAAAATTTTAGGTATAGTCTCTTTGAACACAATTTGGCAGTTTCTTAAATTAATCATGTACCTGCCAGACAACTCAGCAACTGCACACCTGGACATTTATTCTGGAGAAATGAAAACTTAACATTCATATAGAAACTTACATATGCATGTTCACAGAAGCTTTATTAGTAAGAAACCCTAAATAGAAATAAGCTAGATGTCGTTTAATGGGTGAATAAACTGTAGTACATTCATACCACGATATATGCTCAATAATAAAAAGGAACAAACTATTGATACACCAAACAACTTGACCAACTTGACCATAATTCTCCAGAGAATTATACTTAGTGAAAAGGCCAATCTCAAATGGTAACATGCTGGGTGTTTCCATTTATATAATGCTTTTTTTTTTTTTCCTAGAATTTTACAAAATTCATTGTCTGTGGTAGCTATTATTCGCAGATCCCATGCTCAGGCGTGCTCATATGCAGGTTGGGTGTCTTTGTTGAGTTTGAGTTGTTTCAAGGGGAGAAATCTGGGGTGATCTCTCACTCCACCGTGTTTTTGATGTCACTCTATATAATGCTCTTGAATGAACAATTTGAAGAAGGATTAGTGGTTGCCTGGGGTCAGGGATATTGGGGAAAGAGTGGGTATGACTATTCAGAAGTAGTAGGAGAGAGCCTGTGAAGATGGTATAGCTCTTTATCTTGATTGATTTACCTACATGGTAAAATGTTATAGAACTGTGCATACACATACACAAATACGAGTGCATGTATAACTGGTGAAATCTGAATAAACTTTGATTTGTCAATTTTAATTTCCTGTTTTGATATTGTGCTGTAGTTGGTACAAGATGTTGACCTTGAGGGAGGCTGAATAAAGGGTTCATGGAACCTTACTGTACATTTTTGCAATCTCTTATGACTAATTTTTCAAAATAAAAAGTTTAAAAAAATGTATATGCACTTTCTATATGTCAAATATAAAACCTAGTTCTTAGGGATATAGCTATAAACAAACAGACATGATCTCTTATAGACTAATAGTTTTGTTATTTTTAGAAGAAAATCATGTTGAACAATTAATGGCAAGGATGATGAGTATTATCCCTGAGACCAGTAAAAAAAAAAAAAAAAAGACCTGAGGGCCCAGTCTGTCCAGTGAGGCCAAACTGCCAGGTTTTATCCCATAATTCAACGATAAGACAACAAGCAATAAATATTTGGAATAAACAGTTTCATAAGGAAGTAAACACATTTTTAAAAAGAATGATGAATATTATGAAAGAAGAAGTTTGTGGGTCCTGTACATGAAAGAGCAGAGCAAGTGAATGAGCTTAATCTTGGGGAAGGAACAATTTAAATGAAGACTTGAAGTGTGAAGAGGCATTAGCAATGTGAAGTTTTACAGGAAGAACATTTGAGGCAGCGGGGAGTTATAAATAAGCAGGCCCACTACTCCAGCATCATTAAATAAAATACTGCATTTTTGGAGGAAAAAAGCAATTAATATGATTAGTTTTTAGAGTTCAAGACTGATGTTGATAATAGTCTGCTAATAGCATTATTCTGTACTTAGGTTGATGCTGCCCTACCCTTGGACATACTAAACTACGAAGAGAAGAGCTTGTCAGCTGTCTTGAGAATATGTAGCAGGTATGGCAGACAGTGGCACATCTCTAGTATAACAGCAGAAAGATGAATGGAGAAATAGAGCAAAAATGCTTTCTGAGAATAAGAGCTTTGTCATTGTGAACTCTGAGCAGGTTTTGGAAGTTTAAACTAGGGAGAATATGAATATTCATCGAGCAGGAACTTAGATGCTGGAGAGCAAAACTTGAGATTTTCTGACAACTCAAGTGTTTCCCAATTGATGATCATAGTTGTAAACTCAGAAATATATACTTTAGAAACAATTGAGATGTATTTTATTCTCTGCCTATGATATATTATGCTTTTCCTTTTAAAGTTTTCTCATTTAAGTTAGATTTTCTAGATTATCACAGAAGTACTAGGAAGATGTTGCAGGGACAAATTTATTAATGCTTTCTTGATTTTTCCATAGTGGTCTTGCCAAATTGTGGAGCTCTTTGACCCTGTTAGGATCCTATAAAGGCAAGAAATGTGCTTTCAGAGTGATTCAGGTAAAGACTATTCACATATTCTAAATGAGGCCAAGTAATGGACCAAATTACTTTTTAATATGTGTTCCATTTTTGTGTTTGCAGAAATCTAGTGTGGTTAATATCCAGCTAGGGAAGAGAAATTCAGAACTTTATTGCTTTTAATTGTATGAGAGGAGTTTGGGATAAAACTTGCAACTCATGCGAAAAAGTCTTAACTTTTCATTTATTGCTTAATGCCTAGTGCCTTATGTATTGGAATGCTCTTTCTGAGCTTATCATGACCACTTGTTTTTCTAAGGCTACCTCTCAGGATGCTGTTTAAAACGCTACTGCATAACTTGGCTTGTCCTATAAAATGGCATGTTTCTACATTGCCCTGTGTTTCTATGTAATTTTCTCCTGATAACTGCATTAACATTTTTCTTTCTCTTACAGGTTTCTCCATTTCTCCTTGCATTGTCTGGTAATAGTAGAGAACTAGTTTTGGATTGAATAGTCTTCAATTTCAGAAACATTCCTCTACTCTCAAAAGTATCTTTTGATGCCAGCATAATGTGTGAAAACTGAAGCAGGCTAAAAACCTCTTGCTGATGGAATTTGAGGGTGCTGAAGATGTTCCCAGTAATTTCCAGCCATCGTCTTTGGTGGGGTGGGTTTCAGAGGAGAATCTGCCTGAACCAACCAGTTCTAAACAGGCAGCACTTGCAGCATGTGCACATCAGAGTTGGAGACCGGGCTGAACTCAGCAGGGCCTTCACACAGAGGGATGTGATTTCCTTCTCAGAATTAACAGGGGATGTCAATCCTTTACATTTAAATGAAGATTTTGCAAAACACACCAAGTTTGGAAAGACGATCGTACATGGAGTTTTGATCAATGGACTTATTTCAGCTCTCCTCGGTACTAAAATGCCAGGGCCAGGCTGTGTATTTCTTTCCCAGGAAATTAACTTTCCAGCCCCTTTATATGTTGGAGAAGTTGTTTTAGCTTCTGCGGAAGTGAAAAAGCTGAAGCGGTTCATTGCTATTATTGCAGTGTCGTGTTTTGTAATAGAAAGTAAAAAGACTGTTATGGAAGGCTGGGTTAAAGTTATGGTCCCAGAAGTTCCCAGATCCTGAAATATATATTTAAAGATGCAAGTTCATGCATCAGTGTTATTATTGAAGAGCCTCTGAAGAAAACAGGGATTGCTGCTCTTCAACAAGGAACGGCTGACAGACCCAGCAGCCCATATTGGAAGAGGGGAACAGGTAGAGAGGTGTTCACATGTCCAGTTTCCAAGTTGGCCTTATGGTTCACACACAATTTATATCACTTGTCTGTTTTTTTTTTTAAATTAAAAAAAACATATATTGGGAAGGTTATTTATCTAAAAGTTCTACTTTTAGGATTTCAAACCTAGTTAGATTTGCATTTGGATAACACAAACCCACTTATATCTGTATAGAATAAGTTTCCCCCTGAATTTGTAACTACCTAGCATTTAATTATTGAAGGCAACGATAGACATTGGGTCATCTGAACATCTATCTTTTACGAGTAAATATTCTTAAATACTGTTCTTCAACAGCTTCTGGGTCATACTTTTTGTAGTTTGTTACTATTTATACCAAGGTGGCATTTTGCTTAACTTTCAAGTGGTACTTGCCTTTCAGATAGTTTTCCTGTTATCAGAGAAGGGTTATTGTGCAGATTTGGACTCAGCTATGTAAACTCTTGGTTTAATCTATAAAATGGGGATACCACCTACCACACAGGATTGTTAGAGATGATAGATACAAATAGCAAAGCACAAGACCTAGCCTGTAAACAGTAGCTACTACTATTATTTATTCTCCCTGTGAATAAGGTTAGAAGTTTTCCTGAGTTTAAAGCTAACTGGCCCACAGGTAAACAGATAGGCTAGTCTTTCAGGATGTCAGCCAATCTCTTGGTATTTTAAACCTGGAATAGATCTTGAAATGTAAAGTTTCTATTTTGGTAAATCAGATTATTTTCTCCCATCTTTGAAAATATTGTGGGTTCCCCCCTTTATATAAAAATAATATATGCTTATTGTAAAAAATTATAAGAAATAAAAAGTATAAGAAACACTGTGGAGACCAAGTTCTTAATAGTTCAGGGGGACTGGTAAGGAAATGTGCCTAGATTGTTAGTACTAAGGTCATCCTGAACATAGCTAACCTTTTAACCTTTTAAGAATATATAATGGAACATAGATGTGGTCTGCCTATGCTCTGTGGCTTTACATGATGGCTCTGACCACAGCTAAATGCTTTGATCAGGAAGATAAGAAATGTAATTAGTTGAATCAACCCACGTTTTCTGGAAAAAGGTTTTTCCTCCCACTAGTGGGTCAGTAACTAGATTTTAAAAATTTTTTTACATTAAGGGGATCAGTTAAAGGAATTACTAGAAGGAATTATTCTAGTCACTAGAGGGCAGTGATGTATATAAAGTATTTTAAAACATAAATATTGTACCGGACTCTAGTTTGTGACAGTGAGATGAAAATTAATGTGAGAAGCAAGGATGCCATTATGAGTTTCAGGATGTGCAGAGTTGGCAAGCTGAGGTCTACCTGAAGAAGGCTTATAAGTAAAACACTACGCGTGTTGGAAATTTGATATAACATTGAAAAAATGTAAACTTGCACAAAATGTGGACATGAAGCCATAATCAAGTTCTACTCCATAGAACTCATTCTCTGGGACTTACCAGCAGTCTTGAAGTATGGGTCCATAAATGGAGCATGATGTGATCATCAATACTAATAGCTGCCATTTTTTAAATACTTGATGAGCCAATTTTCTACATTAATCCTTGAAACAACTTTATCAAATTAAGTTTATGTCCCATATTATAGGTAATAAAACAGACTGGTGCTGTGTGACTTTTCCAAGTTGTACCCCTAGTATGTAGTAGAGCTGGGATTCAAACGGGCCTGCTGCTTTAAAGCATTTTTTCCAATCTTATGGGTCTTACAATGTTACTGTTACTGGCTCACGGTCAGTTTCTATAATAGTATCTTGTTATGTGGCATTAAAGTGTTTGGAAACATACTATAGAATTTCTTAAATATTCAAAATATTCTAGATCTTATTCCCTGCTACAGTGGTAGCATTTTTCTATATATTATGGTGGGGATGATGTCATATCTGGCTGATAGCTGCTTTGTACTGTGTAACGCAAAAGTAGCTTCTCAAGAAGTTCATTTCTTTTTTTTCCTGGGTGTTATAGTCTATGATCTCTGTAAGTCAATAAAAAGTTGGCCTAGAGAAGTGGGTAAAAAGTTAGGGATACATCTCTGTACATCACTTGCTAGTTTTACTCAGAACTAAGATTCTCAAACCACCAATGCTCTGTTAAAGCTGGCTATAAGGAAGACTGGCAGGTTGGCTTTTTCATTTTGAATTCCTTTTATACAAGCTACTGGAAAGAATGACTCTTCTAATGAAAACACGGGTGACCTTCAAATTAGGAAATCTCTCAATTAAGAGGTGGTCTTGACTATATAAGGTCACACATGAGTATAAAAGTACTGACTAAAATAGGCCAAAATGTACTAGCACTTTCCACTTACGGGCATTATAAGACTGCAATTCATGCAATGTTTGATCACAGATAGATAATACTCATCTTAAGCAATTTCAGTTTAATGTAATAGAAAATTGCTTAACAGATTTTTATATTCTATTAGATACATTTCCATGTTGGTGAAATGCCACTCATTCCTTTTTCCAAGCAGCAAATCTTGAGTAACAATAGGAAGAAAATGTGGACTTGCCACCATTTCTCATGTGGACTTGACATGTTTTCAACTAGAAAAAGAAGGAATTGCTAAATGTATACTGGTACTTCTTAGGTAACCACAGGTTTTCATTTTGTGCTAAATTGTTAGTTATTTTTCTTCTATGTTCTTTGACTATGATTCAGAGACCAATTTATTCCCATAGAAAATTGCTATTAAATTACATCTATTAAGTTTTTATATTAAAACATACTCTACCAAGGGTAGACTGTCACTCTGAGCAGCTGCGCCACTGAATGCCTCATGTGTTGGCATAATTTATTAACTGGCTCTCTCTGAGCAGAATGGGAACACAATGGAATTCTGGGCTACATATTACTCTTGAATATCCTCAGGGTCCCACATGTTTTACTTCCTTTGTTCTTGGCTTGTCTTCCTTTGGATCACAAACACAGCAGAGACAAGAATTCTCAACATCAATGAAATTTCAGGTTGTTGCAAAATCAACTAGAAAAAACCATTTAAGTTCAAAATCACAAGAAAAACCAAGGCTAATGTTAACAGGATTAATGTGAGACCTCACAGTTAATTTCTAGGGCACAATCAATTTCTAGGGAGGCTCTTAGCTATTATACAGTTCATATGACCTTATAAATCCTGAGGGAAATTCCTCTGCAATATGATGGAAAATATCAACACATTAAGGAAAATAAGTGATCAAATTTGAGTTAAATTTTTTTAAATTCAGATTATGAATATACAAAGCAAATAATTTTGAGTTGGGAGGCAATGTTTCTTAGGAAGTGCTGAGGTTTTCATAAGCTGTGATTTGATTTATAGAATAATTGCCAGGTCTAGAAGCATCCTCACTAAAACTCATCTTCAGTCAATCTCCCAATGTCAAGTTGTATAAATAACCTGTGGGCCACTGACATTTAGTAACATATAAGAAAAGTATTTTTTCCTGCTAGCCCTGGGTAGTAGTGTATGTGGCAAAAACTAATGTACCACATGTTTCATTAATTTTACCCAAACAAACTAGAAGCAAAACTGATTTGATTCAGCTCAGCTCTGCCTGAGGAGGCTTCCCCCACATTCAGTGTGAGCCACTTAAAAAGCCAAACAGATGTTGGGACTGTCGTTGAGGGTTGTGGCTCCAGAGCACCTAGGAATCCAGTCAAATCCAGGATCCTCAATGGGTCCCTGACAGGGCTAATTTGGGAAGAGGAAAATGAAATTATAAGGCTTATCATAGTATCTATTCTGAGGGGCTTCCTTCAGGCAAAAATTTTCAGAGAAAGGGTAAGTCTAGTTGAGAGTCTCTGGCCTTATTCCATCAAGTATCTGATTTCTCACTTTCAGTTTCCTTTTCTTAGTTAGGAAGACTAGACAAGTTTGTTATTTGATGACCTTTGCAACTCATTGTATTGTATTATTTTTTTCTCTAATTATATAAGTAAAATATCTTCATTAGAGACATTTTGAAAAACACAAAAGAACATAAAAATAGAAAGCATTATGATCCCACTTCCTAAAGTGGATATGTTTTTCATATTTGGGATTGTACAAATGCATATACAGTTGACTCTGAACAACATGGGAGTTAGGGGCAGTGAACCCCAAGCAGTTGAAAATTCACATGTAACTTGACTTTCCCAAACCTAACTACAGTTATCTCTCTATATAGGGGGAATTGGTTCCAGTACCTTCCCACCCCCAACATGGATACTCAAATCTGAAGATGCTCAAGTCCCTTATATAAAATGGTATAGAACAATGCTTATAGTCAGCCTTCTGTGTCTGTAGAGTTCCAATTGTGGGTCAAAATACTATTTCTGACCCACGGCTGGTTAAATCTGCAAATACAAAACTGGGGATAATAAGGAGTGACTGTGTGTTTATTGAAAAAAAATCCACTGATAGGTAGACCCACACAGTTCAAATCCATGTTGTTCAAGAGTCAACTGCATTGCTTTTTTTCACTTACTGTTAAAAGCTTTTTCCAACATCATTATTCTTTGATAATCTGATTTTTAATCATTGCAAAAATATTTTATGATTGCATAATGATTTGTTTAATTCTCTATTGTTAAATACTTATGCTCACATGCTATGTATTTCCACTGATTTCTATTATTTCCTCAGAATGCCTTCCTAGAGGTAAAATTACTGAGTGAGAACATTTTCAAAGCTTTTGATGTTACTATTAATCCAAGTTCCTAGCACCAGGCCTATTACATGGTAAGTAATTAGTATATAATTTTTGAAGGAATAAATGCATTCAGAAAGGTTGAACCAATTTTTACTCCCACCAATAGTATACAAGAAGAGCCTTGTCATGGTCAGGCCACCATTTAATTATGATAGGAGTAATAATTAAAGCAAAATTTGGATGTCTGTGATTCTGGCAATGAAATAATCTGTTTGCCTTAAAGAAATGAAAGTAAAAAGTTGAATTCTCCCTAAGTGATATATGGTTTTGTTTTAATAAACTAGTGTTTTTAAACACACTGAGATACAAATGGAATACAGGAGGAGTTCTGATTATTTTAGGACTGAATCATGCAGTTCCATGTTTCCCTTTTTGCATCTCTATCTACTGAGTCTTGGCCCCTAAGTCAGTTTGTCAAAGCTAATTGGCCATTTGGGGTTGCCCCAGAATCCCATTAAATTTGAGATCTGGAGAGGATGCCCACTTTGGATACTGTCTAGGCCTGTGGTGTCAAATTTTGGTGGTGGTAGTGGTAGTAGTGGTAGTACCAAGAAACTTTGTTCTCTTTTTGTCTGAAAGGTAGAAATTTAAGGGAGACAGATTTAAGAATTAGAAACGCTCCATTCTGTGAACCATAGGGGAAGGAAGAAAGTAATATTGAGCTTTTATTATATGCAAGCCCCTTCCCATCCTACTGCATTCTTCATACCAACCTTTCCATACAAGTATTATCTCCATTTTGTAGATGGGAAGCTAGGATCAGAGAGGCTGGGTAACTTATATAAGGTTACACAGCTGTCAAAATGCCAGAGCCCTAGAGATCCCTGCCATCTAATTCCAAGTATAACTCTCCACACCATGTTAGGATGCTGCCCTAGGAGAGAGCAGTGTGAGTGGGATTTCTATGTGTATGTGGGGTGGGGTTGGGATTAGTTGTAAGGAGTGCCAGAATTGTGGCTTTGGATTCAGGCAGAATCTGAGACAAATTTGGAGCCAAGAAGTTGGGCACAAAGTTCTCCTGCTGTGAGTTTGAGGTTTTTGGAGCTGGTACAGTGGGACTGAGGACCCCAAGTCTGAGGCCTTGGTTGAGAGTTCTCAGGGTTCAAGGCCTTGTGGGCTGAGCTAAGAACTGGCACCAAGGGTAGAGAGTGGACCAGTGCCCAGTTTTTAGGGTCCCCAGTTCAAAGAGCCTGGGTCTGAGGGTTCTGGAATCCAAGTGCTCCAACTGTGGGGTCTAACTGTGATGGCTCAGCTTTTAGATTTTTGGGTCTGAAGAATGAGGTTCAAAAGTTCTAGTAAAACCTGAATCTGAGGGACTTGTTTTAGAAAGTGTCTGGGTCTGCAGGGTGCAGACTGAGGGTCCCATACTGAAGACCTTTATTCTGGGTCTTATTTATGGTCCTTGGGCCCGGGAGGCCTGAGTAGGAACGGTCCAGTAGTTAAGATCTCAAGTCTGACAATCCAGCTTCTGAGGGCCTAATGTGAAAAGCCTAACACTGAGAAGTTTGATTTGGGGATCTTTGGCCTATAGTTTCCTGGATAGCAGAGCTAAGGACTCGGTGTCTTCGGATCTGAACATCTCTGGGGGTGATGGCTTAGGGTGAAGTGTCCCGGGATCTGAGGCCCGGTGCTAAGGATACATGGTTTGCGGTGCGCCCGCGAGGACTTTGGAGAAGCCGGTACAGGGCAGCGATGAATGCTCTAGTTTGGCGCTAGGACCCCGCGGGAGGCAGCAGCGCGAAGGGCAGCCGATATTGACAGCGACCGCGGCGGGGGCCGGTCGGCGTTAGGACCGCGCGGGCCCGGCGGGTGGCGGCGGCGCGTGGGGCGGCGCGTGTTGACAGCAGCGGCGGCGGCGGAGCCAGGCGGGCGGCGGGAGTCGGCGCCTCTGGTTCCTGCCCCTGGTCCCGAGCCGGTGGCGGACGGGCGTCCCGGGATGGCCTTTATGGAGAAGCCGCCTGTCGGCAAGGTGCTGCTAGACGACACGGTGCCGCTGACAGCAGCCATCGAAGCAAGCCAGAGCCTGCAGTCCCACACGGTGCGCGGCCGGCCGGCCGGCGGGCGGGCGGGCGGGCGGGCGGCGCGGGGCGGCCCCGGGCCGCGGGCGGGCTGCGGACCGCCTGGCAGGGTCGCCGCGGCGGGGACCTGGCAGAGCTGGCGGCCCAAGCCGGGAGGGCTCTGGGGTGGCGGTGGTTCTGGGCCTTGGGCCCCGGGGGCCCAGGCGATAGCTGAGGATCCGGATGGGTCGGGGCTGGGGGATGGGTCGCACCCCCTGGGCCAAGGAATGGGCGGGGCTCGGCGGCGCCCTGGACAGGGACTCCGAGTTGGGGAAGGTATTGGGATTCTCCGATCCACCGTGGGGCGGCCGGGTAAACCCAAACCCTCTCATCCACTCTACCCGTCGCCAGCCTTCTGCTCTTTGGAGCCGCTGAGTTTCCCTCCTTTCAGCTGGGGATCTGAGTGGTGAGGATGAGGGTGTGCCCGGCCAAATGGAAATATGACTTTAGATCCTACTTATTGGGATAGCAGAGCGAAAGTGGCTGGGATCTGCAGCCCCATATCCAGGGTAGCTGCTTGGCCGAGGCACAGAGACATTGTGAGGGAGGCAGTCTGTGGTCTTGCTGAGGCAGGTGTATGTATGTGCTCCTTCCGTCCTCTAACCTGCTATTTAGTGGGCAGTGGTAACGTTCATTTGAGTTTAAAATCCACTGGAGTAGCTTAAAGGAGTAATAGGTCCTCATAGTAAACACAGGTAGAGTTCATTTCTGTTGCATATACTGTCTTTTATATGGCTTTAAAGTCATGGTTGTTTTCATTTGCCTGTACTTATTTATTTTTTATTTTTTGGAAGAGCACACTATGCATTATAATTTACAAGCAATAAACCCAGGAACCAGCAGAAAAAAAACAAGAGTGCCAGTCAGTGGGACTTTGGGAAATAATGAATGGGGGGAGAGAGAGATTCTTTAAATTGTAATGCTTTGTTAGGCCACCAAATCAGATTCCGGCTAAGAGGCTTGTTTATTTACCATTGCAGTGTGTTTGGGGTTCATCATCTGGAGGCTAAAGCCCCACAATAGCCTTCCGTTTCTCTTTTTGTTCAAGCTGCTCTGGCGACTTCAAAGAAATCTTTTATTCTGTTGTATCAAAGTGGGACTTTTTGAACCTCAGTTTCCTCTTGCAGCAGCCATACTTTGTAGGGCTTGGATTGTTTACAGTGTCATTCCAGTTAGGAAATATTATTTAAATCTGCATTTTATTTCATTGCCCTATGATTCTGTTCTACGAACTTGTGAGAAGGCAATGTATAGGACAGAATTTGTTAAATCCTCTGTAAATTGTGTTAAGGGAGTATGACTTAAGGGTTGAAATTTAGAACAGGAAATCAAGAATAAATTCTACTATTAAACTAAATTTTTGACTTGACTGTTGCCAAGTAAATCTTATAATCTTTAGGGAATGAGGTCGAATCTTTTAGGTATATTTTGTAGTGAGAGTGAAGAGAGATGCTTGTAAATGCTCACAAACCTTCTTCCAGGAAACATTCCATGATGGCCCCTGCCCCAAACTATGTGCTCACTTCCACCTTAATGCTGATCAGTTTATTCTTAATTACTTTTTTAGTATTCCTCTCTGCCAGGCGGTGAGAGGAGGGACACTTCTTGTTCATTTTTGGGTGGATCTCAGTTCTTGGTATCTGATAGGATTTCATGTGTTTGTTGAATGAATAAATAAATCACAGCCATACTTTGCCTGTCTTTCTGTTTGTGTAAAATGGTGGGTGATGAAAATAGGGACAACATAGTATCTGAGGCACTAAGTTAAGGAGTCAATGAGTGCTTCAGCAGGGTGGTGAAAGTTGTAATAAGATTCCATTTTTATTGCAGAGCTTTTCTTTAAGAAATAAAGAAAAATAATTTAGGGTAGAAAGAATGGCAACTCCTATAATGATGACTGAACACAAAAGACAGTGACTCACAGGAGACCCATAGAGGCAGATGTGGTGGAGTAAAAAACAATGTGGCATTGTCTTGCATAATTTTTGACTCTTCTGTGTTCTTGTCATTTTAGCTGTTAAATCTGAGACTGAGAAATGTTGCATCAGCCCTGAACTTTATTGAGACCATCATATGCTGATGCAAACTTTTTGGACTATTAGTGCCTTATGAGTAAGTCCCTTTATAATAGGAACTGTTGGACATTATTTTGGAAAGAAGTAGTTACTAATAGTGGTATATAGAAGAGAAAGGCATTGTTTTCTGTTGGCAAGGTTGAAAATGACTTTCTCGTTTGTTAGCTAAAGAAAGATGGTGTCTCAAAAGTCAGAAAGTGGACCTCTGAAATACTGAATCTCTAGGAAGTTGCTCCTTGGCGGTAGGACAGAAACATAGAGATAGTATGTAGTAGACAGTCTTTGGGTTGAAAGAGGCAAGACCTTAATAGGGGTTTGGGCTGACACTTGCTAGTTGTGTGACATTGGTTGAGCGAGTCACATAACCTTTTTTGATGTTTAGTTTTGTCATCTGTAAGTGGGTTAATAATGCCTGCCTTGCCTGCTTCCCAAGGTTGTTTTGAAGATCAGATGAAATAATTTTTATGAAGTGTTTGTAAAGTGTATTTCTTCTGTCTGTTTAGTCTCTGGCAACATATACGCAAAGGGTTAAGCACATTTAAGTGTTAATATTGCAAGTAAGCTCATTTCTGTCCATAGTTCCTTTAATTTATCAAAATTATTTAGCCTTGAGAAACAAAATTTATAGGAGAAACTTTTAGATTATGACTTAGGTTTTATGGACTTGGGATGCAAAATGTTGTAGATTGGAAAATGCAGATACTGAAGGATAAAGGGAACACAAGGTCACCACCAGAAAGGCATACTAGGATGAACAACTGACTGAAAAGGGTACAAGCTGGTAGGTGATTCTGTGCTTGACTGTGGTTTGAATCATTTTATTTTCACTTTTATGGAGCAAAGTAAATTTACCTTCAGGAAATAGACCAGTCCTCTGCTTCAAGGAAATGAAGCTTCTATAAAATCAGAAAGGACATACACCTTAAACTAATATAATATTGTATGCCAGCTGTAATTGAAAAATAAAAAGTATTTTTTCAAAAAGACTCATGTAAGGAAATTATTTTTAAAAATCATAAAGGACAATATTAGGGAGAGAATGCTTTCAGCATGGGGTGGGAGGAAAGGAAGGGATTTTCCAAAGAAAAGGAATTCTGGTAAAAAGCCATACATGTAAATTGTGGGAAAGTTTGGGGAGGCTGAGAGAAGACAAGGGAATCTATAAATTCTTGGCTACATGAAAAGGAAAACTTTTAAAGTCAGTAGACTGAAAAAATGCTTATGCTAATCTAGCTGAAATGGAAATCAGAGGAAACCGATGGTTTTGGAGAGGGTTGTTATCAAATATACATATCCAATTTTTGTTCTTCAGTGTGCTGTAGTATGAAAGCTAATCT
This sequence comes from Macroglossus sobrinus, assembly GCA_004027375.1. NCBI lineage: Eukaryota > Metazoa > Chordata > Mammalia > Chiroptera > Pteropodidae > Macroglossus > Macroglossus sobrinus. Next base: position 731,481 of record PVKZ01000139.1, read on the forward strand.
AGATTTCATCCTTTTTAAAATATTCTTTGAGGTTCATCTGAATCAGGGCCTGTTTACTCTGCATTTGGTGTATTTTGTTCTTGAGAAACAAAAGATAGTAATATTTGAGGCATAACAAAAAAATGTAAAGCTGTGGAAAAGGTAATATTATGTGTTCAGATCTTTACTGAAAATGAATCTCTCCTTGAAACTTTGACTTTTGGAAACTGCATTACTACACTGTTTATTTATTCAACAGATATGTATCAAGTGTCTATTACGTCCCAGGCACATGCTGGAGATGTGGTGAACTACACAGCTCCTGCTTTCATAGAGCTTTTGTTCTATCAGATTCTGAGGTCTTTCATTTTACAGAGTATTTAGAAGTCAAACAGAATCTTTACCTGTCATAACACAAATGGTTTTGAAATTCATTTTGTGGCTTGGTTTATTGATCTTCCTTCAGCTTCTTAGTGACCTTTTTTTTTTTTTTGGTAGCCTTTTAAACTCTATCCATATATTACCAGAATACTTATTCAAATATGATGCCAAATTAAGAGACATCATTGCCTTCAGATCCAGACACTTTAAGTCAATCCAGTGCTAAATACAAGAATCTATCTGGGCTTCCCTTTGGAGAGCTATTTGGAAGTTTTAGAATTCCAAGTTATACTGAATACTTAAAAAGTTTTTTTGAAGACATTTGCATAGACAAATGCAGACAATATAATTAACTTGCAGCATATTATAATAAAATAATAATACTAATTTTCTGGGAATCTAATCACTTGTCTTCTACTTGGTTATATATTTTTTCTCATTTGAAACTGTGATGGATGCTGTTAGAAAACTGAATTGGAAGCTTTTAGAGACTGATAGTTTAGAGTTTGTAAATAATCTCTTTCTATTGAAGGTGTCAACTTTTATAGCTTGATTTAGAGGCTGGTGATTCTTAATCCTCATATATATACCTCTTTTGAGGGCTATTCAACCAGAAAGGTTTCTTGTGGTAGGAATACAAAAAAGAAGCTGGCTTAGTTACGAGGACGAGGAAATGTAGGAAGTTTATGTGAAAAGAGAGTTAAATGCTTTGCTCCACAGGGGAATTATGGAAATAGCTACCCATTGTACACAGCTTCCATATGGATGGTGATCTTGAGATTATTCAAAATACAGATTTTTGATTGAGGGTATAAATGGGTTCATTTGGGGCAAGTAAAACAAATCCTCTGTTTTCTATTGCAGGCAGATAGTGGTTCCTTTTCAAGCTGCTAGTAGTTTCTGGCGGTTCCATGTGAAATGAAACTCCTTTATGTTCTAGCTTTTGGTATCCTTAAAACCAGGGGCCTGGACCAGAATATTTTTTTTTTAAATTTAGAAGAGCTTAAGTGTTTGGGGGGTGTTATGGGAGGGAGAGCAATAGGCTTTTTTCATTTTTTTCCTTAAACTGGAAGACATCCTTGTCAGTGACTTCTTTCATGAGTAACATGCACATGGTAGTGGGGAATTAAGGTGTGACTGCTTTTCAGAGATGACAGGGCTCCTTCATTTTCAGTTTGAAGCTTTTGACTAAGGACTATGGGACAAACACTTTACCTTGAGTAAAGACTTAGGCTTCAGGAGGGGAAGAGTTTATGCAGATCGAACATTTAGTCTCCAGTGGATCTTGCTGACTACCAAATTTGGGGTAAGTCAGGCTAAAGATCAAGATAATCTTGTTTACTAAAAGAGTGCAGTTTGAAAACAAAAGGGAATTCTGTTGTAATTGTTGTCTTCAGATAATCAAGGAGCTATTTTTTGGTGGCCAAGAGGGTACTCTTCTATTTATTAACATTTTAATTTGAGGAATCCATTGCAGAGCAACAAGAGTCCTGGGAACAAAACATTTTTTTGGTAACTGCTTTAGATAATGTACATACCATACTTCTTTCCCATTTAAGGCATACAATTCAATGGCTTTTAGTATAGGCACAGAGTTGTGTATCTATTACCATAATCAATTTTAGAACATTTTTATTACACCAAAAGAAGCCTCAGTTTGTTAGCCTTTACCCTGAAAAGTTTTATAACAGCAGGATGCTAAACTTGGGATGTAGTCTAAGCACAAGTTCTTTAGCTCTTCAGGTCCAACTTCTTTAAGAATCTCATCAAAGGGACAGATTCTCCATAAATACTCATACACATGTTTATATACCTTATTAGAACCTCACTGACCTGAAGCCACTCTTAGGCTGTGGATCTGAGAGTAAAACTCACGCTAGATAAATATTAAAAGCTGTAAACTTTGAGAATTACTTTTTTTTAGTTGGTATGATATGTACATCTAAAAAATGCAGTACATTATCACAGATTTCCTACTTTATGAAAATTCTGTACTTAGAACAATAGAATTATGTCCTGTTAGTGTGAAAAAAAATTGCTTTAGGTTGCTGCTTGCCTAGTGCATCTAGGTGTGGTGCCAACATGAGTTGTTAGACAGGGTGACTCAGGGGAGAGGAAAAGGGCTTTGAGCTGGAAAGCACAGTGTCTTAGCCCTAGCCAGGGTTCCTCCTGTTTATCAAAGCACCTGTTTATGATACCTAAACAAAGCTGCTGTCATTTCTTTGACATGGCTCATCAGAAGTAGGTCATTTCTCCTCATTAATGTGATTGAGGCTTTTTTATGGGAGGAGGGAATGAATATAGTGTTGGTATGGGAGAATCTTGGGTGTAAAAATATCTAAGAACCACCTGTAGAAGTGAAAAGAGAACTCAATGTTGTTTACCCAGGGCTTGCCTTTGAGCTGGCCCTTCCCAAATGATCCCACAAGTGAATGAATCCTGGGCAGGTACTCATTGCACCTTAGTCCCTAGCACTTCCCTCTTTGCAGGAATAGAGGAAAATGAAACCTGAATTGGGCCTGCTCACATTAGACCCTTAGTGTCAGGCCAAGGGTCTGGCCAGCATGGCAGCACCCACAGACCCACCAGAGTGCTGGGAATTGCTGGGTGGCACATTGCCATGCTCTGGTATCTCTATGTGACCATATAGATCATCACATTCGTAGGCAGCCTTGCTCTCGGTTATTCCATGAGTACTTCTTGTGCTCTGGCTTTTTCCTAGGTACTGTGTCCGCTCTAGGGCTGCAGTGGTGAGCAGGCTCTGCTCTAGGAGCTCTCTGGCTGCTGAGGGTGGAGAGGTGGCTGTGCAGGGAAGGCACAAGTCTGCCACAAGCTTCTTCTGCTTCTGGCCATGTCTTTCCCTTTGCGTATTTTTTACTCTAAATCAGCCTTTCATTCTCTGTGTTGCTGTTTTTATTCAAACTAGCACAGTCCCTGGCACATAGATAGTAAGCATTTTGTAAATATTTGTCGAATAAGTGAATTCATTGAATTAATGCAGTTACTTGAGGTGTAGCTCAGGAAACCTTCCTGTAGACTATTTACAGTCTTACCTACCAAGTTGGATATGGTTTTCCTTCTGAAAATCTCATTTAGCTTTGGCTAAAAGTTATTTCTTACTACTCTGTTTTCTGTGTATACCCTCCCCTCCAACACAGGTGAAATTGTAAATAACTTGAGGAGAGTGACAGTGCCTTAATGACTTTAGACAAATTGCTTAATCTCTCCAGCCTCAGTTTCTTCATCTGCAAACTGGAGATAGTAAGAGTGTATTAGGGCTGCTGTGAGAATTAACTGAGCTCATATACATGGAGCATTGTGAACAGAGCTCAGCACATAAGTGTCAACTGTTTTGTTGTCGTTTATTACCTTTGTATTTGCCAGAGTACTGGTAGCTTTTTAGGCACTGGTAGCTTTTTTGGCACTCATATATGTCGAATGGAAAAGGAAAATTATTTATTTAAAAGTTTGTCTCACTGTCAACTATGAGTACTTTGCTAACAAATGGCAAAACGAAAGATCAGTGTTGTCATTTCAAAGATCAACTCCCCTGTTTTGTTTTTTAACTTCATTGAACACATTTGGACTGCCAGGCTCAGGGAGATGCAGCACAGGGTCTCCTTACTAGGCTTGTCTGGCTGCAGATTTGGCTAATGGTATTCAAAGGTGGTGCAAGGGGTGGAAGAGGCAGGTGGGCCAGAGGAGGGGCTCAGCCACTAAACTGGCAAATGAGTTCCCTGAGGCCAGGCCTGAAGGGAAGTGGCTTCTGGCAAATGCCCATTTCAGCTTTTCACCTCCCAGCTTTTCTTCATCACTGGAGGAACCCTAACACGAGGGCACACACGGTTGACCTCTGGCAGTGAAGTGCAAAAATAAAATAGGAAGCCTTTTGCTTTGTTCTTTCTGCTGCCACTTCCTCTGCCAAGTGACCATGCTAACTGACATTTGTGAGGGGGTAGCAGGCAGCTGAACCTTCAGAAAGCTGCTTCCTGAGAAATGCACATGTGTTCTCTATAGCCCAGCTGACTTCCTTTCCCCTAAGTGGACCCGCTCCAGTAGTCAGGCTGTGGGAGTGTACCCTCGGGTTGGGCACACTTCGCTCTGTGTTGTAAAAGCATCTAAGATGCTGGGAACATTAGCCAACACTTATGAAGAGTCTTCTGTGTGCCAGGCACTGTGCCGTGTACTAAGATAAAAAGATGAATGAAACAGGGAGCTTACATCCTTGTAGAGGTGGCAGACACCTAAACCAAAGGTGAAAGAAGGTATTGAAAGGGCCTGTCTGCCTGGGAGCAGTGAGAGCATGTGGGAATGGCTTCATCCACTCAGGTCCTTCTGGGGTTTAGGGAACTAATAAAGGCTTAACACAGCCTTTCAGAGAACGTGTTCTAAATCTGTGATCTCCACGTTTTTTTTTTTTTTAACTTAACAATCTCCTTTCATAGTAATATTGAATTGTATAAAAGCCAGATTTTATGTCTAAAAAGTATTTTATTTAGATCAGCACGTTATTTAAAATTATATTAATGTGTAGGATCTGAATTATACTTTTTTTTTGCAGTATTAGAAAGAGTAAGAATTGTGATAAGATGAATACAACTTAAGGCACTGATAAAGAGAATCTTTAGACAATTTGCAGAATTACTACTTTTATAATGATTCTGCTTATCATGTTCCTAGCTTCTCACTAACTCATATTTTTCCACTGGCATTTCTTAAGCCTGATTTTAGTCATGCATGGTCCATTATGGGTGTAAGTGAAATCATGTATGACTAAGAGCAAAATTAATTAAAAAGCTGCGTAATGGTCAAAACCATGAGGAACCAACTAAATCATGAATATGCTCATCTGATCTCCATGATTCCTCCCATGCTTCCTGAATGCACACTCAAGAGGCTCTTAGTCTGTTCAGAATTAGAGAAGATAATTAAAGAATGATTTTATTGACGGATTTTTGAAAAGAAGAAATAAAACAGAAGCCTTATAGCTTTTAACACAAATCTTGAAACACCTTCCAGAGCCACAAGTTGTTCATCCTGTTCTAAACTGTTAGTAACTCACCAGATCCTGATTTAGGTGACCATTTTCTTAGTTCTTCCATCCTGGTTTCATAGGAATGGAGTAAATTCATGACATACAGTGGAGGCCTTAGGGCAGTGCTGTCCAATGGAAATATAACTCAAACAACGCATGTAATTTAAAATTTTCTGGTAGCCACATTAAAAAAGTAAAAAGAAACAAGAGAAATCAGTTTAAATAATATAATCTACTTAACTTAATGAATCCAAAATATTAGCATTTCAACAGGTAGTTAGTCTAAAAATTATTAATATGTTTTACGTTATGTCATATAAAAATGTTGAAATTGTGTATATTTTACAATTACAACATGTATCAGTTTGGACAAGTTTGCATTCAGGTGCTCAATAGCCACATAATACTTGTGGCTACTATGTTGGATGGCACAGATATAGACATTAAAAATAATAATATCCAGAGGTATGGTTACTAATATGGAAAGAGATTCATGTTATATAAAGAAGAAACAAAGCAAATCATAACATATTGTGTTCAATATGCTTATATTTTCATAAATATCTGTTTATATTTCCAAATAGTTTATAACTGTACTGTCTAATACTGTAGCTACTAGATTAATTTAATAAAATTAAATACAATTTAAACTTCAATCTCTTAGTCTCACTAGCCACATGTGCTCAGTGGCTGCTGAATGAGAAGTCACAGCCTTAGGTCATTAACTCTCTTCAAACTGCTGAACTCATTGAGGAAGGCTGAGCAAGAGAGTAGAATCTATGAGCCCTGCAACCAGCGGAATTTGGGTCCATCGAGACCCAGAGCCTCCATGATTTTTAACAGTAAAACACAAGAGGTTCACATATTATGCACCTATTGTTAGATTTTAATAGAAGCATACTGTAGAAGCAAAATAGCCTAGTCAAAGACCTTGTTCCATTTCGGTGCAATTGAAATTAACTCATTTGAACTGCTGAGGACTTCATAAATCTGATGTCCACTGTAGGTATGTTCATATAAAAATGCTCCTTCCTGCTTCTTTGGAACTTGCCTAATGTTCCTGGTGGGGCTTATTTAACATTATGAACAGAAAATAGTTTTCGTATTTGTACACAGCTTCTATGAGATGTCAAGATTCCATTCAGCCAAGATTTACAGACAGCAGTTTGTGTATGTGTAGTAGGAGGTGCGTTGCAAAGTGCAGGAATGTTAAAGTCAGGAGACTGTCGGCCAGCTGGTGTTCTGAGAGAGCTCTACAGCTGTATTAACTAATATTACCCAGCCCTGAGTGCCTGGCCTTGCTCTGCCCCTCACTCTCTCCCGCTTCCTCCTGACTTGATGGACTGATTCTGCCTGTTCAGCTGATTTCTGTTCATCAAAATGGGAATGTATATGATGTGAAAGCATTCTGCCCAAGGCCATAGAATTTAGGAACTGCTGTCCCCTTGGGTTAGGTAGGCCTCTGGCGAACTCCATTCTCATCACTTGCTAGCTGAGTGTCCTTGTTTAAGGCATTTACCCTCACTGAGCCTTGGAGTTCTTATAAAAGAGAGTGACAGTTCCAAGCTTTGCTGGGAGATGGAATAAGCCGAGAAACAGAAGGTATAGAGTAAGTGCTCCATAAACATCGCAATTACGACTTTGAGCTCTGTGGAGATCTATGGCAGCGTGGCATGTATAGTCACTTACATAGGTGGTTATGAATTAGAATTAGTGTCTCAGGAGAACACAGCGACGTTTTTAGGCTAGGTAGAATAAATTTATGTGTAAGTTAACCCTCCATTATCCTTAGTGATGGTGATGGGTTCTACTGTAAATTATTGAAACTCATAGTTTCATGTTTCTTTCCTACCAAATGTTTTACCACCCCTGATGCAAGTGGAAAAGTTAATTTTTTTGACTTTCTTTCTGTTTACTCAGTCTCCCCAGCACAGTAAAAGTGCTGATGAGTCATTAAAATGACCAAAAGTTTCCTCGCCAAAGGAAAAATGAGGATAGCTTATATTTATTGTTGATAACATCCTGTGCTCTCATCCACACTCAGATAGTCTCAGTCTTTATCTTATCATTCAGGATTCCTTATTTTAAAGTAGCATGTTTTAAAATACACGTGTATCAAACTAAAAAACTTTTTAAAAAATTGTTTTTCCTTATTAGAAAAGTAACATACGCTCATTGAGGATGCCCTGAAAAATATAGAAAAAATAGCTAAGAATTTAAACCACATGTAATTTCACCTCCAGAGACAACTGCTGTTAACATTTGGTGTAGTTCCCTCTTTCTATTAGAATAATCACAGAACTTTTTATCTTTATTTTTTTATATTTAACAACATACATTTTCTCCTATTAATGAAAAATAATTTAATACATCCTTTTAAAGGCTGGCATATTCTTCCACTATATGGATAAACCACATATAACTTATTTTTTTCTCTTATTGTTGATATGCAGGTTGTTTTAGGCTTTTTAATTAGCCACCTTTGAAATTGGGCATAGGAGCTGAGACAGTAGATTTTAGAGTAATGATACTCCCTGTTAGAAATCAGAGACTGATAAACTTGTTTCCTCTGTTCAAAGAGAATGCTTTTTATTCTTCCTCTGGCACTCTTCCTTGTGCTGTTTACTCCTGTGCTTGCTGATTAAAGCTGATCTGTTTACCATCAGACACCTTGTGTTTGCTATTTTCTTAGTAGAAAAGAATTACAAAGCTGGCCTTCGTACTGGATACTGTAAATATACGATCTCATCTAAGATTCACTGCAATCCTTTTGGAAAGGTATGATTTTGCAGATGAATAAACTGAGGCTCAGAGAACTTGGGTCACAAAACTGTTAAGTGGCATTTGGGCTTAGAATCTGGCCTTTGTGAGTGGAAAGCCACTGCCCTTTCCCCCTGGGGACTTGCAGTGATGGTATGGGGGAGGGGTGCACATTGTGGTTGATCATCACACAGTAACCCACTCCTCTTTTAGTCCCTAGTAGGACTCCCAGTGACCTGTCTTTGTGGCAATGGCAAATGGGGGTAGGTAGAGAAGTGACCCTCAGAGGAGGAGCATTTCATTCCTAGCGAGTATTCAGGTCAGTACCAGCTGAGGGTGTGAGGAATGTGGAGTGGCCACCTTAGCTACCAGAGCCCACATAAAAATCATTATTTCCAACCAAACTGGAGTTTGTGTGTTTAATTGTCTTTTCTAGCTAGTTAAGTATGTGGTGGGTGGTTCCCTGAGATTATATTCACTGCATCTGTTTCTACACTTTTAGGGCGTTAGCCCAAGGGATGTGAGGATTATTGATTAAGTGAAGGTTATACTTCATTTTAATTACCATTTCATTGAGCCTTAGATGTTTGAGGGTTTCTTTTTTTTTTTTTTTTTTTTTTTTGGTGTAAGATGGAATTCTAGGTTCCCATCTTAGCAAATTATATAATTTGCTCTGGCATCATTTAAGGGTCATTGTACTGTAGAATGCTCCAGGAACTGCTGGTTAAAATGCTGTATCCATTCTGTAGCTGTGTCTGAGGTCAAAGAGAATTTTTGAGTGCTGTTTTGCAGTATTCCATTTAGCTGGAACATTGGCTGTCTTTGAAGTTGGTATGGAGACCAGCTCCCCTAGCAGGGCAGGAGCCTGTCCGGCAGAGAAGAGCGTGGACTTCAAAAGGCCTGGAGAAGGGAGAGGCATGAGTGATAAGGCTGCTGCATCACACTGCTGGAATCAAAGCATGCTTGTGCTGTGTTCCTTGTCCCTTCTGTGAATACACAGTGGAAACTGGAGAATTTGTTTTGTATAAAGGTAATGCACATGCTTCTATGATTCCATCGGTTGGATTTTAGATGAAAGTTATTTCAGTTGGTTGAAAAGGAGATACACTTGGCTTCCCTCACCTCCTACAATTTAGGTTAAGACAATGGTGATTCTTCAGGTGCTTTTAAAACCCTTAATATTTTCATTTGTTTGGGGGGAGGTTTTGCACATTATTGTATTGTGCAGCAATTAAAATAAAACCAAGGTTAATTTCAGCACTGAAAATCTACAGATGTGACAATGATAATGAATATTTAGCAGAACAAGGAGTAATCATTAATTCTAAGTGAAATATTAAGGACCATAAGCAGCCAGGCAAGTGGCTAGTGAGCTGTGCAGAAGTCCTGCAACTATGAGAATTTCTTCAGAAACCTTGCTGTCCTTCAGGGTGATACTTCCCACTGCCTGTGAGCTGCAGCTATTGTGCTGTGTGATATTCTTGGTTTGAATATTGATTTTATAAAGGAATGATAAGTCTCAGGACTTAGGCAATCACATGGAGACTTTCATGAGAGTGCTATTTGAGTTACCTGGATGGAAGTGCACACGAAAAAGAACGATATACTTCCTCCTTGACATAGGTGCAAGCCATCAGTCAGCAAACACTCGTCATCGAGTGTCTGCCTCAGTTTTGCTACTTGCCTGACCTAGTACTGGTTGCTATTTGGAATACAAAGAAATGCGTGATTCCAGTCCTTGAAGAATGTAATCCAGTTGGAGAGATCCCTCCTCCCCCAACACAGACCGACATGGCACAGAAATAGCAGTGACATGATTAAAAGGCTGAACTAGGCCTTTGAATAGGTAGAACAGAGAGAGGAGAGTAAGAGAGGAGCGAGGGGAGCTTAGGATACAAAAAGTCTGACTGGGTAGAGGGGGGTTTCAGTAGAAAGAAAGGATTAGGACAGTTTGGTCAGGTGGTAGAAGAACATGGAAGCTAGGCACAGGAATTTGGGTTTTAGCCTGTGGCCAGTGGGATCACCAGAACGTTCCTGAACAGGGAAATAGCATAGTGTTGGATGTCCAGCAAAGTCACTTGTGCTCAGCATTCTTTGTAGGCCTTCCTATGAAGGAGGAAGCAGGTTTGGGAATGAACCCAGAGAAGTGATATGGCTAGTGGGCACTGGAAACAGACCTGGCCTCCTGGTCCAGATCGACCACTCTCTCGTCAGGCTTTTATCCTTTCAGAGACTCATTTCCCTCACCTATAAAAGCGGATTATTTTTCTTCCTTGCTCACCTCAAAGGGCCATTGCCAGATTGTGTGAGTGGTGCCTGTGGAAGCCTCACTACAGGGCTCTGCATGGGGGAATCCCTCCAGTGCTCGAGTTAGGTACCTACTATACCCAAGAAAACAGGAGAGAGGAGATCTCATGAAGAGGCTGGGAGGGATGGGGGTAGAGGAGACAGGTTTGGTGGGTGCTTGGTTCATTTGTTTTCTTCCTCTCATGAATATGTTTTTACTTTTGTAGTGTGAAGCTGCTTCCTATTTAAGAAGTTTTAGAACCGTGATTTTCACCCTGGCAGCACAGTAGAATCACTTGGGGAACTTTTTAAGACTTACTAATGCCTATGCCCCAGCTCAGACAAGTTAATCAGAATAATGGAGTTGTAGGCTGTAAGCATAATATCTTTTAAAAAGTTCTGTAGGTGATTCTAGAATGCAGCAGGGTTGGGACCCTTTGCTTTAGAGGTAGAGATGTGGGAGGTATTTGTAAAACACTGCTGAAGAGCTGTCCTGTCTTTCTGTACTTTGAGTCTCAGAGTAAATCTGATAGCTGTGTGTGCCAAAAGGGAAGAGAGAAATCACATGGGTTATGCTGGTTTAAAAGTTTGCTTAAGTTTTGGCTTTAGCTCCTTTAATACATTTCTTTAAAGTGGTTAGTGTTTATAGCCTCACTAAAGTAATTGGGGCCAGATTAAAAAGAAGTTTTCTTCCTTGGTTTTCCTAAAATTTGCACCAAACTGAGGCTTCTTTGAATATCAGCTACTGTGCAGTGAAATCTTAAACTCAGGAGACACAAAAAGCCCATAAGGATGCTTACTTGGAAAATGGCCCGTGTTTGAAGCATTAATCAATGGTTGTGGCAATGACTGCCTTACTCCTTCATTCTCAGGATAAGAGTCTATAGGTCTAAATCATTAGGGGTGAACCACCCAAGTTCCACAGACTAATGAGGACCCCCATCTTCCAGAAGGAGCCAGGCTCAGGGCCCCCCAAGGGCACTGGGAGTTGCCAGCTATGGCAGGTTGGAAGGTCTTAGAGTCAGTGACTTGGGTTATAGTTCCTAGTCAGATGCTTCCTAGCTATATGGCCTTGGAGAGCTCATTTTTTTCTTGCTGAGCTGAGTGAGCTGAAATCTCTTACTCTCTTGGCGACTGTGAGATTTGAATTAGATGTGTTGAGGAAAGAGCTTAGCAAAACTCCTGGCACAAAATCAGCATTCATTTTCCATTAATTTCTTCTTTCTTAAGTCAGAAATCACATGGTCTTGGTGCCTTTCCAGTTTGAAGAACTTCAGCACCAGATCACACTGACTTGACAAAATGCCCACATGCCAGGGCTTGATAAGCAGCTACCCTGCCCTCAGTGATAAGGGGTGTGGTGTCCTGAGGAGCGGCAGGAACAAGAAGGCCCCGTGGGGAAGTGGCAACAAATAGCAGGGTTTGGAGGCAAGCATAGATCTGTGTGAGTCAGGGTTGCCCCTACAGGGCTCTTAGCTCTCCCTTCTATGCCTGATGGGCATTGGTGGTTTATCATTTCTTTTATACATAATGAAGGTTATGTTCCACATCAGAGAGGGTGACAAAGATGGGAATGATTCACTGGAGGATTTTGGGCTGTTGACTCCAGCTCAGGAGGTAGAGGCCTGACTTCAAATGTGGGGTTTTTACTGGTCTCCAGGGCACTCTTCTGCTTTAATAAGAGCAAAAGCCTGATTGCAAAGCAGTAGACAACCATACTATGTTTTTTAGTTTATAGAATTGGAGATTTAGGTCAGGCTAGATGGTGATACCAAGCAAAACTCAAAATAATTAAAATGTTTTATAGTTAGGAAACAACTTGCCCCACTGAAGTGGAATAAAAATATTTTTGAACAGGATTACTTTATTTTATTTCCATTTGTCTTTCTGTCTTTGTAACCACCTTGTGGATAGGACTTGGGGGCTACACTAGAGCCTTATTCTTAATGTGTCTTTACAGGCAAAAGGTGTTGGGTGGTACTTGGAGGCTGTCAATAACTAAGTGAAACTTATAAGTGGATGTACGCGTTATAAATGCTGTCGTGCGTCGAGTACCAGTGGGTCGTGGCCAAGAACAGATGATGACAGAAGTAACACCCACCAGCACCCTACATCCCAAGCCTCTATGGACTGAGATGACCTGTTACACTCAATGCACCTGAACTTGGGTTTCTTAGCCTCAGCACTATTGACATTTGGGGCAAGATAAGTCTTTATTGTGGGGGATGTCCTGTGTTTTGTAGATATTTAGGAGCATTCTTGGTCTCTATCTACTAGATGCCAGTAGCACTCCCTGCCCCTACCTGTGACAACCAAAGGTGTCTCCAGATATTGCTAATTGTCCTCTGGGGGCAAAATCACCCTCTTTGGAAAATACTAACCTAAACATAAGAGTGTCTTGGCAGAAACATTAATTAGGATGTCATTTTGAGATAGCACAGTCTGACATCAGCATCCAGGCACTGTCTAACAGTAGTGCTACCCTTCACCAAATACCTTTCCTGAACATTATTGTGTGCTTTTTTGTAGCCAAGATAAAAAAAACCTAAACTATATGTCTACATGAAAAGAAATGGAGTCAGACCATATCTTTCTTGTTCAGAGTTGTATCCCCAGCATTAGCGAAGCATAGGGATTGGAACATGACAGGTGCTTAGCTGACATTGGTAGCAACATCTTTGTAAAACACAGGTCCGAACTTTAAACTTAAAGTATATAAAGTAGGACAACAAATATTTACTTAGCACCTACCAAAAGCCCCACATTGAGCTGAGATTTTAAAAATTTATTCTTCTGATAAATCATAGTGAAGCAATGGACGATTGAAGTGATTTTTGCAAATTAACATTTCCTCCCAACTTTAGACATCAGAAAACCTTGTCTATGCATAGTTGTTTGGAATTAACTCAATTATATGTGCTAATTTTAGCTCAACTGTATGAATGTAAAATCCCAGAAAATTTTCCAGTAAAACAATTCTGAGAAAAACATTTTCAAAGCTAAAGGACTCATCCCAAAATACAAGAATGTCAGATGCTTTTTTAGCATTTTGGCTTTTCCAAAATTATTCAGGATTAATTGCATTAGCCTATTTGCTTAAGAGATTTGCCATTACACAAATCAGTTTTGAAACACTAATTTTATTTTATTTTATTTTTCATCTCTTCGTATTTTAATGGCATATTCTGAAGGCTAAAAACAAAAAGACCATGTCTAGAAAACTACTGCTCTCCTTTCAGAACCCAACCAGCAGCTGTCAGTCTGTGTGTGTGTGTGTGTGTGTGTGTGTGTGTGTGTGTGTGTACACTCGCTCGAGTGCACCTCACCTACCAATGCCAACTGAACACATGTGCTCATTTGTATTTTAGTGTCTGTATTGGTTCATTTCACCTCACTTTTATATAGTCCCCAATGTAATTAACAAAATATATCACATCCAATGGTCTACCCAAGCATCATAATAACTTGTATAAAGTAGGCAAGGTCAAGATTACTACCCACTTTTTAAAGATATAAGAGAAGTGAGGCTCTAAGAGGTCCAATGGGTTGCCCAAGACCACCTAGCTAGGAAGTGACAGCACTAAGGTTCGAAGCAGGATCTTTTATACTTACCCAGAGCTCTTGAGGTTGTGGTTCTTGACTCTGGCTATACGTTAGAATCACCTGGAGAGCTTTTGAAACCCACCATTGTCTGTGCCAACCCCCAAAGATTCTGATCCAGTTGTTCTGGAGGTGGCAGAGTTTTTTAAGGTTCCCAGTAATTCTAATGTGTAGGCTGGTCAAGAACTGCTGCTCCAGGGCTTGGCAATGTCAAGCAGGAGCCATGCATGGGGGTGTCCCAGGCATCTGATTATGCTCACATCCCCTCCATGTGAATGCGAGTTCCAGTCTTTTTTCTCTTCAAGGTCTATCTCTGTATCTACTTCTCAAGATCAGATCCTCTATTTCTGCTGTATCAATCTAACTCCCCACCCTCTCCCAGACTGTGGAGACTTAAAAGGATGCTTAGCTCAACTTGGTAAATGAAGAGGCTACTGGCCAGGTTCCCCACAGTTGTGGCCACCCGTTCAGGGCCAGACTGTTGTCTCACTAAGAGGGAAGCAGGAGAACCAGCTCCATCTAGCCCTGTCAGCCAGAAGGCCAAGGAGGAGAGGGGCAACTGCCTTATCGACGTAAGGTGAGAGGAAAAAGTGAAGGGACAGTAGACTAGGAGAGCTGACTTATTTGAAGATTATAGTGACCAGCTTACTGCTAAAGCCTTGGAGAGAGCTCATCTCACTCAGCCTTTTGCAAGAGAAGTAGTCTAGCACAGTGGTTAGGAGCACAGACTCAGCAGTAGCCTACCTGGATTTGAATCCTGGTTTCTGCTCACTAGTTGTGTGATTTTAGGCAAGTACTTAACATCCCTGTGCCTCAGTTTTCTTGTCTTTAAAATGGTGATGATAATAATAGCTGCCTGTCTCAGAGGGTCTCTGGAAGGATTCAGCGAGTTCATGTAAAGTCCCTAACATAGCACAAGTAATGGGTTGGAGTTAACCATTATTATTCTGCATCATTTGATGCTTTGGAACTCTCCCTTCTTGAAATTCTTCCTATCTTCTTGAACATTCCTTCTCGGTCTCCTTTGCTAGTCCCATTCCGCTGCCCTCCCTCTGAGTCCTTAGTTCTCAGTCCTAACTCCATTTTACAACCCACTGAGGAATATTTACAGCTTGAATCCCAGAAATTTAGATTTAGTTGGCCTGGGGCAGGATGCAGATGCTGGTGTTTTTCAAGTGTCCTGGCTGATCCAAATATGCTACGAAGGTTGAAACCCACTCCCCTAAATGTTGATACTCTCTGAGACTGTACTCTTGGCCCTCTTTTCTCCTCACTTGTCTTTCCCAAGATGATTTGCCTCCATCCCATGGCCTTAATTATCATCCATATGCTGGTGACTCTCAAATCCATATACCCTGACAAGACTTTTCTCTTGAACTCCATATTTCTAACTCCTTACTAGACATCTTAATTTCCAAAGGTATGGAGATAAAGTTGTTCTTAATAGTCTCTTAACCTCCTGGATATCTTTACTGAGATGTACTCCAGAACCTCACCCAAGTACATGTCCTAATGAGAACTCAATATTTTGCACTCTCCCCAAACCTATTCCACCTTTTTCTATTCCCTATCTCTGTCACTTCCAATCATTCACATAAGGCAAGAATCTGGTGGTCACCCAGGAATCCTCTCCCTCATCATCTCCCACATCCCATCAGGCACAAAACCCTATCAGTTCCCTTTTCAGACCCTCTTCAGTATCCCCACTGCCGTAACTCAGGTCCTCTTTGTTTCTTGCCTGCACAGTTTGTTGTAAGAGCTTTCTCACTGGTCTCCCAGCCTCCAGCTTTTCTCGGCTGCCTTCTTTCCCCATTCTCTTCAATAACCTAAGAGCTAGTTTTCTGAAATGCAAATCACTTCACTGTTAAAACCCTTCAGGATAAAAGCACAACTTCAGATAGCCCTTTACTATTAGTCCCCTTCCATTCGCCTCTCCCAAAGTGACCTTTCTATCCCACCCTCTGTACTTCAGTTCTCCAAATATGCCAGGCTGTTTGACACCTCAAGCCTTTTGCATATGCTATTCCCCTGCCTTAACTGCCTTTCCTTCTTCCCCTCTCCTCTTCTGCCCACATTTACAAATCAGCTGAAGCACTAGGTCTTCTAGGAAGTGTCACTTGACTCCTCAATTGAACCGATCACTTTCTTTGTGTCCCTACTGCACCCCGTAGTTATCTCTATTATCTCTATTATGTTGTCTCTCACACTACATTTTACTTCTTTATTTTCATGCCTTTGTTCCCTTCTAGACTGTGAAGGCATGGGTCATATTTTATTTGTGTTTGAAGAATGAGGTGAGTAGGGAGGAGATTAGACTCCAAGTCCTGTAGAGAGTTTACAGACTGTTGAGTTCTCTTGGCTACAGTACTGAGTTAAGAATGCTTTGGCTTCTGGCTCTGGATTTTGAAGGGTAACTTTCTCCTGCAGCCAGACAGAGAGACTTGCTATGAATGAAGAGATCCAAATAAGCCATGGCCAGCCACTGTGCCCCTAGGTTTTTCCCCTGGGTATGCCTTCTAGGCCCTAGTGCTGGAAGCTCTGATTGCCACAACACCTGGCGCCCCTTCATGGCCTCACCAAGGAGAGAGTGGGGTTTTCTTTCCCTTCTTTCATTTTAGATCAGGCCGGAATGCCTCCAAAGGAATCTGTAGAGAGAAACGAAGCAAAACTAAAAGCAAGTAAGCTAGTAACAAAGCAATCATTTAGAAATACAGAAATGGACAGAATACAGAAGTCTGATTCTAATTTGTCAACCCTGCCTAAGAGAGCACCTTTCCTCCCACCTTTGCCCAGGGAAGAGATGAGGCAAGAAGCCTAGTCCCACCCTAGGCAGGTTAACAGCTGAAAAGGTAAAAGTCTTACAGACAGGGAAATTAAAGCAAGCCCTCATCCTCCACAGAAGTGAAAGGTCAATGCTGTCAGTGGTCTTGAGCAAAAGAAAAAGTCAAGGGCCCAGAGACAAAATGTGGTCTCTGAGACACCAGGGCAATGTCGGCCTCACTAATCGCTGGATCCGCCAGGCCCAGCCCTTACTAATAATATTCCTAGAATCTTTGCCATATGTCAGCACTGTGCCAAGCACTTGATTAGCCTGAGTAACCCTCACAAGAATCCTGTGAAATAGGGACTATTATTATTCCTGTTACAAATGAGGAAACTGAGTCTTAGCTAGGCTAAATGACTTGTCCAAGATGACAAAGCTTGTAGGTGGGTAAGCTAGGATTCAAACTCAGTCTGACTTCAAAATCCCAGGCTCTTAACCTCCATGGTATACTGCCTAACACACTTAGCAGGTAGGTGGTCATTCAGTATTTGTTAAAGGTAATAATAATAGCTAACATTTATTGAACATTTAACAATGTTTCAAGTACTTCTAAGCACTTTATACACATTGTTTTATTCACTAGATAGGTACTATTATTCCCATTTTATAGATGTGGACCCTGAGGCTTAGAGAAGTTAAGAGCAAGAACATTGTCCATGGTCCTAAAGCTAATAGGAGAAAGAACTGGGATGTAAACCCAAGGGGTGTGGATAAATGAATGACCAGAGGCACAGAAGCTCCCCCTTCCCACAAACCCCCACCTCCTGCACCCCAGCACAACTACTGTGAAGGCAAGAAAGAGCCTTTTCACAAGCTCTGACAAGGTGACTGACACCTTGATTAAGGCTGTCTCTGAGCTTTTATCTCATGTCTTGGCAAAGACAGCTCCAGCCTGGATAGTTCTGCCAAGTTCAGGGCCAAGGGTACTCAGAGGTGACCCTAGAAAGCTGGACTAGTTCCTCTTTTCTCCCAGGCCTCCCTGGAGCACCCTCTCACCAGCTGTACCTACTCACAATAGTCTGGCCCTCGGAATCTGGTTAGATTTGGGGGCCACAATATCCAGAAAACCAGAGCCTCTAGGACATTCCCCCAAACAGACAGTTTTCAGCTCTCAGATTCCTTTGGTTTCTGATTCTCCAGCTTGGCATTCCTGATGGGAATCATTGCAGAGAGCCATCCTGGCACCTAAGGAAAGAAAGAAAAGGAGGACGGAGCCAATTCCTAGTCTCCCTCCTCATCTCCTCACCCTCCCCAAAGCCTTGCAGGCTGCCCCACCACATCCAACCCAGTCTGAAACACTAATTTTATAATCCCACAGGGAACCAACTAAGCATGGTGTCAGGCTCATCACTGATTCTCTTATAATTGAGGGGATGTTATTGAATATATCATTCTTAACATATTCTAGAGGAGGCAGAAATTCCTGCTTATGTAGATTTTATCAACCTTTGCTAAATAAACAGAATGGAAATGAATGATTGTGTAATAAGATCTATTTTAAAATCAGTTACCAGGTTAACAATGCTTATATGGCTTTCTTTTCTAAATAACCTACTTAAATCAGAATTAATTCAGTAGAAAGGATTTGTTGAATACATGTAGCTAAGCATGCATTGAGTAGTGACTATGAATAATGCCTAAATCATACTATCCAATGATAATAAAACAATTCTGAGCATGTGAGGAAAAAAAATGTTAACATTCTTTGTACAATTTAATCTATACTGTCATCATAAGTCCTGTGGGTATAAGTAGAAGGCTGGACTAGGTCTGTGTTTCCTGTTTACTTATTAGTAAGCATTACTTGGGGAGGCTATTATATTAAAACTTCTGACTCCTAGGCTTTTATTCTAGAGATTCTGATTCAGCAAGTCTGATGCAAAGCCTGGGACATTTCTTTTTAATACCTTTACCTCTCCCTTCTTCCCAGGAGCAGGGAGATTTTAATATCAGGCAGATTTGGGGTTACTGGGTTTGGTTTCTTTGGAAAATGCCATCACTGCATATCTGTTCTACCTTTTTACTTGTTTTCTTAATCATGGTCTTTTCTATCTGACCATACATATAAAATGCAAACTTTCAGCACTAAAAATCATTGATCTTAGTCTTTTGACAGCTACCACATCTAGTTCTGAATCCTAAAGTTAAACTTTTTATTTGAGATAATTGTAAGATTATCATCTTATAAATGCAGTTGTAAGAAATAATTCAGAGAGAGCCCATATAGCCATTACTCCATTTCTTTCAATGATGTCTTACAAAACTAGTGCAATATTACAGCCAGGACATTAATACTGATACAGTTAAGATGCAGAACATTTCTGTTTTGTGGAGGAAAAATTTTCCTCTACCTTTTCAGGTTCTTCTGGTTGGTCTAATGACTAAATTGACAGGACAGAAGAGAAAAACAAATTTAAGTTTAATAACATGTATATCTCTTGTATAAGTGGGAGAGACCCAGGAAAGCTGAGTAACGTGC
The DNA here is from genome assembly GCA_004027375.1 of Macroglossus sobrinus. Taxonomy (NCBI): domain Eukaryota; kingdom Metazoa; phylum Chordata; class Mammalia; order Chiroptera; family Pteropodidae; genus Macroglossus; species Macroglossus sobrinus. The sequence continues at coordinate 750,825 of PVKZ01000139.1, forward strand.
CAAAATGGCAGAAGACATCACTTTAAATACCACTTTCTGCTAAAGACAAAAGATGTTGAAGATGGCAAATAAGTTGTAGAAAGTTTCAAGAAAAGCATTGAAAAGAAGGGTAAGATTGTTATGAAGATTTAAGCTCCGCCTTCTTTACTGATAGTGAAGGCAGGCTTCCTACAGTGAGGGAAATACCACACAAATGGAATTTACCTTGTCAGTCAGTGTAAAAGCCCTTTACAAAGGGTAAATTCTGCTGGGTTTTCAGAGCTTCTCTCATGTCTGCTGTTTTAAAATTAACTAGCCTAAAATAGTCAATATCATCAAAGTAGCATATTTTAGGATGGCAAACTCTGCTCCCCTTCACCATCAATCCAAGCACCCTCATTTCTTAGTCCATTCAGGCTGTTATAACAAAATACCATAAACTAGGTGGCTTGTACACAATAGAAACTTGTTTTTTACAGTTCTGGATGTTGGAAGTACAAGATCAAGGTGCCAACATAATCACCTTCTAGTGAGGGTCTTTTTTCTGGTTTATTGCTGGCACCTTCTCAAAATGTCCACACATGGTGGAAGGGGCAAGGGATTCCTCTGAAGCTTCCTTTATGAAGCACTAATTCCATTATGATGGTTCCTCTTATGACCTAAGTACCTTCTAAAGGCCTCCAATCCTAATACATCTTTGGGAGTTCGTATTTCAACATATAACTTTTGGGAGACATAAATATTCAAACCATAGCACCTCACTTTGCCTTTCTGTAGCCACACCAGTTTCCTTCCCACATGTGCCCTGCTACCCAGCCTTGACTCTTGACAACCTATTCTCCTTATCTATAACTTTGTTATGTCATGAGTGTTATATAAGTGGAATCATATACAATGATTTACAATGGAGTTAACATCCTGATAAAGCCATCACAAATTGAAAATATTGTTAAATCAAAAATACATCTAATACACCAAACCTACCTACTGAACCTAGCGTAGCCTAGACTACTTTAAACGTGCTCAGAATGTAATATCCCAAAATCACTGGCAACAGTACAGTGTAGAGTATCTGTTTATTCTTGTGATCCTCTGACTGACGGAGCTGTGGCTCACTGCCGCTGACCAGCATCTTGAGAGAGTATCCTCCTGCATGTTGCTAGCCCAGGGAAAGATAAGAAATTCAAAATTTGAAGTAGGGTTTCTACTGAATGCTTATTGTTTTTACACCACTGAAGAGGCAAGAGAAAAATCATAAGTTAGAGACTGTCTGCAGTTTATTTTATTATGAAATTGGCCTTTTATTCAGCATAATTCTCTGGAGATTCATCAAGTTGTTGCATGTGTCAATAGTTTATTCCTTTTTGTTGCCGAGTAGTATGTTATGATGTGGATGTAGCAGAATTTAATCATTCACCTGTTAAAGGACATCTGGCTTGTTTCTACTTTGTGACTCTTACTAATAAACTGCTGCGAACATTTGCGTACAAATTTTGTATGAACATAAGTTTTCATTTCTTTGGGATAAATGCCCAGGAGTGTAATTGCTGGCTTAGATGATAGATGCATGTTTAATTTTTTAGGAAACTGCTAAACTGTGTTTCAAAATGGCTATACTATTTTACATTCTCACAGGCGATGTATGCGTGATCCAGTTTCTCTGTATACTAGCCAGCATTTGGTATTATTATTTTTTATCTCAGCCATTGTGATAGGTGTATAGTGATATCTCATTGTGGTCTTAATTTGCATTTTCTTGATGACTAGTAATGTTGAACATCTTTTTATGTGCTTATTTGCCATCTGTATGTCTTCTTGAAAAGGATGTGTATTCTGCTGATGTTGGATGGAGTGTTCTATAAATGCTAATTAAATTTGTTGGTAGTTGGTATTGTAGAGTTCCTCTTTATTTTTACTAGTATTCTGTTTAGTTGTTCTATCAGTTGCTAAGAGAGGGATGCTGAAGTCTCCAACTCTAATCGTGGATTTTTCAATGTCTTCTTTCAATGCTGTCAGTTTTTGTTTCACATGTTTTACATCTCTTGTGTTTGGTGCATGCACATTTAAGATTCTTGTGTCTTGCTGGTAGATTATCCTTTTATTTTTATGTAATGTCCTCTGTCTCTAGACATTTTCTGTGCTCTGAAGTCTACTTTCTCTGATACCTCCACTTATTTTTGATCTGATTTGAGTGTTTTATAATTGAGGTTCTTTTCCCCTCTTTTTTAGGAATATATCATTCGAGTACAAAGAGGAATTTCTATAGAAAACAGCTGGCAGGTAAGCCTTTCTTTATTATTAGAAAAATGTTTAAAGATTTTGAACAAAATTTTGACTTACAGCATTTAGATATCTGGAAAAATCAGAACATGCATAAATATAAATCATACTTCTTTTAGGTATAAACCTTTAGCTTTAAGACATGTATACATAAGGCTTCCTATTCCCATTTTTGTGGTTTAATTTGTGTATGATGCTGCCATGGAAAGTGTCAAAGGATTTGTTCTCCAGCTAGATCCAGAGAAAGTAGGATAGACAATTTACTTGTTTTGTTTCTAGAAGTTCAGACCTCCTCTGCAGCCATGGTTTGGGTGGAGGAAGCTAGATTCAGTCCACCAGGTAGAAAGGTGAGACTGTGCCCCATGTGTTATACAGTTTGAACACTGCATTTCATGGGCTCCTAAGTTCACTCATGGGCTCCCAAGTTCACTGACTATTGGTGGGGGTCTTCTTACAGCCCTAGGGTCTGCTTTCCTCACTGGTGGCTCAGAGAGAAATAAACTTCCTTCATAGATCCAGAAGTCCTTCCATCCCAGCTACCTTGAAGAAGGTGGCAGAATTCCGTATAGAGGCTATTTTTTAGTGTTTTAGTAATTATAATTAACCTTCCTCCTCTCCCATCTTCTAAAACTCTTACTTTGTCCTTCACAGCCCAGCTTGAACCTTACCTCTGTTAAAGAACAAAATTCAATTGAGTAAATTTGAAGACATAATTGGCTTTATTAAATGATTCATGAATCAGGCATCCCATCTAGCAACTAGAGAGGTGCTCCAATGAGTTGTATAAAATGGAAGGTTTTTATAGGTAGAAAGAGAGTAGACTAAGAAGTTAAAAGAGTGGATCATTACCTCACTACTGTTGAGCAGGAAATTCCAGACTGATTTAAAATCTCACTCCTGGGAGAGGCTGGAACTGCAATTAGATTAGTTATTAAGTTTTGGTTTGATGACTTGGCTCAGCAAAAGTGATTCTGTTTTGGTCTGTTTCTTTTCTTTCCTTCCTTCCTTCCTTCCTTCCTTCCTTCCTTCCTTCCTTCCTTCCTTCCTTCCTTCCTTCCTTCTTTCCTTCCTTCCTTCTTTCCTTCCTTCCTTCTTTCCTTCTTTCCTTCCTTTCCTCCTCCTCCTCCTCCTCCTTCCCCTTATCCCCTTTCTCCTTCTTCTTTTTCTTCTCCTCCTCTCTCTTCTTCTCTCTCTCCCTCTCTCTCTCTCTCTCTCTTTTTTTTTTTTTTTTAACACTTTTTACCCTAAGCAGTCTTTGACCACAGTGGCCCACACTTGGTCTTTTCTTTGCCTGAAATTTTAAACTGCTTTTATTTGACTAATTCTAATATTTAACATCTATTGAGCATTTATTGTTAGGCGCTTGTTCAAGCACATTAATTCACTTAACCTTTTAAAACATTTCTGTATGGTAGTATTAGCCCCATTTTACATTAATGAAGTAAATAACTGGTCTAAGGTCACACTCTAATCAGTGACAGAACAGAGTTGAAATTCATGCATTCTCTGTGGTTAACCACTATGCTACCTTTGAACTTATCAGGGATGGCCTTAATTTAACATTTGGATGTAAATTTGACAAGCAGGGCCAACAACAGTATCCCACCAGAAAATTCAACCCTTGATAAAATTTTCTAGATTAAATGCATTAGAATCCCAGGGGATAAGTTACAAAAATGTAGACTCTTGGGCTTCACCCTAGACCTCCTGAATTAGATGTTTTGTGGTGGGCTCTGTGGCAGGCTTCAGGTAAGTCCTCTATAAGCTAACATTTGAGAATCATCAGAAATAGTTGAAGTCAAACTATTCAAAAGCTAAATAATTTTCTTGCCCAGAGCTGGAAGAGCTAGTAGAATCTGGCTGTGGCCTAATCAGTGGCATTAACACAACTAAGAAAGAATGTACGGACAGTGGAAGGTGAACTGTCTACCAGAATGGGAAACATGGGGAATCAATCTGGGAGAGGTGTGGTCTCTCTGCCTGCAGATGCAGTTCAGTCTCAGGTGGGGAAGTTTTATCCATGGCAAGGTCGAAATGGCCTCAAAACTGTCCACCTCCTTTTACTTTGGTTTCACATTCAGTAAAACTTTTTTTCTTTGGTAAATTGTTAATTTATCTTTCCAGATATCTGGTTAATAAGAAAGATTTAAATGGCTATTCACCCTGAAAGTGAATACATTATCACCCTCTCTTACCTGTTGGTGTCTTGTGAGTTTGGCTGGCATTAACCAGTTTCCCATGGCTCAGCCAACTCTGGCACACTGCTAGATCTGTTTTCTGAGCTTTCTAAGTTAAGCAAGTTAAGCGCCAGGTGTAAGCTCCACCACCCTTAGTGCAAGTGCCTCGGCTCTTGAACGCCAATAAAGATTAAATAAGGAAATGAAAAACGGTTATCTTTGCTGAATTAAAAAAGTATTGTCTTGTCTCTTACAGATCGTCAGGAGATACAGTGACTTTGATTTGCTGAACAACAGCTTGCAGGTAAATATTTTAAAACACTAATGACACACATTGATTGCTGGGCGTGTCTTAGAAACCAGTTGGAAATGGCACTATCAGGAATAGGAAATTAGCAAATTTCCCTGGCAAAGGAGGTAAACAGATGATGTATGGCTCTAAAAATAAACTTTTGAGAACAAACATGTGATTTATGATAGTCACTCTGCAACTGAGTACCTTTGTGACAGACTGCATCCTTACCACAGTCATGGGATGCTGTGTATTATCTCCTTTTTGCAGATTAGTATTGAGCAAATCGGGTTGTTCACTCAGATGGAGCTGGAACTCTCTCAGACTCTCTCCATTAAACTAGGCTGCATTGCAGGTCAATATTCAGCAGTAACTGGAGACTTTTTTTGGTAACTTTTCCTCTTAAATATATATTTCTAAATCCCTTTGATTTAAATGTTCCTAACTTGGTAGCCATAGTGGAAAGAAAGATGAGCTGCAAAGTCTTTCTCTGGAAACACAGCTGGTAATGATTGAAGGGTACTAGAGGGGCTTTAGTACTATAGGAAAGACTGGTAATACCACCCATGTCTTCAATTGACAAATTGGTCTTCAAGTGCTATGTATTAGAGAAGAAGACTATTGGATTTGTGTCATATCTCAGATTTGATCAGTAACACAAAACCCTTTAAACTTGAGCCAGAGCTCTTGGCTTATTACCAGCTTAGCTGGAAGGTGAAGGAGTGCTCCCTTTATTGGTGAGCTAACTATCATCACCTAACTTAGTTTGAGTGACCCCCGATTTTGTCTAAAAAGGTCAGGAGGAATGCTGGGTGGAAAGGAGCATAATGCTTTCTTTCCTTCACAAGGCCATGTTTTATTGATCAGACTTTGGAAAATAGCATTTGTAGAGTCCACACTTTAACATTATTTACAACACTGCTAAAAGCATGAGTGCCTAATTTTCCTTCTGATAGAATTGGCCTGAGTATCTGCAAACCTTTGTGTACTTGCCATACAGCCATACATTTGACACATGTTTAAATTTTAATTATAGTATGACCATTTTAAATCTCCAGATAGAATATTGGCACAGATTGAATTCTCCTCATAGGTGGGTTTAGTTGGTTTAATTTATGCATTCTAATAGCATATTCTTTACTCTTAGACAAAAGCTGGGCCTGTGATGACATTGTAGATGAGGCACCAATGTGCAGTTCATTCCAGTGGCAGATAGTCCCCTTAAATCCCTCCTAACATTTCCACGTGACTTTTCCACAGTGGCACGAGCATTTGAAAGTTAAGCCTACTGTGTGTTTTCACCTTTATGCACACGTGAACCTTTGCCCAGTTTTAAAGAAGGGGGAGTCATCTTTGTACAGTGTTGTTCAGCTAGAGTTGAGTAAGAATTGTGGGAGAAATATTTCTAAACTTGAAATTGCCTAGGCCCAGCCCCTAAGAATGGGAAGTGGGGAAGGGTTTTATATTCTGCTCATTCTTGCTTTGAGGATATAAATTTGAATCTCTGTGACTATTCAATTATGGCCTTTTTACTATAATAGAATTTTGTTCTTGCTTCAGTGTAATTTTTCCTTTTAAAATGGGTACTTTCAATGTGCATTTTATTTCAAATGCAAATATTCATGTATATTAATGTTGGCTTGTGTTGGGCAGGATATGGCCATACATCATTTCAAGTGGGAGGTTTTTCTAGATTCAAGTAAACAAACAGAAGAAAGTACATACGGCTTTTTGGCAACAAAATAATTTCAAAACAATTTCCATAAAACAGACTAAAAGGATTCCAAAACCACAAAATAAAACTGTGACCATGATTTTTAGTGTCTGATTACCCTTCTGACAGATAATGAGTTCCTGCTGAAGAAAGAGAAATATAATACACATATGCAGAGTTGTTTGAGTTCAATAGGACAAATGCCTAAGTGAAAAATAAAAGCGGGATGTAAAATTATACATGCAATATAATAACATGAAATATTTAGAAAAAAAGATTGGAAGGAAATATGCCAAAATGTTAACAATGGTGATCCCAGGTGGCGGGATTATGGGTTATATTTTTTTCTGGTTCTTTATACAGTTTTGTACTTTTCAAGTTTTCCGCAAATAAGCACATGTAAGCTATATAAAAAGAAAAATAGAAAAAAAGTTACATTTTTCAAACTTTTTATGGTGAGCCTATTTTGTGGTAACAGTGAAGAAAAATCACTACCTTATTTTAAAGGCAACATCAAATTAGTAACCATCTAGGAGAGCATACAACAAGGAGTTGAAATGATTGGAACTGGGTAGGGAACCCTGAGACTTGGGAAGGAACCCAGGTTCTGCTCTTAACAGTATTAAGACCTTCAGTTAGTGATTTCCTCTCTCAGTCCTCACTTTCCCTTCAGAACCAAAGGGGTTGAACCAGATGACTTCTCAGGGCTGTTGTAGCACAAATGTTTTGTTATTTGAATTTTACTGCCCATTGTTGACATAGGAGAGACTGTACTGTACACTGAAAGGAAAAGGGACTATTGAGAGTTTAGAACTCTCTAGAATATACACTGGATTATGGTTGAAGGCAGTTTTAGGTCATTAAAATTATATACTAGAAGTGAAAGATGAACAGATTTAAAATTTGGACATTTTCTATTCAGACAAAAGCTACTTTTTTTGAAACTAATATAGTTTGTCTTACAATTTAGAGGCTTCTCCTAGGCTAGCATGGGTCAGATTATGAGCTTTAGACCTCATTTTGACGATCATCTCCCTGTAGGTATTAGAATAAAACTTTGGGGGACTTTTCTGCTGCCCTTCTTGTTCCCTTTCCCTTAAGAAGGAACTCAAGAAGGGAATCCTTAGGGCATGTTAAAGAGGAAAGCTATAGAAAATGGGATGATGAGGTGTCATGGCCTCAAGCCATCAATGTGGAGGTGCATAGGAAATCACAGGCTCACAGGCTTACTGACTTTATCACTCTATATGTGCCATTATTCTCTTCTCCTGCCTCATAATTTGAGACTGGTAAGCATTTTAGAAATTCTAGGAGAATTTCTGAAAGAGAAAATAAGGATCTCACGAATGCCCATCTTTTTTAAAAGGCAAGATTTTGAAATAACACACATTGCATAGTTTTAGTACTTTTAGTAATATTTATTGTGCGATCATAAACTAGAGCAGGAAAATACCTCCAATGTGTCTAGCAGACTGACATAGCAGGGACACAATCATTGAAGCTGTTGACAAAGAACTCTTTCACCTGATGGTTTGGAAGAGCTATACATTTCCTAAAGTGAAAGGAAGCTTGAAAAAATAGATTTGTTGAAGCTTGAAGGGCACAAAGTTTGAAACAGATGTCTTATAAAATTCATTTTTGCATCCCTACCATGAATGAAAAATAGCCCCACTGAGGTTTGAATCAGATGGTATCAGTATGACTTTCCATTCTGAGAGATGTGGGATTCAGCTGGGTCTATTGTTAGACAAATAGTGTAGGCAAATAGACTGATATTAGTTAATGGAATTTATAAAAATTTGTGCTCTGTATACAGTCAATTTGATGAATAGAAGGATTTTTCTTTCCTTTTTTTAACTGAAAAAAATAGTGAGCAATATAATTTTTTCATAGTATAGAAATAAAAATTAATTGACCAACCCACTCCCAGAGGTAGCTATTCTTAAGCAGGTGGTATGTGCCCTTTTAGACATTTTTTGTACATATGTAACTATATCCTGTGCATGTATAACGCGCTTGCTCTCTCTCTGTCTGTCTCTCTCTCTCAGTCTCTCTCTCTCTCTGTCTCTCTTTCTCTCTCACACACACACATGCACACACACAAACATACACAGTTGAGATTATATTTCGCAACTTAATAAGAGTTAAAAAGAAATAAGTTGTGTTTTCAGTAATATATTACACTTGATAACCCTATATTTTACTTATTCTCCTGAACAACAAAAAAAGAAATAATAAAGTGATTAGTTATGGGATTAGACATAACTGAGTGATGTGCTTTCTTCTTAAGTATGATTTTTTTACTATAAGTATGCTATTAGGTAGAGCCTAATTATATGAATGAGGAAAATGGCCTGAAATTTGTGTCTTATCTAGTAGTGAATTATGCCATGGTAGAAAATTCACTTGAAGTATGTTCTGGCATATGTTCATAATTAGATTAGAGAAGTAGACAATTTAGAATTGTCAGCCAGCCTTTTGATCTTTTCCAATATCAAGTTCAAGATCTTCATTATTTGAAAAACAGAGTGGAACAGGCTAAGTTCGATTTGCCCACATGGGTGGTTTAGATTACAGCCATGTCTGAATTCAAGATGGCCTTGTCTTTAGACCTTTTCCTTGATCAATACACAAGCCACTTGGACTGTTGTAATTTAAGACAAGAGTAAAATAGCATTGCTCTTTGAAAGTGATTTTGCTCATTAAATTAAGGGACCAATTCGATACTTTCTTTTTTAAGTTTAAAAAATCGACTTAGAGTTTTAAATGATCTGGAAAATGATAGTACATTGAGCACCTGCATTTATTTTTCCTTCCTCCTGAAGCCATTCTTAAACAACAGTAAACTGACCTTACATACACATACACATATGAGAAGGCAGAATTCTGAAATGGGGGCTAGATAACTCTACTGGGTCTAATTATACCACAGAACCTTCAAAAGTTTAGCAATTGACAGTGCAGGTGCTGCCTCCAGTGTGGGGTGAGTTCAAGCTAAAATCAGGAGTTGAAAGTATGTTTCAGAAGCAGTCAGATCCCTAAATCTCTCCCATCTGAGCAACTTATGCCTTCCCTTCTCTCTCCAGCAGAAAACTGAAAGTTATTCCCTGGTGAGGTTAAAACAGTTTCTGGACTGGAGAATGCAGGTCGGGCACAATTGGAAATATTTACATAATAAAACAGGAGCATAGACCCGACCTCCCCACATTCTCTCCTCCCAGAGTCTCCTCTTTTTCTCAGCAACTAGAATACTGGTAATCAGGCCTAGACCCTCCAGGAAGGAGACCAGAAGATTCTTTTGCGGAGCATCTGCCCAGTCTAAGAGGAAAGACTCTTCCTAATGCTAAAGACTGAAGTCACTGAAGACAATAAAGTAGTTCTTAAAAATTCTGAAGAATAGATATTTCTGTCTTAAGAATTTCACATCAAGACTCACTATCAATCAAGTGTGAGGGTAAAGACATATTTACACGTGCAAGGTTGCAAAAACTTTGTCAGCTTCCTAAAAGGGAGATAAAGTTTGGTGGAGAATATCTCTACCAAAAATAAGGGGAATACCCAAGAAAAAGGAAGGTATGAACACAGAAGTGGAGTTCGGCCAAAGGAAGGCAAAAAGCATCTCCAGCATGGATATTCGAGGATATTCGAGGATATCAGCTTTGCAGCAGGTGTAAAACCATCAGCCTTGTTTTAACCAGGATGGTGGGTTCTAGAAGATACTCCTCAAGAAAATGAAATTAATGCATCTCTGAATATGCTGAGAAATGGCTTAGATAGAGAGTTTAGAGTTGAATAGAGAACTAAAAATACAGACTGCCGGCTGACAGAAAGTAAGCATGGTCAGCATGGTCAGCATGGCTCTTTGGCTTAGTTATGAATATCATTTACTTAATGTAAACATTAATACTGCACTAAATAAAATTACTATAGTGGAAGGATTAGGAACAGGATGTCTATGGGGTGAGGTCAGGATTGTGAAAGAGAACTTAATCCCCATCTTCCATGATGGGAAATTTGTAGATAATGCCTAAAAATGAAAAAATCAAGACATAACAATATAAATATTCCCCAGTGCTAAAAGACTGGTTGAAAGAGTTGAGTATGGCTGTCTCTGGAGAGTGGGGAATAGACATGTCACCTGTGGCAGGGGTGGTGATGGGGGAATGTCATGCAACTATGAATAATAATAAAAAACTATTTGACTCTTAAAATTGTGTTCATAAAAATAACACTTTTTTCAAAAATTAAGTTTTATAGTTATCCTTAAAGCAGTATTTTATGAATTCTATGATGCACAGTTTTTTCACATTTTCATAGTATCACTGGAATTAGAATGCATCTTAAAATCTGTGGTCTTGGACTTAATGAAATGAGATGGCTTAGGATTCTGATATTGTATCTTATTTGGGAATTACATGAATATAATGCTTTTTCTTTTTTAAATTAAAGATTTCGGGCCTAAGTCTACCTCTTCCTCCCAAAAAGTTGATTGGTAACATGGATCGTGAATTCATAGCTGAGAGGCAGAAAGGTCTTCAGAACTATCTCAACGTTATCACCACAAATCATATCTTGTGTAATTGTGAGCTGGTTAAGAAGTTTTTAGATCCAAACAACTATTCCGCGAATTACACTGGTAAGCATGGAATCTATCTGCTATGATCACGTGGCAAAAGAGGCTCTGTGCTTTGCTGGAGATAAAATATGTGAGAGAACTCTATTTCCAAGTGGGAAGATGTGTACCTTTGTTTTAGGGCATTATTTACCTACTAATTCTTACCTGGTTATAATTTACTACTAATATAGAAAAAGAAAATAATTAATTCTAACATACTGTTAATGTATGCACAGAAAAATATGGAAGAGAAGTTACTATGTCTATGCACTTACAGTCTTGTCTGTACTATCTTCTTTGACAGGACAGAGAGTAAGTAATTCATGATAATCTATACAGCAATCTCAATTTGATTTATATTGGCTCCTTTTTTATATTGACAATAGGTAGTATGCCTGTTTTTTCCCCCAGAATTACTTTAAACACAGCAGTTATTCAGAAGGAACCTCTCTGTGTCTTCTTAGTTGTTCTCTGAGACCCACTCAGTGCAAAGCATGAGGAAGATGTGGTTTTCTTCCAAACCTTCACTAGATCAGGGCAGCAGCCAGGGGGCTATGGTGGAAATGGTACCAGCTCCATGGAAAGCTGGCATCAATAACCTAAGCCTGGTGTCAGAAGAATGAGTGATTAAATATTGAATACACTCTACTGTGGTCTTGAAGAGACCAATGTTAACTACTGTAGGACTGATCCAATGACTAGAATTCAAATAATTTGTTAAAGCTAAACTATGCTTAGAGTCTTTCTAAGTGGAACTCTGAGTATTAGTAATAAGCTGATTCCCTTGCTAAGAGAATAGATCATTAACATGCTATTTTGGGGTCCTCAAAACACTGCTTTTGAAGGAGTTAGAGGGAGGCACTTTTATTACTATCTCAGGGAACTAGAGGTATCAAACTTTTCTGCATAATAGAATCATCTGGGGAACTTTAAAAAATCCTGATGCCCAGGCTACATTCATGCCAGTTTAATTCGAATTTCTGCTGCTGGTGCTTGTGGTTTGTAAAGCTCCCCAAGAGATTCCATTATGCAGCTGAGAGTGAAAGCCACAGCCCTTGGGCCTTAGTACTCATAGTGTGGTCCTCTGACCAGCAGCGCTCTTGCCAGTGCTTGTCAAAAGTGCAGCATTTGGGCCCCGTCCAGGACCTACTAATCAGGATCTGAGTTTAACAAGGCCCCCAGGTGATCTGCATGCACATTAAAGTTTGAGAAGTCTCCCTCTAGAATGTACCTGCCATCTTCTAATGGAAGTGCCTATAGGAGTAAGCGAAATGCCTTTCCAGAATGCAGCTAAGCAAAGGAAATTCACATGAGACTCATATTTCAAATTTACATTTACTATAGGTTACAAGTTGAACATTGAGTTGTTACAAGGCTTCCATTCATCCCCTACTATGTTTTGGTTCACGTAGGAGAAAAGGCACAAGGGCTCCTGGGCCAGCTCACATTCTTTCAGAGTAGCATCTCTCATGGCTTTCATTTCTTCATGCTTCACCTCAGTTGTTGCCCAGATTGTCAAACGGTGGGCTATCTGGATTGTTATCAAATCAGCCCCATCGCTGTTCATTGGTTTGTCCACATTATTGCCTGAGAGTGCCTGCTCATGTTCTCCTGAGAACAAGTATCAAGGGGTAGTGCACATGTGATGATACCATTCATGCTATAGATCTTGACTATCTGCTGTGTCTATGCCATGTGCTGGGTGCAGGGCTGGGTACTGTGGATGCAGGCTTGAGGAGGATACTCTCCCAGCTCTCAGGGAGCTTGGACCAGAAGTACATTGAGTCATATGGGGTCAGAGCTAGAAGGGATCTTGAAGCAGACACATCAGGATTTACCTTCTCGTTTTATAGATGAGAGGCCCCCTGAGAGGGAAGGCCTTACCTAGGGTTGCATATTTGTATTATATAAGTATACAGTGTCTGAGTGTTTTCCAATTAAAATGCTGCTTAGATGGATCTCTGTATTTTCTTCTACTGTACCTCTCACATGCTGCTACTGTCCTTGATTTTCCCTCTCTTCCCCAGCATGGTGGAGGGTCAGGAGTCCAAAGTAGATGTGAACAGGGGTATAAGAAGGCCATTAGAGACTTTGACTAGGACCCAAATATTCAAGGAGCTGCCACTATTTAGAGGGCAAAACCCTGTAAAAGAACAGTAGAGGAAGATCGCTGTTTTCAGAGAGATACTGCTTTATTTTCTCCTTTAAATGAAATGTCAGAACTTGCCTTGCCTCTAGGCTGACTCACCAGCAGTCTTCGGAAAGGGAAGCCCAGACCTCCTCCTCCCCACCAGCTTGACCGAGCCCTTCCCCAGAAAGCCAGGCAGAATTGTCCAGGCTTCTCAAAACTCACAGTGTAGTCAACACTGGGTGAGTTGTAAGGTGTTCATTTGAATTAGAAAGTCTAATTGAGGACCAGCTATTGTATAGGGAAAACAGGTGTCTCCCAGTCATGAAGAGTTTGTGTTGGGACAGATGGACTGACTCTTTTCTCTCTCTCTCTCTCTCTCTCTCTCTCTCTCTCTCTCTCTCTCTCTCTCTCTCCCTCTCTGCTAATGACAAAGCAGCATTTTTCCCTCTGGGTTTGGGCCTATAAAATGAGGTGGGGGATCAAGGAGTGGACTAGGGCGTGTTGAAGCTCCCTTCTGGTCCTAAAGCCCTGGGAATCCCTTGAGTAGGTTGATAGCGGTGGGCTACAGGATAAAAATAGGGAAGGAGGAATTGGGAATAGGGGATTATATTGAGAAAAAGAGTAAGGTGCTTTAGAGAGGTTAGAGGCCCATGTCTGCTGTGCAGGCCTCTGCAACTTCACCCCCTGTAGTAGACCAGCTGTAGGTCTAAGAGGTCAGTATTTGTTCCCTGTAGTTATCCCATGGGGCTGAGATCTAGGAGCTTAGAGGCTGCACACAGTGGAGGCAGCTGGTACCTTCTGAACTAAGAAGTCTGATTTCTGTCAGAATCGCGGAATGGATTTGAAGGCTTTCCCCTGCATTTCCTTTCTGGAACTTGTTTATCCACATTTACTGAGCATGCATTTTCCCCTATGTGTCAGTCAGTGTTAAGGAAATAGAGGGCAGATTCCTTCCTTTTAATGGATTTTATGTTCTAATGAGAGAGACATCCATATCCATTGAACACTGTATGGAACCCTTAGTTCTTGCTGCATCAAATACTTATTGAGCACCTGCTCTGTGCCAGATGCTAAAAATATAGCAACAAAGAAGGAATAGTTCTCCCCACCCCTACTCCAAGGCACTGCTGCAGGGAGATTGACAGGTGAAGCCTGGCAGGGTAAACACAGGGCATCACTTTGAGGGTGGGGATGGGGGTGTAGATGACTGAGATCTGAAGATGGAGGAAGGCTTTTCTGAAGAGGTGATATTTACACAGAGATCTGAGGAGTGAGTAGAAATTGGGGGTCAGTGCTCCAGGAGAGAGATGTATTTCCATATGGTTGTGGCCTTTATCCAGATTAAGATGTATTCTTTCAGGCAGAGTTTATGGTATGGTAGAAGAGAGTAACCCTAATATAGAACAGACTGTGAGAGAATCAAATAGGGTAAGGACATATATAGCACTGGGAGTGTATAGGGGAGGGAGGGAGGGAGTCCTGGCTAGAGGGGCCACAGATGTGGACTGAGCTTCAAAGGATAAATGGGCAGGGATAGAAAATAATGGGGGGCAGGGGCAGATCCATCTTCAGGGGCCAAGGGTGGAAAATTGCAGAATGAACAGAGCATAAGACACCACATGTTGTGGGAGACAAAGCCAGAGCTAGGTTGAACACTAGGTTTAGAAGCATGGTCTTGATAAGGAAATGGGGTGCCAATAAAGGCTTCTGAGCCGAGAAGTCAATGTTTAGGATTGAAGTGCCTGAGTCTGGGGAGAGAGGGTATTACTGTTGGGAGAATAGTAGTCATGTAATCTACTTGGCAATAAATTATAGGAGAAAGAAAGTGTCCTTTCTACAGTCCCCTAACCCTTAAGGTATAAAAAGCTATTTCCCAATCCTCAATTTATCAGTTACAAATCTACCATGTTTCATTTGTTCACAGATATTTCTCCATTCCTAAAACAACATATGATATTTAATAGCATATGGTAGATATTGTTGAACAATGATTTTTGTGGGGAATTATGAGTCACTGTTAGATTTGAGCCAATTATCCTTCATAGTCTCTTAGAATGACATTCATTTAGAAAATTAGTTTTTATGATCCTTCTCAAAGTTGATAAGAATGATTTTTACTTAAAAGAATTTCCTTTTAAGTGTGTTTATGTTCAAGTTATTGTGGAAGTACTAAAAACATTTTATGTCAACATTAATTATAGGGAAGGTACAGAGTTCCCAGTTGATAATGAAAATTTATATGCTTCTGGCACAGCTAGTCCTTCCAAATGGCTTATCACATTGGGGTAGTTAGAACAAATGTAAATGGAGTCAATTTTGTATTTGGTCATCACATCTTTTCTTCTCTGTGGATAGACTGACACTTTACATATTGAGTCAATAAACAAATAGCTAGTGGATTTTCTTCCCTGAATCTCTTAACTCATAATGTACTGTAAGTACATCAAAATGATTATGTATGCCAACCTCTTGGCATGGTAATTTAGGCCATTTTGACACACAGAGAGCATTTCAGCTCAATCCCTGATGCCTCACCAGTTTGCATGGAATGTAATTAATGCTAGCAGAGGTAAAATTCCATAGTGAATTTACAGAGGATTTTTGTATGCTTTCAGGGATCAGCAGTACTTCGTTTACTCACGGAATTGAGGGGAAATAGCAAATTACAGATGTTGCTTTTTGCAGGAAATGTGAAAGCACAGTTATTTTGATAATTTCTTAATACAGTGAACTTTAAAGAACTTCCTCTTCTCATTGTATTCTTAAAAGGAAGAAACATTCTCATGATCAACGAACACAAAAAGAATGGATTTTTTTCCCCAGTAAACAGGCACAACATCACTTCCCACAATAGATGTTGCTGTACATAGACGCTTTTCTAAAACACTGGCGTTTATTTCCAGTATATATTTAAGGCTAATCGCTTCTTTGTTGGTGAAAGCTATAATTACACGAAGAATGAAGACGGGATAAATATCACTTGGAGCAATGTTAAATACTGTTCCACGCTGACTTTAGAACACATTTTTAGTTTTGTGCTTGGGTGGTGGCCTGGTACGTATACTGAATTCTTGGCTTATACATGCTAGTTTATATATTTCAGATCCTCCAGTTTTTAAAATACATGTATATATAGACCTCACTAGTAATTAATAAGTCTTTTCTTTAATAAACTTTTTACTTTGGAATAATTTCAGATTTTACAGAAAAATAGCAGTGATACTACAGAGTTTCCATATACCCCTAAGCCAGTTTCCCCTGATATTAACATCTTATATAACCATGGCATATTTATCAAAACTAAGATATTAACATTGGTACATTAGTATTAACTTTAGATTTCATTCTAGATTTTACTAGTTTTTCCACTATTGTCCTTTTTCTGTTCTAGGATCCAATCTAGAATCCCACGCTGCATTTAGTCTATGTTGTTGTTGTTGTTATGTAATTAGGTTTTTTAAGGTCATAGACTCTAAGGATTTCATTTGCAAGAATAGTATCTTAAATATATAGTACTTTCCTGATATGCTTGACTAATGAGTTTCTAAAATGTCTTCGCAGAGATTGCCTTACAGCAAGTTTCCATGTTCTTCCGATCAGAACCAAAGTGGGAGGTAGTAGAACCATTGAAAGACATAGGTGAGAAACTGGCATGCCCATTCTGTTAAAAAAAAAAGATCACAGAACTGGATTTTTTATCATACTTTCCTATGTGTATCCCAAGAAAGCTCTTTAATGTAGGTGATTTCTTTTTCTCTTTGTTCCCTACTGCTTGAGTTCCTAACTTTTAAGACTTACTGAATCTTGGTTGGAGCCCCATCCGAGCACTTACTTCAGTGGTATTAACTTATACTTTCAGAACCATCATTTATTCCTCATCTGTCATTTTCACTAAATATAAACTAAAGTGCTATTTTCCTATCTCCGTGAATAGAGTAATTTCTTTGTTTGCCCCCTGCTCCCCCTTTTTTTCTTTAGTGCAGGCTTTGCCATTTTAACATTCCCAAATAGTTGTTTTACTTGTACCTATATAGCTATGGATAATATTGCCAGACTTATTTTTATTAATTATTCAGTCAATGAAGAGTATATAAATGGTATAAAATATATTTCTGCTTTTATGGCAGGTTGGAGGATAAGGAAGAAATATTTCTTGATGAAGATTAAAAATCAACCAAAGGAACGGCTGGTGTTAAGCTGGGTAAGCTGATTTTTTGCTTTGGTCCAATTTCAGGGGTTTTAGATGGGTTTATGAAAGCAGATACTAACAAGAAAGTCATGAAATTGTGTTGTGCTCCTGAGCAGTGCTCCTTTAATGTGCTCACTCCCACATTAAAGGAGTCATTTGAAGTCACCTTGCTTATGCATTTGGTTATTCCAATGTGATTATATTTGATCAGCTAATAAACATTTGAAAAGAAATAGGAACAACTTAAAATAGTTCTCTGGAACCTCTTTAGGATTGGCAGTTTTGCATTTTGTTTTAAAGAAAGTATTTGGGCATTCCTTTTTTATGTTTCACTTTGAGAGTTCTAGTGATATATTTGGTTGATGAAATTTGATAAGATTATAATTAAGTACTGCTATTTATATGTTTATATTCTGTCTCTCCAGAAAGACCTTGAGGCAGCAAGACTTAGGTGGTTTTCATCTTTGGTTTACATTCATATATTTGGACAAATAAAAAAGGGAAAAGGCTTATAGGGGAATTTTTTTTTTTTTTTTGATGACTAAGATAGTGCCTTGATATTTCCATGTTTTCAGGCTGACCTTGGCCCCGACAAGTATCTGTCAGATAAAGATTTTCAGTATTTAATCAAACTTCTGCCTTCCTGTTTGGTGAGTACAAGTCCTTCAATTATGCTTGGTGCTGATTACAGATTCACAGTGTTTTCTTATAGGTGACCATGGACAGAAGAACTGGACATGCGCTATAGGCTCGAAAGAATGGAGCAGTACAGTGGATTTGGCTGAAATGGCTCAGGGCTAGTCCCATAGATTAGAGGTCATTTCACTGGTGTTCATGACATATAACCCGTGAAGCATGTGTTAATTTAAATGTAGCTTTTGTGTATTAAGTAAATATAGAGTAGGTGGAATTTATGTCAATGGAATTAAAAAACCTGTTCTAGCCTGGAAAAACAGAATAAAATAGATTTAGGTAAACTGAATGAGGGAAAGGAAAAAATAGCTTTTTTGTTGTCTTACTACTCTCACAGGCTAACCAGGTGGCATTTAATACACAGTTCAATCCCAAGGCCTTCGGTGGAAAGAACCACATTCATATATTTCAAAATAGATGCAGAATGTCTTAAGGAAAAGACTGATCTGGCCAGAAAATTGAGTTAGTGTGGATGTTCTTTATCTGTGATTTGCAGGAGGATATAGAATGAATCACTCATGGTCTGAGCACAATTATGTTGACCTATCTTGTTGAGTTGATGAGTTTGTTTTTGAAGACAGAGTAAATTATTAAGCTAAAAAACTAAGCTTTTAATGAGGTGTGATGTGTAGCTGGGAAAATGCTGTGGTCTTTGACTTTGTTTAATTGTGTGACACAGGCTGTCAGCACTGAATTCTAAATTTTTTTTAATAGATCTGCTTTTTAAAAAGAAGGTAGTCAGATGAGTGATACCTATTAATTGTATAAAAGTCAGGAAACTCAGATAAGCAAAAATAAGAAAATAAAACACCTGTAATCCCAACCAACCAGAAATATTAACAAAAATGTTTAGTTGTTACTTTTCTAGAATTTTATATGATTAAAAATATATATATTTTTTAAAACCTGATTTTTTTGTTAATGGTATATCATGAACATTTTTATTTCAATAAATATATTATTTATATTATCACTGGCTACATATAATTAAAATTATTATTACTGGCTGCATAGAGTTAAAATTGAATGTACCTCAGTTTACTCAACTAATCTTCTAGGTATTTGGGTCACCTCCAGGTTTTTTTCTCTTTAGGAAAAAGCTGTAGTGAACAATTTTAGCTAAATGTTCATTCTTAATTATTTTTTAAGATAAACAACTAGAATTAATTAGTAAGTAATTACAGGGAGATATTTTGAGACTATATAAATATCCCATTCTTTATCAAACCCACTAGTTTTAGCATTCATTGAGATTTTCTAACTCCATTCTCATATTTATTGGTTGAATTAGTTGGCATTCTATGATAAGAAAGAGTTTCCTGTTCTCTCTTCTTTATTTATATCAGTATGGACTCGAGGATTTTCTTTTATTCACTGGGTTTCTTTTTGGGGTGATGAAAATGTTGTAATTTTGGGGGGCCTCAATTTACTCAACCCTTGCCCCCAAAATCTTTGCATAGCTCAGTTCCCATGAATTAAAATTTTCATGGTACTTCTTTGAGCTAAGGGAGATTGTAAAACTTGTCTGGAGCCAGGTGGTTCGTATGACTAAAATTTCAGGTCATACGAGTACTTTTCTTTAAGTCAATAATTTGATCAATCTCCAACTCAGGAGGACACTGTGAATTATCATATTGCATACTCTAGGAGAAGGACAAGAAGATTCATGCTAGCTGCTTTGGAAAAGGGCCAGTTTGCCAAAAATACTACTTTTCCTTGTTTTCTGGCACTGTGCAGCAGTGTGGAATGTTAGGCAAAGCTGTGAATGAAGACACATTTGTCCTGGTTCCCACTTGGCTGTTCAACGATTCAACTGTATTCTTTACCAATTTATAGAGGCAGAATATTAAAACCACTATTCCAAAAACTCAAACTTTTCCTCTCTTTCTCCACACTTTTGCCTGAACCATGAGAATATGCATACCAAAGCAGACACCTTTCCATGTAAAGCTTACATTGTCAGTTATTCGCTTTGTCAGTATTGTTTATGTTCTTTCTCTAATATAAAGAATGAGGTACAAATTGGCTGTCTAATAATTTGAAAATGCCATGTGTTCAGAGAATGTCCTCACATTTGTATGCAACTAAACAACTGAAATGGTCCTTGACCCTGAATAATCAGATCTTGGACCTAGATGCTGATGCAAATAGATGTGAATTTCTTTTTTTGTTTTGGCAGCACCCTTATATTTATCGGGTTACCTTTGCCACAGCTAATGAATCCTCAGCGTTGCTAATTAGGATGTTTAATGAAAAAGGAACTTTGAAGGACCTGATCTACAAGGTACTTGTGCAAGTTTATGGTCTTAAAGAAGTTCTCAAATCCCTTTAGAACCTGTTATGGATGCTTGATACTGGGGTTCCAGAAGCTAGGCCATGAGGATTTTATTTTCCTTTTGATTTTATTTGAAATTTATTTTGATTTTAATAATAAAAATTACCCAGTTTGGTTAAAGATCATTCCTTTTCCCACATGAGGGAAGGCTGAACATTTAATGATTATGTCCATTGCATTGTAGGTCAGTTTTAAAGTTGTGCCTTCATTTAACAAAGTAATACTGAACTATCTCAAAGTTGGAAAATTTTTTTGTAAATAATGATAGTGAAAAATTCTACCAGTATACAAGACTTTGGGGCCAGCTAAGGTCATGACCAGGCACAACTTCACTGGACTAGAGAAGTGATGAAACCTAGCTCAGCCTCTTTCTTCCAACTATACCGACTGTTGTATTTTAAAAACCCACTCCTGCAGTTTGTTGCCCCCTAGCCTCTACGTCCTGCCTGTTGGGGAGCCTGTGTGTTGATGTCGACCCTTCTGCTGCTGTCTTATGTGCTCTTTATTCTTTTCCAAGTCAAAACCAAAAGACCCATTCCTAAAAAAGTATTGCAACCCTAAGAAGATTCAAGGCCTTGAACTCCAGCAAATTAAAACATATGGACGGCAAATATTAGAGGTAAAAGTATTTAATTTTTAAGTTGCTTTAAGGTTTCACCCAGCATCCCAATACACTTTTGGGAATGTTCTTAGGCAATATCTAAAATAGTTTACGTTGTCCAATTGCTTATAAACTGATGGTATTATATTTTATCCCCAAAAGCAAATATTTGAGACTAAGATTAATTTAGAGCTACAAAATTTCAAAAAGTTTAGATGTTGGAATTTAGTGTCTGATTTTTTAAGAACTTAATTGTGTGGATACCAACTTTTGTGTTATTTTCAGTTGATCTTTATCTTTATGCCAAGATTCTTTAGTTTGTTATATCATAGACATAACCATATGGCTTTCTTACAGAAGTGTGATTGGTATGAAAAGCCTTTCCCACATCACTCTCTAGAGCAGTTTTCTCCAAACTTTTTGGATTGTGCAACCCTATCAGTGAAAACAATTGAAGCGTAACCCTCTTAATGTATATATTTAACTATTATATATATATGTATTACTACTAATAAGTTTTATATACTAATCTTATTCTTAAACACTTATAAGTCAGTTTTAGAGTTGTGTCTTTCATTTAACTTATACACTTATAAGTTAAGAATGAGATTAAAAACAAAATAATATAAAGAGAAGTTGTACTATTTTCTTCCAGTCCTCAATGGGTTGCCCTGGGAACTTACATTATGGGGTGAGCCACTGTTTATTAAATGGCAGCTGAAAAGTTTGCTTCTTTTTGTGGGATCCTATCATATTTTTTTCATTAATGAACAGCCAGATATATTCTGAAGGAAGATTGGACTAGAGATATTTTCAGCTCAACCCCTTTTCCTGAATAACTGGCCGAAGCACTGACATGATAGCCTTACTTTTCTGTGCAGGAGGATCAAGACTTTGCCCTAAAGAGGTCTTGGCCTTTTGACATCAGAAAGTACTTAAAGTAGAGCCTTTTGGCATAAAGCTCTTAACTCCAGAAGATGCAGGCATCTTCTTTATTCTTTGCAAATGAGAGAGTTTGGCATTATGTCTCACAGCTGGAAAGCATTCAGCATCAGTCTCTTTTCCAGAAAAATGGATGGGGGTGGCAATTTTTGGAAATCTCAGTGACTTGTTTGGTTTTATTTTAAAATATATTGACTTAAAAACTAAAGATATATCAGAATGAGTTGGCAGAGGGAATGTAATATATATATATATATATATATATATATATATATATATATATTTTTTTTTTTTTTAATAGGTACTAAAGTTTCTACATGACAAGGGATTCCCTTATGGGCATCTTCATGCCTCCAATGTGATGCTAGATGGGGACACTTGCCGGCTGCTAGACCTTGAGAATTCCTTGTTGGGCCTTCCTTCCTTCTACCGATCATATTTCTCACAATTCAGGAAAATCAATGTAAGTTACTGAAAGTAATGAAACAGCAGGTTCATTATGAAATATAAATTATCTCCAAGGCTGGACCCATGGCCTGCCCATGTAAGAAAGATGCACTAAGCAGTGAAAGATACAGGTAGGGTAGACGATGCCTTGTTTCTCCCAGAGCATTGCTGTATCTCTAAGAAGCTAAGCTGATATGACAGATGAGACAAGGAGGGGCATAGAATCACTGACTGAAAAATCATGGAGGGCAGGACCAACACCTTTGGCTAGAGCAATGCCTTGTGCTTTTTAAAAAGGCTTTGGAGTTGTGTTTTCATTACCAATTATGAGTGGAGTCACCCTGGGCCTCGTTTCTCAGTGAAAGCCTCGAGTAGGAGCACCGGAATTCATAAAGCCAAACTGAAAGAGGAACATGCCTCTCTTCCCTTTTCTTCCACAGACATTAGAAAGTGTGGATGTCCACTGCTTTGGCCACTTACTGTATGAAATGACTTACGGACGACCTCCAGACTCGGTGCCCGTAGACTCCTTCCCTCCTGCGCCGTCTATGGCTGTGGGTCAGTATGGGGTTTGGGGGCGTTTTCAGGGCCCTGGTAGTCTGCAAAGCTACTCACTCCCTTTCTAGAGTCCAGGAGAGATCCAGAGGAAGTTGTCATGCTCTGCAGCTAGAAATTCTTATCCAATTTAAAAGTACACCAGATCTGAGTAACTTACTTAAATGTACTGCACTGAAAATTTAGTGTAGTACATTTGTCAGGCTGTCTGAAATAGGAGACATTTTGTAATGCATTGAATTTTGGAAGCAGGAGGATGTAAAGTGAAGTGTGGCCGGACTGAGTCTGATACAGAAACAAGAACCAGGATCAGGCAATTTGAAGCCAGTCCTTAGGACTTAGGCAGATGTCAGGGGTCAGACTTGAAAGGAACAGGGAGTAAGACTTGAAAGAAACAGGAGAGTCCTGGGAGGTTGTTGCCTAGTAGGCCCAGAGCTAGGAAAGGCAGGCAGGAATGCAGATGCCCAGCAAATTGGATCCAAGAGCTCTCCCAGCATTACCTGAGGGGGCCGAGGAGAACAAGGGACTGGTGAGAGGCACATTTTGAAAGAAGGGCTTTAGAAACTGATACACACTCATCAGGGACCCTTTTATCTCCTCCACAGCCAGCTCAGAACGCACTGCTAGAGTATAGAGAGGGTAGCTCTTTGACCACTGTGCCATCAAAGTATGCAAGTCAGAGTCCTAGTGCTAGTTTAGTGTTAAGTGAGGTGGCTCAAGAGAGCAGGCTCTGAGACTATGTTGTGTTCAGTTTGAACAGCTGAAATGGAACAGTGACCTGTGAGTAGAAAAATCTGGCTGCTTTTGTTTATATCACCCAAGGTGTTGGAAGATGAGGTATCAACAATTGCCATTTCGCTTGCTGCTTTTGAAAAGAAGGCAAGCAGCAAAATGTCTTTTGGGTTCGTGAATTTTACTTCTGTTTAGTGTTTACTTCTCTTTTAAGAGAGCAAACACTTTTGTGAATGATATCTTGAATCCTTCCTCCAATTATCTTTGAAATATATTTAGCTTTCTGTCAGCATGTGGTTTTTAAGCCATTTTGAGTCATCAGTACCATTGGCGTTGCCAGCCTTCCCCCTCCTCACGTATGCCATCTGTCTGTGCGTGAAGAGTTTTGACACTGTCCTGATCAGCCTGCAGACAGTTGTTGCAAAGCGGTGTCAAACTTTTCATCAAGTGGATATGCCAGTGTGTTCTGTGGAACTAAAATGTATATCTGTTCATTTCAAGTGGCCGTGTTGGAGTCTACGCTGTCTTGTGAAGCCTGTAAAAATGGTATGCCTACCATCTCCCGGCTCTTGCAGATGCCGTAAGTCAATCATATGCCGTGATTGTAATCTTCATTACTGTGCTGAACACCAACCACTAACCGAAGTGCCTGGTACCATAGTAAAGATTCAGTTGCAGTCCTTGCAGAGTGAAAGTGACCTGTTTGCTGATGGTCACTTGCAGCATGATATCATGCCTTCTCTCTGCTACCTTAGTCTGATTGCTTTCCTTTAATCTCAATCTTATTTTCACGTGTATCTCTCTCAGTCAATGTTAGCATTGTGTATACATGCGTGTAACAGCCCCCCTCCTCCCCCTGCTTAGGAAATACTGGAATAGGGCCATCTCAAGTGGCTGTCCTTGATGATCCTGTTCTAATGCACTCATTGGGCCACAGCTGTGGCTGGTTCGCAAGTCATTGGTCTTCTTGGAGGGTCTGCCCTGCAGGAGAAAAACAATGCATTCTGGCCTCCCATGTATTTATTTATTCATTTACTTGCTGGATAACATTTATTAAAATCTAACATGTACCAGGCACTAGGGACGTAGAGCTCAGAAGACTTTCTTTCTTAAACAGGGTTATGAATTATGAATAGGTAACCAAGAATAGGTTGAAATTGTGCTTTGGGGCCTTTCCTTTAGGTTTTCTGTTCCTACGTGGAGGGGCAACAGCATGGTTAAGAAGGGTGTGTCTGAAGTTAGACAGACCTGGGGGTGGACCCAGCTTCACCACTTCTGCCTGGGTGACCTTGGGCAAGTTTCCTAACCTCTGGAAGCTGAGTTTCCTTATCTGTGCAATGGGGATAATGATAATCCCCACGTCAGTGGGTTGTTCGGAGGATTTGAAGAGGTGATTCCTAGTATAGTGCCTGATACTTAATAAGTGCTTATTAAATGTCAATTATGATTAATATTGATTCAGGTTATTTTGTGAGCATCAGGTGCCATGCAGTATACTCAGTCCTTGGTCTATACCAGCTTGTTGGAAACAAATGTGCTAGGGAAACAGTAATATGGGGAAACAGGCAGAAGACAGCTTGAGGTGCATGCAGACAGAGCCCAGAGGAGGTAGCCATAACTTTAGCTTCTTCTATAGCTCAGGTATCATCCTAGGCCCTTGGGAGGTTGTGATGAATAGAGCAGCCCAAGCGCCTGCTCTATGGATGTGACATTGAAATGTGTGACTGACACTGGTGCGTCTCTTTTCAAATCAACCGCTGTTAATAATAATGTGAACATAGGGAAATAGATCCAGTTAGGGAAACAAAACAGTTTGCACACAGACTTTTAGAACAGAATGCATTGGTAGTTAGGGAATGTTGATTTGCTTGTGTTTGATTTGCTCCCCCTGCTTCAGAGCTCTTACATTTTTTCCCAGTGTTCTAGTCCTAAAGTGAGTCCAGATAGTCTTTCTTCACTTAAGTCTTTCCACCTTGTAGGCTTCAGCCTTGAGAAGAACACTTGGAGAGGTGTGAACTGTGCTCAGTTAAAATGTGTTGTCCGGAAGTAAATGCACCCGTGGCCTTGGAGGGGACAGTGATGTCTCCACCTCCAGAGCCACCCAGGGAGCTCTGTGGGGAAAAGTTAACTCTGCCATTTCATCTTGTAACATAGTTCTTAATTTATAAAAATGAGGACTTTCAAGGAAAGACTCACTTAGAGCCATTCAGGCACTGCCCAAATAGCCATTTAAACTGTCTGACCTATTTTAGCCTAAACAGTTAAGTATTCCTCATATTATTGTTTTTAATAACATAATTTTAAAGGGAGAATTGATATACTTTAACATCTGCTATTTCTTTTTCAGAGAGCATGAGAAGCACAACTTTTCTTTTTTATTAGATTCCAATCAGAACAATTCCTTTCTACTTACTTACACATTTTTATTTTATTGAGCTCTAGAATAAATTTTATGCTCTTCTGGGGTAAAAAAAAAAAACAACCCAAAACAGTTATTTTATTTAGAAATATTGACTACATATATTATTTGCAATATAATGTAAATGATAATATAATAAATAATAGTTTGTAAAAATCATTTTTTAAAAGTATGAATTAATTTACTGCATAGCATGAGAGGACTTTTGCTCCTCGATGGGGAAATAACCTCCAGCTGACCCGGTCCCTCTGGTAACTGGAGTGGGAGTTTTCCCCAAGGTCATAGTAGATCATAAGCTTTTATGAGTGTGTTGATAAACATGAAATGGTAAATTGGGCCAGGTCTGGGGGATCTGATGGGGACTTCATGGGCTAAAGATATCTCATTTTGCTTTGATTTTGTTCTGAGAGTGCACCTGTTTTAAGACATTTTTTTTCTTTTCTTTACAGATTATTCAGTGATGTTTTACTAACCACTTCTGAAAAGCCACAGTTTAAGGTAAAGCAAATTTTATCATTGTTTGTTTTATAATGTAAATTTACTTGGAAAGTTGGCACTTTTTTAATCAAAAATGAGAAGGTCTAGTATTTATAATAATGAAGATTTTAAAACAATCTAAATATCCTACAGTTAGGGAATAGTTTAATATTTATAGTACATCTAGTTGATAAAATATTTTTATCATAAAAATGAAATTTATGAAGACATTGCAATAGCATGGAAAATGATTATTATTTGGGCTAAGGAGGGAAAAGCAGGATATAAAATATAGTCTGTAAAAAAAAAAATCTGTCTAAAAGGAAGACTGGAAGGAAGTATCCTGGGAAGTAGCAGTGTTGTGTGGTATTGTGGAAAGAGCAGGGCTTTGGAACTCCCAAAACACCAGTTTGATGTCTTACTTTGCTTTTTTAATACCAGCCATTTATCTAAGGCAAAGTTTCTTAGCCACAGCATTTAACATTTTGGGTCAGATAGTTCTGTGTTGTGGGGCTGTCCTGTGCATTGTGGAATGTTAGGAAGCATCCCTTGTCTGTACCCACTGGATGTGATTAGTATTCTCCCTCAACCCCATTCATCATGACAACAAAAATGCCTCCAGACATTGCCAGATGTCCCCTAAAGAGGAGAGGGGGCAAAATCACTCCCATTTGAGAGCCACCGACCTATGGGCAAGTACCTAATCTTTGGGTCTATGTTTACTCAGTGTGTTGGGTTGTCTGTTGTCATTTGACAACTGAAATAATCTACATGAATGCCTGGTTAGGGCCTGTCTCTCCTGAGGACTCACTGTTTGTGTTGTTTTGGGTAGTAGAATGAAGGGTAGTTGTAATATTTGCAAAGAGTATATCATACTCTTACGATGAAATTAAATTTAGGAAAAAAACAAAAAAGAAGAAAATCAAAAAGAAGGTGGGGTCAGAAGATTGTATAAGTGACAGATACACTTTCCTCTGTCCTTTTTTTGTTTTTTTTTTTTTTTGCCAGTTAGAGGGGTTCTGACAATAATAGTTTATTTGGATCTAAAGTGGGAAAGAAAAACATTTAATTCATCTCTTTTTCACTGAAACTCCTCAGGAAATGTATGTAGCCTTGTAAATAAATATGCTGTCCCCCCTGATAGACTACCCCAAGGATTATTATCAGACCTCACTCTTCCCCTGAGCCAGAGAGTCTGTGCAACAAAGACAGTATGATTTTAAAAGTTAATGTTAATTTCTTGTTTATGCATTTTCTTTCTGGAAAGATACACAGGAAACTGGTGACACTGGTTGCCTCCAAGGAGGGGAACTAGGTGGGAGACTTTTTATTGTGTATGTACCCTTTTACAACTTTTGAATTTTAAACCAGATGACTGTATTACCTACTCAAAACTTTTTTTAAGTTTATATTTTTAAAAGAATATTAGAGACAAAGAGTTCACCATGATCTAGGTGTCTGTTTTCGAGGCTAGAGCTCCTCATAGTTTGAAAAACTAAGAAATTAAGAAATGATAAGCTCAGAAACATACCAGGCTATTAAAAGTATTTTTTAACAGGAAAAAGCTTAATCTTGTGAAATTCAGAAAGTAAATGTTTAATAGAAATATCCCTCTGAAGTTATAATTATTTGAATTTGTGCATGCGTTCCAATAAACTTTATATATATTTTTTATTTTTAATTATGATAAAAAACAATGTAAAATTTATCCTCTTAACCATTTTTGAGTGTGCAAATATATTCTCACTTGTGTAGCAGATCTCTAGAACTTTTTCATCTTGCAAACTGAACCTCTCGACCCATTGGATGATAAATCCCCATTTCCCCACCCTCCCAGCCCTTGGCAAACACAGTTCTACTCTCTGCTTTTATGATTTTGACTACTCCAGATATCTTATATAAGTGGAATCATACAGAATTTATCTTTTGTGACTGGCTTATTTCACTCAGTAATAATGTCCTCAAGTTTTTTCATGTTAGAGCATGTGACAAAATTTCCTTTTTTAAGGTTGAATAATATTCCATTATGTGTATTATGACATTTTGTTTCTCCACTTATCTGTTGATAAACATTTGGGCTTTTCCACCTCATGGCTATTGTGAATAATGCTGCAGTGAACATGGGGCGTACTTTGATCCTTTGGATATGTACCCACAGGTGGGATTGCTAGATCATATGGTGATTCTATTTTTAGATTTTTTGAGGAACTTCCATACTATTTTTCATAGCAGCTGCATCATTTTACATTACCATCATTAGTTGGCCAGGCTTCCAGTTTTTTGACATCATTGCCAACACTTGTTTTCTGTTTTTTCAGTAGTGACCTGACCATTCTAATGTATGTGAGGTGACATCTCATCGTGGTTTTAATTTGTATTTCTCCAGTGATTACAGATGTTGATCATCTTTTCATATACTTGTTGACCTTTTGTATATCTTCTTGGGAGGAATGTCTATTCAGGCCTTTTGCCCACTTTTTTTCTTTGATTTTCTGTCCCTTTTCTTTTTTCAGCTTTATTGTTGTGACAAGTCCATTTTTTATTTGGTTACTTCTGGTTTTGTTGTTGAGTTGTAGGAGTTCTTTATATATTTTAGGTATTAATCCCTTATCAGATATATGATATCCAATTATTTTCTCCCATTCTATAGGTTGCCTTTTTACTCTGTTGGTTATTTCCTTTGTTGTGTAGAAGTTTTAAGTCTGATGCTATTTTAGCTTTTGATGCCCGTGCTTTTGGTGTTCTACCAAGGAAATCATTGCCAAATCCAATATCATGAAGCTTTTCCCTTATGCTTTTTTCTAGGATTGTTATTGTTTTAGATCTTTGGTTTAAGTCTTCAACCCAGTTTTTTTTTTTTTCACTTCCTTATTCCTACTAATGGTCATTTAAATGGTTAATTTCTAGGGTATTTTTGTTGTTTTTGCAGTCTTGATGTGGCTTCTTTCATATATCATTAGTTATAGGAGTTCTGTTCAGCTAGACTGCAGGTGATTCTCAGTGATTGTTCTGTAGCTTAGTCGTAATTTTGAAGTGGTCCTGGGAGGAGGCGAGCACAGCATTTTCCTACTCTGCCATTTTGACTGAAAGCCCTTCAATCCAATTTTGAGTTAATTTTAACATATTGTGTAAGGTAGGGGTTCAAATTCATTTTTTTTATGTAGGTATTCGATTTTCCCAGCACTATTTATTGAAGAAACTGTCCTTTCCTCATTGTGTGCTTTTGGTACCCTTGTTAAAGACCATTTGACCATATAATGAGGGTTTATTTCTAGGCTCTCTATTCTGTTCCATCGATGTAAGTGTCTTTCTCTATGCTAGTATAACACTATTTTGATTACTGTAGCTTTGTAATATGTTTTGAAATCAGGAAGTGTGAGGCCTCCAATTTTGATCTTTTTCCCCCCAAGATTCTTTTGTTAATTTGGGATCCTTTGAGAATTACTTGAAATACTTGAAATATATATCATATTTATTTATGTGTTAGTTTTATATATTCATTGATAAAAAATGCTAATGAACTGAGTATGCTGGGATTACCAAAAATGGCCAGGACAAGATTCAAGTGCACATCTTGTAACTGATTTCATTCCAGATGCCCTACTTCTTGATAACCAACTGCTTCTACATTAAAACCAGGATTTGGGAGACTCTCCAGTCATTTTGTTCAATAGAATATGTACTTTCTCTCCTTTCAGATTCCCACCAAGTTAAAAGAGGCATTAAGAATTGCCAAAGAATGTATAGAAAAGAGACTGATTGAAGAACAGAAACAGGTAAACTGTAAATAGTTCCTCATTACCCTTTGATCTTTTAAGTGTCCTGATTAGCTGCCCAGGATTCACAATGACTTACTTTTAACTGATTATTTCGTAAACATTTCTTGCATACTTGCTCTGAACCAGGTTCCAGGCTCAATGCTGCAAGATAGCTGAATACTTCCCAGACCTGTTCTCAAGTAGCGCAGCTTGTGGGGGAAACTTACAGGTTCATAAAGAGTGGTCATTGTTTATAATTGGAGCAGGCTAGATGGTGGTGGGGCACACATGGTCTGTGCTCTAAAGCTGTTGGGGACTATACTCATCTTCTGTGAAACAGAGAGGTAGGAATGAACTGGGGGAAGTGAGGAAGGTCTTTACTTTTTGGCATATTCTTCTCCCAGATACTCAGACACAAGCTTGGAGGCAAACAGGCTGAACAGGGAAAGGTTTTTCATCCAAATAATTTGATTTGGCAAAACATGTAAGAGATTTTATTAGTGTAGAATACACTTACCATTTGTGGTGAATTGTGGTCTCTTATAGATTCACCAGCATCGAAGACTGACAAGAGCTCAATCTCACCATGGATCTGAAGAAGAAAGAAAAAAGAGAAAGATTTTAGCTCGAAAGGTAAGCCTGGTGTCTCTCTGAATTCCCTTTGTGTGAAGAAAAGTTCTAGTTTACATGTAAAGAAAGTTTAGGTTAATGATGTGCGTTTAGTTAATGACAGATTTTGTGCTATATCTTCTTGAAAACTAAAACTATTTCCAGATGACTGGTTTGCAGCTTTTAAAAAAGAACGGAGAAATGTTTCCTGGCTTTCTGGGCTGATTATAGCCTAATGTAATTGTGGGAAGTGATTAACCTAAGATAATAGTCAGCATTCTTGGTTTTATTTTCCCCTTTGTTTTTGGCTTATGATTTCTTCACCGTATTAATTATGAAGCCAAATATGGCCTTGTATGTAGGTAGTTTAACTGTGTGCCTAGAAAATATTTTTATTCTAACTCTCAGCTTCAGTGTGTTTATTCTTTGCTTTTACCTCCTCTCTCTTTTTATTTTTGAAGAAGTCAAAGCGATCTGCTATTGAAAATAATGAAGAGCATTCAGCAAAATATAGCAACTCCAATAATTCAGGTAACTGGTTATAGATTGCAATAGAGCCCATTATGCAAAGATCGAGACCAGGAGTCTGTAGGTGGTCAAGTGGTCTTGGGTTCTGGTGGCCAGAGTGTGGTAACAAATATAGAAAACAAATGAATTCAGTCATAATGAAGGATTACGGCAGCATTCATTGGCTCACAGGACTCAAAGTGCTGAAAGAGACCTCAGAGGTTGTTGGATTACTCCACCTCTTCACTGATGGTAAAACTCTATCAACCAAAGATGAGTGTTATCCTTGGAAGAAAAACCAACACAACTTAAAATGCAAGGCCTCCTGTTTTTCAGTGGAGCCTGCACAAATAGATGCAACCTTAAATCATGTCCTCTGCTCCAGTCACCATGTGATAGGAGAATGTGCCCTGCTGCCTTAAGGAAAGGACTCAGTAGTGTGTGGGGATGGCAAAAAGCATCATTCCAGAAGGGCTGAGATGGTATGGAGAGCCCTGTCCTGAGTTGGAAGTCATCACTACCAGTCAGAGCTGCCCCTCACCCAGCCCTGCTATCTTTGGGCCTTGATGTCCTCATCTTTGGAAATCAGGGCCAGATTGAATGATCCTTTGGGATCATTCTGATTCTTTTACCTTATGAATCTGGGAAGTAGAGTTCTACACAGAGGAAGGGAGGTTTCATTCTAACCCAGGAAGCTTTGGCTGAGACCTGGAAGGCCAAGGGAAGGGGAGGTTTTTTTAGGTTGAGGAATAGCTGCATATACTTTTAGGTAGGAAAAGGACCTAGCAGAGAGGGAGAAGCCTAAGATACAAAAGAGAGATTGATGGGATGAAGGAGCTAGAAGGCCAGCAGCTTAGTATCAAGAGCCCATTTGTCAGTCTCAGCCTTCTCTTCCTGGATTCAGGAGCCAGGAGGGGCAGGTGAAGAGGTAGAAGTGTTTAAAAGGAGAAGGAAGGGAGGAAATTGAGGATGTTCACAGTTCATGCCTTCTCTGGTCTTCTCAGTGAAGTCAGGGAGGAGGACATCTGCTAGGGGTATGAGGAGAAACAGTGAGTGATACATAATACCCAATAGCTGGACTAAATGCAAGCAGAGAATGCAGGTGGTGTGGGTGAATCTGGAAATTGGAAAACTTGGGATGGGAGAGAATCATAGACTCTAGGAAGGGAGCGAGAATCATGCTGACACCACTGCCTGCATAGTCCAAGCAAGAGAAGGGAAGAGAGGGAGGGGAAGCCCCAGACTGTGGAGGTCCCAGTGAGAACCAAGGCAGGCTCCTCAGATGAGGCTGGGAGAAGAGAAGGCTAGAGGACATTGTGGCCGGTGAGTAGTTTCAGAGTTGGAGGTCTACCCTCTCCATGGTTGATGGGATTGACATGGGCCAGTCATTGTCATCATTAGGCTGAGACTCATGTCTCCAGCCCGCATATCTGACAGGCAGTTATTCCGTCCAGCAGCTGATTCTTCATAAAGCAGAGAAAGCCAGACTCTCTATTGCCCACCTTCAAAGGCAACTGCCTTTCTGCCTGTGAGGCTCTGTGCCAGATGCAGCCAGATGGGATCCCAGGTACTCCAAGATACTGCTCTGCCCTCAAGGAGTTTAAGAAAGCGAAATAGCAGTTGATGGATATGTATAGATTATCGCTAGATCCCACTGGAATGACGAATTTAATCTTCTCTCCATTAAAATCTGTGTTAACACTACAAAGCAATATGAAAACAGGATAGATAAAGTTCTACCTCCTTTACCAAGGAAGCGAGAGAATGTTGTATATAGTGGAAAGGTATTCAAGTGGAGAAATTAGGACATTTGTGCTCAGTGTCCATGCTGTGCCTAACATGTCCTGTGGGTAGTGGGTGGAGTGATGGTTGGAGGCTTCCCCAAAACAGTTAGTGGTTTCTCAGAGGCATGTCTGTGGTTAACCCCTCCATCGGACTTCCGTGTGGAGGTGGGGGTGGTTATATATAAACGTCTCAGGGTATATTCTGGGGATTTAAAAGCACTGGGGAGATGTCGAGAACTTGGAAATATTTGAAATATAACAATATGACTAGGTCCAGAAAAAGCACACAACATAATAGGAATATGCATATTGTTTTAATGTAAATAAAGCAAAAGGGTATTTACTGAATTTTAGGTAAGAAAAGGCTTAGGAAATCCACAAACAGAATAGGCAGACCCTATCTAATTGAATGTACCTGCCAATAAAATGGAACTTCTGCATAGAGCATTGCTGGGTGGATGCTGTGGGCAACTCTCACTTCCTTTGGAGAAACCTCTACTGGACTGCTCTGCACCTGTCTGTCCCCTGTACTGCTGTACCATCATTATCATTCATTATCAAGGGACGGGAGTTGGATCAGGAAGTGATACTGCAGCCAATTGTGTAAGCTGTTGATTTCTCAAAGTTGTTTTTAAATAAATAAAGCTGTGGGGAGCAGCCTGGAGAAAGAAGCATACTTGTCCTGGAGTGGAAGCCTGTGGTCATTGGTCCAGTCCCTGAATTCTCTGTCCCTCCTCACCTTTTACCACAAGGTCCACTCATTAGGCCAAATGCAGATTCTCAGACAATGGTGGGGCCCAGCTCAGGGCCCAAATTCCAAATGTCCTGCTTTGGTCTCCATGGACATTTCTGTGTTTTCTCTTAGCAGGATCTGGGGCCAGCTCACCTCTCACATCCCCATCATCACCGATTCCACCCTCGACAGCAGGTTAGTAATGGAGGCACAGTAGCAGAGATCTCTCTCTCTAACCTTGCCCACGTGTTTTAGGGGTTAGATAGTGCCAGCCTTCTCCAGAAAACCAGTGGGAGTGCAAATTAGCAGTGTTATTTGGGAGAGCTGAGGGTCTAGATTTATAGACTCAGGTTTCAAGGGAATGGGATAATTGATTTCAAGGCCACTAACCACCATCTACTTTCAGCTTGCTCTCTCTGCTGAAAAGCCTCATGCAGGGCTCCTTAGATCAGAGCTTGTCTTGGTTCATGCTCAGCTGAACAAAACAATCAAACTGCTGCCCAGGGGTTCTGTCCCGTCAGAGCTCTCTCCTCAGGGAACCCAGCCCTAATGTTGGTTTTGTCACAGAGTAAAACTGGTGAAATGCCTAGGTGTGGGAGTGAAATAACCACCGAGTTTCTGATTTTCTGATAACTCTTTGTGCTGTTCTATTTTGCAATGCAGTTAATCATATGAATGTTTTTCTGTGGCTAGCCTTTGTTTCACCTTTGTGAATTAAATCAGGTAATACAAGATTTGTTTGAAAAGTGTAGAAAGAATTTATCTCAGGGAATACTTTTAAAAATAATCTCTAATTCTGTGGAGTGACCTTATAATGTTATCTTTTCTTCTTTCCTTTTTGAACTAATATCTCTCTCCTAACCGTTTTGTAAGCCCCATAAAAACACACTGGGGTACCAGTATCTCCTTTCACTTAAATGAACCAGATGTTTTAGATGTCAGAAGAGCTGGTTCTGCCACTCAGAGCTTGTCAGCTTTGCTTGGAAGAGTTGCTGCAGCTGCCTGAACAGAGAGTCATTGGCTGGGATTGATATATGAGTAGACAATACCATGTGCATTATGGCTTAAGGTGGCACTCGAGAGCTACCAAGTGCATTATTGCTTAACAGCTCTCAAATGCTTCTACCTGACCTTCCCCCCAAAGAACAAAAAACAACAACAAAAAAAACAAGTGCATGTAAGTGGTTAATTTGAACAACTTACTTCCAGCTGGCTGGTGTCTCCTTGTTGGCTAAAGATTGTCACTGGTAGCTTGTTGCAGACTGTGCTAGGGCAAAGGCTGATTTTGAGTAGCTCATAGGAATGATATTCTTTTCTCTGTCTGATTTTGTCAGCAGATTTTACAAGAGAGCCCCCAAATATTAATCAAGACAGAAAATAGACTTCTTTATCTTTGTAGTGGTCATCTATATGGGCTGATCAGAAATTTCTGGAGATCCACTGCCCAGATCACGTTGGGCCATTTTTAGTAGATAGAATATTGGTTTCATACCACTTAGACATATTAAGGAAATTGGAGGGAATTAATAGTGAGTCTCCATAAAACCCTCCTTTAACAAACGAGGTGTCTATTTAGTAGTATAGAGCACCTCCCTATGTGCATTAGATGTTGTCCTGGGAAATTAACTGCCACTTCTCACTTTTTAAATGGCTTGGGGAATTCAGTCTATTGGGATGTGTGTGTGTGTGTGTGTGTGTGTGTGTGTGTGTGTGTGTGTCTGCTTCAGTTTATTTGTGATCTGAATGGGCGCTATCTCATACAGTAGCAGGTTTGCATGAGATGAGGTAATTTTTAGAATGAGAAGAGAAGAAAAAGTGTAATCCTGTAATTAGTCAATGTTGGAAAAACTGAGGTGAGTGGGAGCAGTTGGGGGTCATTGCTGTGAATTTGATAACATCTGTCTTGAAGGGGAGCCATAAGCATTTGAAGGGAAAACATTGTGAGGCCCCAAGCACAATGCCATCAGAGATGAGTTTCCCAGCTCCTTCTTTCTTTTATCTCCTTTAATGTTTTGTTGATGAAATATCAATTTAGCCCCAAAGACAGTGCTCTGACCTCTGCTGGGCATTTGTTGTAATGCGTCTCCTAAAAATGATTAACATTGGCTTGTCAACCTTGCATTTGAGGCCCTAAGTGGGGTACCCCAGTGAGTTTATTCATTTAGTTACTCAGGATGCATTTATTGAGAGCCTGTACTAAGCCAGATACTGTGCTTGACCCAGGGTTACAGATAAGGCCGTAGCTGGAGTGGAGTCCTATTTCCAGCACCTCTTGGGAGCGCCAAAATGATAGACACAATGCAAGCAAATGCTTTCCTTGGAGTCTGACCGTGTTAATTTTCCTTCTAATAGTTCCCCTCCCTAAACAGAGACTCCACATTAAAAACTAGTCCACCAACAAGCAGCAGCTTGAGCTTCTGTTCTGTACAAGAGCTACAAAATAGGTGGTAGCCCTCATGCTGCTGAACCCATGGGAGATGCTCGGTATATCCTTCTGGGTGGGTTGCTTAGGCTTGCTCTGTCTTCAAGGCCTCTGCTGGGTGAGGGTAGACTCTCAGCCTACGGGTTGCAACTTCTGGCTTATCAGACCCTGCTGAGATTGGTCTATTTTCCCAGGACAGAAGACCAGGCTTCTCACCGGGCTTCTTTCCTGCTGTCTCTCCACACACTGCCCATCTTGTTGCTGAAGTCACATTTACTCCAATTTATGTCTTTATTTCTAGGCCATGTTTATGGTTTATCTGGGAACTAAGTCAAAGAGAGTATCTTCCAGCTTTATGATGAAATTCAATTTTCTCAAGAAATGAAGCAAAAGTTTTTATTTTCAAGGGCTTGCATTAAAAAAGAATTCCTGATAAATGTGCCATCTCAAACACAACTCAATTGGGAGCTCTTGGGAACTACACTTTGGGCCAGGGAACCTAAACTTGAGAGCCACCACATGCTAGTTCTGGGACCTTTGACAAGACACTTAACCTCCCTGTATTTCAGGTTTTCTCTTTGTAAATGAGGATAACAGTGCCTGCCTTGTCAGGTTATTAATAGGATCCTATGCATATGAGGTTAGAACAGTGCTCACACACAGTAAGCTGTTACCAGGAGACCTTGAATGAGTGAGTCACTTTCCAAGTCTGGGTTTTAATTACCTCCTCTGTAAAAGGCAAAAGGGTGGGAGTTAGAGAAGACTATCTCATACTTCCTTATCAAGAATACTCTAAATCTACTGTGGATGCTCCCTTTGGCAGTTTGTTCTGCAATAAATTAACTTAGGCAAGTTCATTTGGACAGCATTGACTTTCTTTCTGAAAAGAGTTGATTTTAAGCACATTCATGGTAGCTGAGGGTAGTCTTAAGCTTAGTTACTTTTAAGATGAGGCAGAAGTGATATGTTTCTAATTGAAGGCATCTTCTTTTCATGAGCCCTTTTCAGCATTTGTGTAAAAGCTGGGGCCTGCCTGTTTTACTGTACCTATCTGCCCTGGGGCCCCTTTATCAGCTCCTTTACAAATTGGTAGGAGAGCTATCATTTCCCTAAGTCTTTTGGCAGTTGCATTAGGTGGGATGGGATTCTCAAACTTTTTTTTTTTCTCAGTGAGAATAGTCCTAGCCCCCCCCCCGCCTTTTTTTTCCTGCTAAAGGTTGTTTCCTGCCTCTAGAAGGTCACTCTTTCAAGAACCTTAAAATTCTTTATCCTGACATATTTCATGGTAAATGTCACCAACTAGTATTTACATTCTGAATTCATAGAGCTGAGTGGTTTAGAAGGTCCTAATTTACACACACACAAATATTCCTCCCCAACCCTCCCTTTGGGAGCAGGCAGGCCTGCTGCCTTGCTTTTGTGTTTTTAAAAAATTTTTAAACGGGTTTGCAAAGAATATTTTGGGAAAGCTCAGTAAGCAAGACGTCCTAGATTTTTGTTTTTAATAATCACATTTAACATATTTTGAGCACTTATTTTGTGCTAGGCACTTTTCTAAGTGCCTCATTGTGATTGTTTCATTTAATCCTCATGGATAACCTTCTTATCCAAGTAGAATGGATTCTACTAGAGCTGCATTTTACAAAGAAACTGAGGCTCTAGAGGGGTTATGGGACTTTGACTAAGGTCACACAATTGGGGAACGCTAGAGCCAGGATTCAGACTTGGCTCTGTCTTTGCTTATTTACCCTACCAGTCTTTATTGCCTGCCTGCTTTCGTGGGTGCACTTCATGGCCTGTGCTTGGCAGATGTGAAAAGCACCCTGAAAGTAGAGTCAGAAACCCCAGGCTTGGGTCTTACTTAGTTCCTCCACTTTCCAACTGTGACCTTGGATAAGTAATTTTCATTCTTTAAAGCTGTCTTTTAAAAATCTTTCTGGTCTTTATTAGATAGATAATGTACATGGCAAAGCTTTATAAGATCAGGTATATGCTATGAATGCTCTGCAAAAGAATTCTAGCCCTTCTGGCTTGCAGTTTATAAGTTTAAGCGGTAATTTTGAATAGAGCTGGCAGTTTGTAGATAATCAGTCTGTAAGATTGACTGGAGAGAGAGGAATTTTTATATCTGGATGGGAGCTGGAGGAGGGAAAACATAGCCTTATGGGCACCGAGCAACTGAGAGCTCAATAACAGGAAGGAGGGTTAAGAATAAATAAGGCACACAAAAAAGAGATGAAGTTATTTAGAATGTTAGAGTTTCCAGAATTTATGTAGTGAAATCAAAATCTGAAACCCATTTTAGGTTCAAAATTAATGTTTCTGGCCATAAGAATTTTGATCAAAACCTACATGTACACAAAGCAGTCACCATCTTTGGAATGAACAGGTCTGCCCTCGGTGCTTCCTTGAACAGTGTGGTGTTTTTGTTTTCCTGTCCCCCCACAGCCCTCCCCACCCCACTCCAAACCCAGTGTGTCAGTTTCTTCCTTCCCGAGAGCCCTCAGCTGATGTGGGAAGGGGATGGGGCAGGAAGTGTCCCCAGTATCCTCCCAGAGCTGAAACTGTATGAGTGGTCAGCCTGACCGGTCCCACATGGGCCTCATGTCCCAGCCTCTCCCCAGAGGAAGGGATTTATTTCTAGACAGTGGGACAGATTGGTTCATTAGGAACTCAGGGATTCACTGTCAGTGAAAGTGTTATCCTTCATATTTCGCCTGAAATTGAGTCAGTTAAAAAGAAGACAGGAGAAATGTTTGCCTTGTTTTTGTTTTTGTTTTTGTTTTTTAAAAAAATAGTTTTATAGCCTTAAGTAAGCTAATGCCACTCACTGCCCAATTCAGACTCTAGACCCCGGCAGCCTTCAGGGGATGGGCGCCCACATGCTCCTGCCCAGGAGCTCTACTTGACGCCTGCCATGTGCTCTTGCTCTTCCCAACTTTGAAAAGACAGGTGTCCATTTTAGACTGTAGGAGACTGGCTTGGAAAAAAGTGGTGAGTTCTAATTTTTCTCCCCTCTTGATAAACTGTCTGTACTTAGTAATAGGACTAAATACACCCCCAGTACCCGTTCCACTTTTCAGAGGAGGTAAAATCTTTGTGGGTCTTTTGAAGTGAGTGTTGTTTTGTCCTTGTAAATAAAGAAAAATAACACCTAACTGGCTCAGAAAAAGAAAAAAAAGAACAAGGAAAGCGACTCATTGATTACCATATTAGTATGTTTGCCATGTTATAAAAGGGTCACATTCGTGTTTATAAACCAGTTCATTTAGTGCTTAACTTATCTCCTAGTTTGGCAGTGAAAATAATCAGCATGTGATTCAGACTAATATTTTATTGTCTCTTACTATTTGATTAAATGACACTAAAATCTGAGTAATGACTTATGTCCCTTCTCTCTTTCTCTTTGCTGTTTTCAGTAGAGCATGCACCATTTTGAACGTGAATTTTCGGTAAAGTAAGCTATACTGATTTCTCTAACTTTAAAGATGCTCTGTTTCTGTAGGTGAAATGGGAACTACTAGATCACTGAAGTAACAAACAAATGGGAAAGCAGATTTGAAATGATTTCCTTATCCGAATATTTAAATGAAATACAGCATCTTTAAAAAGCACCCATGTGACTTCATTTACATTCATTTCATTTTCATCATGACCTTCAAAATTTTCATTTTCACCCTGATTTTAGTTTTAAGATATAGCTCTAAAACCTGCAAATCAACTGTATGGCATTTTGGTGTATTTTGATTTTGGAAACTAGGATCTCAAAACATTTTGTTGCTGCAAAAATCTTGGTTCCTTGTTACTCTGATGAAGAGGAAAGGTATTAGGCAATTGAGTTCTTGGTTATGGAGAGACAACTTACTGGCTTTTATAACTGGCAACAAGGAGAAATGGTTCTTTTTAAAGCATCCTTAATCATTCTTGAATTGAGACATGAGTGCAGCCTCCTCATCCGTTTGATGCAAAAGCAGAGACAGTTGACAAGAGCTGGGTGCTGCCTGCTTCCAGGAGTCACTGTTCTCCATTTCCCTCTTGAGGGTAGCTGATAGGTCTGGTGTTGCCTCCCCAACTCTTTGTAGGGACCAAGACACCTGTAGGTTGCCTTTGCTAAGTTGGCCCCAAGGAAAGGGGACACTTAGACATCCCTTCTATAAGGCTGGCGAGGATGTTTCTGGCAAGGCGTTTCTCCCCTAGAACTAAGCTGGTAATGCTCTTGCCACAATAGTCGATGGCCTGTTCCAGAGCCCCTGCTGGATTGCCAGTCTCCCAGTTGGTTTGGTGGATGGGATTCTGGGAAAGGTAGAGTAGTTGGCTCTTGGGGTATTTGTCTAAGAGGAAGTAAGATTGGAGAGATCAGGGCTGACCTGGTTATAATTGTAGATACACTGTTTTGGAGCATTCCTCATCCTGGGTTGTTACAGACCAATATTTTCCAAAGTTGTGTGAATTCAGGTAGTAATCAATCTAACATGGACTCTGTCCAGTTTTGTCTGTGGCCTGGGGAGAAGGGCTTTTGGAGGCCTCTTGTTGGGGAGCAGCTCATTCACATTTGAGGAGTAGGGGAGCTCAGGCATTTCACAGTTGTTCTCAGGTTTGTCATAGGCCAAATAGCAAACTCTGAATTTGAGCCTTGTTAACATTCCTCCCTTTCCCCCATTGTTACTAATGTGTTGTAACTTAAGCCCCAATGAACCTTTCATGGAAGCTTGTGGACCATAGAAAAGGCAAAAAGGAAAAAGCAAAAAGCAAAAAAAAAAAATAATAATAATAAAGATGGAGCTTGTATTCAGAGACTGAGTCCCTGGGTCTGTGTTCCTGCCTCTTCCAGCGTTGACCTTCTGATTCCTGGAACTTCGCTCCCCTCCCATAGTGCCCTGAGCTAGCGAGTTGAATTCCAGCCTCCCTTCCCCTAATTGTGCACATTGAGATCTGCCCTAGTTGTCATGGGCTCAGTGAGGAAAAGTGGGCCTCATGGACATTAGGCCGTTCAAGATTGATTTAGCCCTCTGTGAGCAGACATCAGGGTGATCTTCCTCTGTACCCCTGGATGAGCAGCCTTGCCTTTCGCACAGCTCTCAGCCTCCCATTTGCTTTACAGATGCAGGTTACCCTGTGGCACTTTGGACAGTGTGTTTATTTATACTAACATATTCAGAGATTTATTGAAAGTGGTAACAATCTCAGCCTTTACTTGGAAAATGAAGATCCATTTACCAGACATCATCCCCAGCTCCCAAACTCTATGGTAGTGAATTTACACCTTTAAGTTTGAGCACCTGGTAGTAGGGTTAGAGTGTCAAGGGTTGGTTCCTTGTGAAGGCCAAGCTGTTTTGTTCTGTGCTGAGATGGCAGCCCATTCCCAAGTTCAGCCCCCAAGACCCATTTCTAGCCTCCCAGAATCCTAGGCTGAAGGTCTGTAGTCTCTGGATGGCCATTGTTTTGCCTTTAGGACACAAGTGCTATTTGTAGCCCACAGCCTGTCTTCTCATCTGTAACCACAGTGAGGCTTCTGCCAGGTTCAAAGCACAGAGCTGAAAGGCAGAAACAATGATGGTTATCTGATACATGTTAGAACCTGAAGGTCAAGTTCAGATTCTGCTGCCTTATTCTGGTCTTTGGGTGGAAGGGGGTTGGTATTGGTGCCTGCTTACTCTTCCAGACTCTCTCTGTGCTGCATTTAGTTCCAAGGGCTTTCAGAGGCAATCTCCCCTCCTCCTAGTATTTCACTGGTTACTATCCAGAAACCCCCTTCAGGGGAAAGCTTATATCACACACTTATTCTCTCAGCTCTTCTCACCTCAACACTCATTTCAGGTTTAAAGCCCTTTTTATCTTTGTAGCCCGGTAACATAAAGCCAGGATCATTTTCTCACAATCCACCCTGGCATAGAACATAATCAAACTTCATGTTGTTATTGTATAATACCAATGGAAATTATGTTTTATTCATTTGTCTGTATTTAATGTTCATTTCTATTGCTATATCACTGTTATTTGAGAATTCTGAGATTACAGTGCATGAGTGTGTGTCTCTGTATGATTCTTTAATTTCAGCTGCCTTAGGTTTGGGTAAAGATTTAGAGGAAGGTAAGTCGTTTTCTATGAAACACAAGACTTTAACCGTTACCTATCATACTTTAACCATTGCTTGTCATGCACTTACGTATTTTATTGGTGATCCTGAACCACTCATTCATATAAACTCAAGGGATGATTGGTATGTTTACCTGTTAACATCACAGCTCAGTAGTTTAGAGGAGGGACCAACTAGCAGAATGTCTCCCCTGTGTAGCCCTATGTAGGGGTAAAGGATAAGACTAGAAGCAGATGAGTAGAGGTACCAAGGTCTTCACGTTAACAGAAAGTGGGACAACTCTGTGACACAGGCAAGTTCTTCAAAGCAGGGTTTTCTCTGTATTCAGTGTTTATTTCGTCCTGGGAGAACAAGTCATTTATTAATTCAAAACTGTAAAATTCAAGTGCCAAATGTTTGTGTGCCCAGAAGCTAAGGGAAGATTCAGACACCTGTCCAGTTCCCTTCTTCTGGCTTCCTGGGGTAGAGCTTAGCATTCCAGTCTCTCTCAATGTGTCAGCAAAGATGTAGGGTTAATATGGTTCCATTCTGTTCCCGGGTTGGGCCACAGGAGAAAGAAGGGTGCTTGAGGAAGTCTCTTCCCTGAGAGTGCTATTGCTGTGGAGAGAAAGCCCTTTACCCC
The DNA here is from genome assembly GCA_004027375.1 of Macroglossus sobrinus. Classification (NCBI taxonomy): domain Eukaryota; kingdom Metazoa; phylum Chordata; class Mammalia; order Chiroptera; family Pteropodidae; genus Macroglossus; species Macroglossus sobrinus. The sequence continues at coordinate 793,935 of PVKZ01000139.1, forward strand.
CTGCTTTGCATTGCAATAATTTTTAATTTTTTATATTTTTTAATGCAGCCTAATAGGAAATGATTATTTGAGACAGATGCCCCTGGGGAGCCCATAACCCAGCAGGCACTTGGCAAGGATTTCTTGCCAAGAATCTTGAGTGGTTTGTCATTTTATATTAAATCACATCTTTCAAATATTGTGTGTGTTGGAGCAGCTAAAGAACTGTTTTATCCCTTATTATTAATCCATATTCAGGTAGCCCAACTCTGTGCATACAGGTATCTATCTTTAATTGCTAGCTCAGGAGTAGGTAGGGCTGACTGGGACCTGGCTAAAGTAGCTGATAGAACTTTCCTTCCTTCCATCCTTCCTTCCTTCCTTCCTTCCTTCCTTCCTTCCTTCCTTCCTTCCTTTCCTTCCCTTAACTTCCTTTCCTTTCCTTCCTTCCTTCTTTCCTTCTTCCTTCCTTCCTTCCTTCCTCCTTCCTTCTTTCCTTCCCTTTACTTCCTTTCCTTTACTTCCTTCTTCCTTTCTTTCTTCCAACACCTACAGCACCTGGTCTTCCCAGGTAGTCTCCCATCCAAGTACTATCCAGGCCTAACCCTGCTTAGCTTCCGAGATCAGACGAGATCAAGCGTGTTCAAGATGGCACAGCCATAGTGATAGAACTTTTCTTTGGGGACCATTACTAAAATTTGGAAATGGAGTTAGAGCCTCTTTAATGCTGAGAATGTCACTATGTATAGCTTCGTGTGATCTGTGATATTTGTTCAGTCTTTTCTCCCATGACTCCTATTTGAGATAAATGGCAACCTAAATTCCCTTTTGATGCCTCTAGCTTTCTTGTTCAGTATTTTAAAAGTCATATAGCAGTGGGTATATTGGTCTCTGTGGGGGAAAACACTTGCGGTCTCACCAAAGTTCAGTCTGCCCAAGGCTGAGCAGTGGCATGTGTGCCGGGTGTTTGGAGAAATGATGCTGACTGCTTCTTTTCCTCCACAGGGATTTCCACTTTACCTCCACCTCCACCTCCACCACCACCACCACCACCAGCAGCAGCTCCCTTGCCTCCTTCAAGCACAGAAGTGCCGACACAGCTCCTGTCCCAGGCTGTGAATGGCTTGAGCCGAGGGGCCTTACTCAGCTCCATCCAGAATTTCCAAAAAGGAACTTTGAGGAAAGCTGAAACCTGTGATCATAGTGCTCCTAAGATAGGCTAAAGCTTCGTGTTTACACTTGGAGGGAAAAGTTCTTTTCTTCTTCTTCCCACTTCCAACCCTTAAAGTACTCTCTTCCTGGATGAATAATTGCTGAGCCAGTTCAGCCACATACTGTTTTGCAGATGCTCATGTGAGGGGCTTTTCAAGAGGAAAATATTCTCCAAGTAGTTTAAAATCAGACTGGTATTGCTGCCTTAAGAAAAATTTTGCTCCTTTATTACTATTTTAAAGGAGTCTTGTTCATCCTCTAAAGGCCATCTTTTTGGGGCAGCAGCATATTAGAATCAATATTTTTACCAACTGAAGGAAATGAACAAGAACGAAAACAATGACAATATTCAGACAGCTGTGAATGGCCTTTGTGTTGCAATCCCTCCCATCAGATAGCTCCTAGAAATGTTCCTCTCATGGTTTATTTCTCTAAAGCATTTTCTGGTTATTTCTTATAAAACTCTTAATTTTTTGCTATCTTAATTTCATCTTAAACATTAACACTGTAGCCCAAAGCATAGTTGTATTACAAGAGTCAAGGAAGCAACTGAGTTCATTTTCCCCTCAAACAGAATAGGGAAAATTTGTAACATTTTCTCAGTTCTAACAAGAATACTGTTGTCATTATAGAACTCAGGGCTGCTAAAGCAACTACTCTATTCATAGTTCCTTATAGTTAGAATGTATGAACAGACAAAATTTGTTAGCATCAGATAAAGCTCTTGCCAATTAGGGGATCTTACTCCTCAGCAATTAAGTTGAGTTTGTGGTTTGTGGGGGATTATTGTTACAACACAAGTGAATTTGGCATCTATAGAATTCTGATTTTTGAAATAGTCAAATGCATCATCTTTAAAATTTACTTTTATTAGATCCTTTATCCTATGATTTGCTTAAACCCTTAAATAAATTGCACTTTAAAGGATTATAAATAATCCATTTAAAAATTCAAGTACACACATCAGTGTTGGTTACTATGCAGAGAGAATGTCATTGTCTGTAGTTTCATGTAATCTGTGATAAATGTTCAGCTGTATTTTTTATTAAAATAAACCACGTCAAGAAAATGTGTTGTCTGCGGCTTGGCTAAATATTTTAAATAGTAACTTTTCATAGTAATTTTTGTAAACAAAGACCAGATCCACACAGTATTTCCAAAATTTTCTTCCCACTATCCTATTTCTTTTGTGCTATATTTACCCTCTTAATAAGAGCTAACAATCTTGTCTTGCTAAATTAGGTACCTCTTGTATGCTTCTGTAACTAATTTAACCCTTTCCATCTCAACTTCTGGAGAAGGCAACATATGGCAGGTCTGTTTTTGGGCAATGGGAAAATACCTGATATGAATTTTGCTTTAATTTTAAAGGGAATCCTATTAGAATTAGACATCTGAAGAGTCTGGACAAGTTCCTGTTTTAAGTATGATGAGGTCTAGGTGAGTAATGATTAGTTCCTGATGACACAAATTTCTTAATAGACTTCCACTCCACATTTATTTTTAAAAATATAAAAATACAATTAGTCATAGTTAGGAATTCCTTTATTCCCTATCAAAACAATCTAACAATAAATGTAGATTATATGATTTTACTTTTACACATAAGTTGTCTTTTTTTGGATATATCTTTTATCAGGACTCTGCCACAATCATATCTTGTCCTTCCAGTGAGAGGTAAAATTTTACATTTTAGGGTAGGAAGAATGGAGAGATTTCCACATACAAGTGCATTTAAACTTCTTTAAGTACAAAAACATTTATGAATCATAAGGTCTTATAGTACAACCAAGGTGGTATCAGCAAATATTTTAAATAGATCCCAAATGACTTGAAATTCATGTCAAAACTAAATATTTAATGCTTTCTTTATTGCAAATATGATGTCTTTAACCTGAGGTACAGAGTTGTCTTCTAGAATCTTTGCATAAGGCATAGGGACATCAGCACCAGTGACACGAACTGCAGGTGCATCCAGGAAATTGAATGCAGGGCCTAGGAGAGAAGGAAGCTCAACTGAGAGAGGCAAGAAAAGCCAGATGAACATTACCTCCTGTGCACGAGAGGTGTGGCTTCCTGAAGACCAGGCAAAAGCTAAAAGAATGCTAACTGGAATTTTTTCTGGTTTTGCTTTTTAATGCATTTACTCAAAAGAAAAATTCCAAGCTGACAAGTTGAAAGTTTTAGTTATTTGGCCACCCCTAGCTTTCGATATCTTTATTCAGTATGCAGATACACAATGTTTAATACAGCTTGACTATTCTAAAACCAGTTTCTCTGAAATACCTTCCATGATCCTGGCACAAATTTCAGCTCCTACTCCAAACTGTGGCCAGCCTCCTTCCACAGTTACGAGATGATTGGTCTTTATGACACTGGCTTCTATTGTTTCAATGTCCATTGGTCTGATGGTTCTCATATTTATCACCTAAACAGATAATAGATAAGCTTTATAGAGCCACTGTATCACGAATACAGCCTTATCCCCATAATTCCACTTCCTTTTTTGTTTCCTATTAATATCTGGGTCTAGGGAAATCTAATCTGCCTATTCATGAAGGAGAAATTATAATTAAAACAAAGATCATTATCTCTACAGCAAGCAGCTCTTATTAACTTACCAAATTCACCTATCCTCCCTTGGCTTTAACTACTTTCTCATCAAAATAATAACATTTGACTGCTTATTGTGTATCAGGCACGACACAAAGTGTAATTCTCAGAACCATCCTGAAGAGACAATAAGTGTATTATCCCCACTCTGCTCTCTATAGCCAGCTCTCCCTTCTCTGTTGTTTGTTTTTGTTTTTGTTTTTGTTTTAATGCCTGCAGCACCTGGTCTTCCTAGGTAGTCTCCCATCCAAGTACTAACCAGGCCCAACCCTGTTTACCTTCCCAGATTAGACACTGGGCTTGTTCAGGGTGGCATGGCCGTAGACCGTGGACCATGGCTCCACTGGGGCATGAACCCAGGACCTTTTGCGTGTAAAGCAGATATGCTAACCGCTACACTATGGAACTATGTCCTCTATTCTTTCTAAGCTCCTATCACTCTAAGTCTTCTGAGATTTAGGGTACATAACTTGCTCAAGTGTAATTAGCAAGTGGTAGGTCCTGGACATGAAAGAGTTAGACTCATTTTGACTTCTAAGTATCCCCTTCTCCCAACCTCCAGCTCCAAGGTTGGATCTTAACCTAGATATTTAAAAAGTAGGTTCTCAGCTTTAAGCAGAGGCAGAACTGAGTGACAAAGAATTTACATCTAGTTAACCTTTTACTCAAAACTCAAACTCCTATTTCTGGATCTTAAATTTAAAAAGAACTTTTCTGACTCTTTAAGAACAAGTGAATTTTCACTAACCTCACATTCAATTCCTTCTTTAGAAAGCACGGTTGCAGCTTCTAAGCAATGGCCCACAGGTCTTGAATGGGAAACTACAGTAACATGTGTCCCTGAAAACAAAGTGGTCACAGATCAGAGATCAGGTTAAAATTAATTTGTAAATTCTTCAACTGAGCTTCATTCCAGTAATAAGAGGAATATGGTAGCTTTCCTAGAAATGAAATTCAAATCTACTGGACTTAGATTTAGAAAAGCACAAATGTATGAGGAAATAGAGTATGACATATTCTTAACTTGAACTCATCCTATAATTTCCTAAACGGCAATGTTTAGATTGAATTTGACTAACGCACACAGAGGGGATGGATTACAAACAATGTTTAAATGTATAACAAGTCCTCTTACCTTGCCTTTCTATTTTGGCTTTTCCAATGGGAATCAGAAAATCTTTTGACTGAGCTTCCGAGGGAAATTCAAAAGGAACTCCATACATCAATTCATTTTCTAGCACCACCACTGCAAAATATAAATATTTAAACATAAGTACATAAAAACATATACACAACACTATCATTCATTTTGTGAAAAGTTTCACTGTGCTGATTAGGAATTTTTGTCTCTCTTCTTGTGTCCAGGAGCCTTGAGGATGGTTTAGGTACCGACATTTCTAGTTTGGTCAATCCTAATTTTATCTATTGAGGTTAAACCAGTGTTGTAGGAATGCGATAAATGCCCCCTTATAGTCAGAAAATAAACCACCACATTTTTTTTTACTATTCTTACTACATCTGTAAATCATTAACATTTTATGTGACAGGGCTAAACTTATTTAAAAGCCTTTATTGGTGCCTGCTATGCAAAGATTTCATTTTAGTTCTTTGATGTTCAAAGGAGACCTGGGGTGAGGAGGGGGTTAATGATGATACAGGCTGTTCATCCCTTTGTGGTGAAAACAAGGAGCAAGCAGCAAGGAAAAATCGCCTGGGATCTAGATGAACAAGCCATATAACTAGGGAGAAATCTAAGAAATCACCCTGCAATGGCAGAAGATAGGACGGGGCAAGGACATGGGGCTGCCTGGTCCCGAGTGGCTGAGTGAGACGAGGTTGCGGCAGCAGTAGACACAGACACTTCTTAAAGGGGCCCTGCCTCTAAGTAGATTTTTGCGGTGACAAACCAGCTTCCTCTGAGCACCAGTGCCAATTTGGCTGCACGCAGGGGGCACCAAGGACTTACAGGGAGACGTTGCTGGAATAAGGGCTGAGGTGAAACTCGCTCTGTACAAAAATGCCAGTGGGATCCACTGTTCCCTGTTGAGCCCTCCCCACTCCCAATGCAGGGACAGAGCGCTGCCAAAGCCCTGATGTCATCAAACTGTATAACAGAGGTCGCTCTGCCCAGAGGATTCCCTGAAACCCTGCCTTCCACAACTTGCAGCCCCACCCAAGCCACATACAGGTGTATCCTCAGCGAGTCAGATGCTCCTTGCTGAGCAGAGCCTGGATTCACACTGGAGGCAGCTGGCCTCAGTTTCTGGCTTGGCCTTTTGAGGGAACTGTAAGCACAGCATCTGTGGATTGCTTGCTGAATCTTAACAGGTGGCCTTGGAGGAGTAGAGGTTTGGGCTAAGTTTGGCCTACAGCTGAACCCCTCTTAGGACTGTGCCAGTGGACAGACAGACACTTATTTCACAAATTAACATTAATAAGACCGGGGGACTTAGGAGCTTTGATTAGTACATAGAAACAGACATGGAAAGGCAGCCAAAATGGGAAGACAAAGAAGCAGAAGCCATAAGAGAGAACAGAACAAGATCCAGATATAATGGAGTCAAGTAATCTAACAGATGCAGAGTTCAAAACACTGGTTATAAAGATGCTCAATGAACTTTTGGGAAGTGTAGATAAATTCAGTGAGAACTTCAACAAAGAGATAACATAAAAATAGAAATGGAAATTATAAAAGGAAACCAGTCTGAAATGAAGAACACATTATCTGAGATGAGAAGTATATTAAATGGAATAAACAAAGTGAATAAGGAAAATGATCAAATGCCCTATCTAGAGGATGGGAAAGCCAGGGACACTCAATCAGAATGGCAAGAAAAAAGATATCAAGACTATAAAAATAATTTAAGGAGTATATGGGACACTATTAAGGGTCCAAATATCTGTCTGATCAGCATAATTGAAGAAAATCAAGATGTTGAACAGCTGTTTGAAGAAATAATAATGGAAAACATCCTGAACCTGAAGGAAATGAACATAAAACCCCAGGAAGCTCAGAGAATTCCAAAAATCAGGGATCCAAAGAGGCCCACACTAAGACACTTCATAATTAAAATGCCAAAGGTTAAATATAAAGAAAGAATATTAAAAGCATCAAAACAGATAATTACTTATAAGGGAACACTCATAAGACTGGCAGTTGATTTCTCAAAAGAAACTATGCGGGACAAAGGGCTTGGTAAAAAAATATTCGACAGGATGAAGACCCAGGATATACAACCAAGAATAATTTATCCAGCAAAGTTATCATTTAGCATTGAAGGACAGATAAAGAGCTTCCCAGACAAAAATAAGGTAAAGGAATTTATCACCACCAAGCCAGTATTACAGGAAATGTTGGCATGACCTCTTTAAGGAAAAAAAAAACACCATGTATCAAAAACAGGAATAAAGAATGGTAACAACTACATTCCTATCAATAAGTACCTCAAATGAAAAAGAATTAAGTGCTCCAACTAAAAGAGAGTGGATGAATGGAAAGGAAAATTTCCATTCCTAAATGTTGACTATAAAAGACTCACTTCAGATTAAAAGACACACACAGACTAAGAGGAAGGGGTGGAAAAGATATTGCTTTGATAGACCTAGAAGGTGTTTAAGTCAGAAAGAGAAAGATAAATACTACGTGATTTCACTTATATGCAGAATCAAAGTTATAAAAAGAACTAATCAAAAACAGACTCACAATTATAGTGAACAATTTGATGCCAGACAGAGGTAGGAGCGTAGGAATGGTTGGGAGAATAGAGTGAAGGGTTAAAGAAGTACAAATTAGTAGCTGAAGGATGGTCACAGGGATAGGGAGCACAGCATAGGGAATGCAGTTAGCATTAATATGTTGGCTAGGTGGTGGGTCAGGTAAGGGAGGGAGCAGTTGTGGGACTCATTTTATAAGCTATATAGATGTCTAACCAACGTACTATATACTTAAAACTAATTAAAATAAATAAATTAAAAAAAAAATAAGAGATCCAAGGGTCACTCTGCTGACCTGGATTGTTATCACGAATGGCCGACTTAATAAGCCCTTTTGCATCTTCTGAATTCCAGGGACTAACCACCTTTAAGCCTGGGCAGTGTCCATACCAGGCAGCAAAGCACTGTGAGTGCTGGGCAGCTACACCTGCTGAAGCGCCATTGGGCCCCCTGAAGACAATGGGCACAGGCTGAAGGCCCCCTGACATGTAGTAGGTCTTGGCAGCAGAATTAATAACCTGGTCTATGGCTTGCATAGAGAAATTGAAGGTCATAAATTCACAAATGGGCCTCAACCCAGCCTGAAAAAACAAAAACATAAGATATTAAAAAGACTAAAAATAGCAGTGAAGGGCAAAAAACCACTCTACTCCAACATTTAAATGTTTTTAAAAGGTCATGTTAAAAATCTCTTTGGATGAGATTCATAAAGAAGACTGCATACCATAGCTGCACCTACGGCAATTCCAGCAAAGCCCATCTATAAAGTAAAATACAAACGTAAGTGAAATCCATAAAAATTAGAACAGTGTACACTTTGACAGGCCCCTCAAAGGTCTGTTTCCTGATAGAAGGTTTACCTCAGATATAGGCGTGTCTATGATCCTCTTATCTCCATATTTCTTCCACAGGCCTCGACTAACCTACAATTAAGCAATGACCTCATTACTTTTAAGTGTATCTGGCGGCAGATGTTCACTTCAATTTTATATAGCTTTCACTCACATATCTTGGTTACCTTGTATGCCCCATCATACTGGGCAACTTCTTCCCCAAGCAAAAATACCTTCTCATCTCTTTCCAGCTCCTCATCCATACCTTGATTTATAGCGTCACGAACTGTCACCTGTTATGAATATGGGAAAGCAGTCAATAAGCTTTGCAGCTGTCCCCAATCTTTTTGGTACCAGGGATTGGTGCTCCTATGAGAATCTAATGCCTGATGATCTGAAGTGGAGCTGAGGCAATGATGATGCTAGCACTGAGGTACAGCTGCAAATACACATGAAGCTTTGCTAGCTGTGTGGCCTCCTCCTGTGCGGCCTGGTTCCTAACAGGCCACGGACTGGTATTGGTCCATGGCCCAGGGGTTGGGGATCCCTGAGCTGCACTATTGAGATTCTCTCATTTTATAATTATCTAAATTTCCCACAGCATATAATATAAAAACTATCTCTAGAACAGGCTTCTCCTTAAAAGTTCAAAGAATTCTAAAAGTAACATTGCTATCACACATAGCCAGTCTCTGATTGGATGTGTTAATGGAAGGCTTACTGAACACTTCTCTTAATGTGCATCTAAGCTTAAAAGATCTGCTTGGTCAGACCAATTCATAGGCAAAACTTCCTAAGTAGAAAGTATACTGGGTTGTTTTATTTACATACTTGGTATACCATGGGCAAAGAACTGTTAAGGAAACCTAAATAATACTTAGTATTGACTGCTCACTAGGTGCCATGCATTTCCAAACACCGCCTTCACGGTCTAGGAGTTATTTTACTACACAGGTTGGTAGAATCTTCTAGTAATTAAGGGGTGGGGGAAGATTCCTCAAAAAGTTGAACATAAAATTACTACATAATCCAACAATTCCTTCTAGATATATGCCCAAAAGAATTGAAAGCAGTGACTCAGATACTTGCGCAGAATTATTTACAAATCCAAAAGGTGGAAAGACGTAAGGATAAACAAAATGTGGTATATGCATACAACAGAATATCATTCAGCCTTTAAAAAAGAATGAAATTCTGACATATGCTACAACATGAATGAACCCTGAAGACATTATGCTAAGTGAAATAAGCCAGATGTAAAAGGACAAAATTGTATGATTCCACTTACAGGGCAACCAAGAACGGATAATTTCAAAGACACAGAAAGTGTAGTCAGTATAGATTACCAGGGACTAAAATGAAATGGGGACTTACTGTTTAATGGGTACTACACAGTTTCTGTTTGAGAGGATGATAAAGTTTTGAGGATGGATGTTGGTGATGACTGCACAACATGGTGAATGGCTTTACTGCCGCTAAATACTCACCTTGAAATAGTAAATTGTGTTATGTATATTTTACAACAAAACATAAAAAGGTGGGGGTTCGAGGGAAGAAGCATCAAGTCTAGTTTCCTCAGATCGCCTATCGGTTTCCAATAGCGTAGAGGCGATAACATGCTGGTGTGTTTGCGGCCCGCCGCAGCAGAGGCAGCACGAATCCTACGCGGGAGTCCGCAGACTTCAAGGCCAGCAGACGCCTTTCTCCTCTCAGTGCCCACCGGCCGCGGCTCAGGGGCGACCCAGATCTCCGCCCCAGGATGACGGGCCCCTCCTCCCTGCCCCGTTAGGGTCCAAGCCAGTTACCTGCAGCGCCGCCGGCGCTGTCCGGTGGAAGCGCCTCCTCAGCAGCCCGGACACCTGGCGGGAAGAGAAAAAGGACGTTCAGAGGAGACGCAGGTTGGGAAGGGGTAGCGCAGGGTCACGCGGCTCGAGAGCGGCTGCCTACCTGTTCAAGGGGTCTCCGCACCAGCCCAGACACCGCCGCCATCTTGACCGTGTCCTCTAGCCGCCGCCGAATGACAACACAGCCGGGCGGCGGACGTATGGAGCCCCGCCTACCTTGCGCGGGCCAATGGCAGAGCGCAGTGCCTGCGTGCCCCGCCCTCAACGGGTGAGGGGCCGAGGTGTCGCGTGTTGTCGTCCGACCTATCTCCCGGGAGTCCACTCCCACGAACTTTATTGAGAGCGGGCGGCTACTGACACGCCGGGTGCACGCCGGGGGCACATTCCTGGGTGGTGTTGCTTGAAGCGTGGGGACCAAAAGTCAGACTTTGAGGGCATAACTCGAGGCTTAGGGAACCCTAAGACTTAGGCCAGCTTTCTGACGGGACAAATCCTTTGGGCACCTACCTAGTAGCTCAGCGCTTCCACACACACTAGTGACAGGGAACTTACCACCTTATGAGTGAGTCTGGTCGTCCCTGGACAGCACTGTCTGTGAGTTCCTTAGAATGCGAACAAGAGATTTCATTTATGAATCATAAAGCGCCTACTGTGTGCTGTGGTAAGTGCTTTATAGCTCATTTAATTCTCATAGGAACCTTCTCGGGTAATTAGTATTGTAATTATCTCCATTTCACAGGTGAGTAAAAAGCAGAGCTTAGTTAAATGAGCCAGGATTTGTATTTAAGATTGACTCAAAGCGGTAATCTTTTTTCATTTCTTCCTAAAGCAGAAATTTGGGTCCTGTCTGTGAAGGGGTTACAACAACCTGCATTTAGAGAAGCCTTATCCGGCCAAACACCTGTTTCTGGTAGCCTCTGGAAGCTTTCTCTCATTCCTCTCAGTTTCAACCTTGGAAGTCAGGTGGGACCACTGAGGACAATGTGGTCCCCACTTGTCCCCAAGATATTCCAAACAAAACCTTTCCATGAGCTGCAGTCTGAGGCCTGCAACCTCAGAGTCTGGATATAATCTAGGGCTCTGGGAAGGTGGTGCTGCAGGGGAGTGACTAGATCACAGGAGTTTGGTTGCTGAGTGAGAATGATAGGTGGAGGAGGAGGGAAAAACAGGTAGACTCCAGGGAGTCTTCTGAGTTGAGACTGGACTAGGGGGTAGTTTAGGGATGAAAAGAGGAGACAGGTTTGAGGCCTGTTTGGGACTAGAATCAATAGAACTGCTGTGAAGGAAGAGGAAGAGTTGAGGAAGATTTGGGGGAGTGGTTTGTGTGTGGTTGGATGTGTGGGTTAGGGGAAGGAGCCTGGGAGCAGGTGGGAGTCAGAGTCCATTTTGAATAGGCAATTTAGATGACTGGGTCATACCAAAGTTTGATATAGGAGCCTAGAGCTAGAAGCTTGGCAGGGATAGAGATATAAATTTGGGGACAGCTGCACAGAGATGGCCTTTAATCTCTGGGTCTCTGCTTCATCATCTGTAAAATGAAGCGATGTTCTCTAAGGTATGGAGTCAAGACCTTCCAAGTCTCCTCACTTGGTGCCATCATCTAATCTTGGCAGTCGTTGGCAAGAAACTCCAGCACTTCCCAGACAGCTACAGCATCCCTGAGAAACCCTTGAATTTGCATTGTTAACCCTTAGGGGTTTCTGGGTTCTGCTTAGAATGAAAATGTCTCAGCTCTCCCACCTCTTCCACCGTGCAGCACTGGAAGATTTCAGGATTAGAATTACAAAATAAAAGGAGACCTCAGGTGAAAGAACAATGATCCAAAGAGAAGCCAGAATTTGGACTGTGGTTCAGACAAAGGACTGTATTCTTGGATCCTATTTACATAGAAAGTCAAAAAAGCCAGGAACACTGAGTCTCTTCAGGTAGTCTGGTGGGCTGAGTCAGGGACGCAATATGATATTGCAGGACTCAGCTTCAGCTGAGAATATTTTCTTTTGAAATAATGACTGGATGTTTCAGACATTAGGTATATTCATTGGTACATGTATTTTTCTTTCAAACTCTACATACGGCCAGTTTGGATAAGCTAAGCACAATTTTCATTTAAGCATAAAAGACAAAAAGGTTAAAGTGCTGAATTTTAAATCCATAACCTTTACAAAACCAGTCAATGTTTATATACTGTAGATTTTACAGAAAGGGATTTGAAAGTGTAAATAGGCCAACTAGGCCACTTCTCTCTCAGAATTAAAACTTTCCAAAGTTACAGGAACATTTGTCCTAAAGGTCAGATAATCCTTTATATAAAAATTTTAATTTCTGTGGGTTCGATCAACTTTTGTGTCGTTGCAAGCAAGATTTATTAAAGAGGGCTTTTCACCACCCTCCCAACTTTTTAGATGTAGCTTACACACTAAATAAACATTTCCACCACCCAGAAAAGTTCCCTCATGTCTTCTCCTAATCATTCCCCACACACCACTCCACAGGCAACCACAGATCTTATTTCCTTAATCACATTTTAGTTTGTTTTAGAACTTAAAATACAAGGAACTATAGGATATGTACTCTTTTGTTTCTGGCATCTTTAGCTCAGTAAAATGTTTTTGAGATTCATCCATATTGTTAAATGTTTCAATAGTTTACTCTTTTTCTTCTTATAATTATTTTTTCTTTTGAAAGATTTTAAGAAGTTGCAAAAGATATAAGAAGTTGAAAAAATAATACAAAGAATTCAACCAGCTTTGCCCAATGATAAATCTTATATAACCATAGCACATTATCAACTTCCCCAAATTGACATTTGTACGATACTATTATCTCGAGAGACTTTATTCAGCTTTCTTCCATTTTATATGCATTCTTTTGCATGCATGTATAATACCATAGAATTTTATCTCGTACAGATTCATGTAACCACCACCACAATCAAGAAACAGAATTGTTTCATCACCACAAAGGAACTCCTTCATGTTACCTCACAGTGACACCCTATGCCACCCCTATCTCCTGGCAACCACTGATCTGTTCTCAATCACTGTAATTTGTTACTTCAAGAATGTTTTATACATGGAATCTTACAATATGTAACCTTTTGGTATTGGCTAGTGTCACTCAGCCTAATGCCCTTGAGATCCAATCAAGTTGGGTGTATCAACATTTCATTCCTTTTTATTGCTGAATAGTTGTATAACTCTATCAGTTTATTCATTCATCCATTGAAAAACATTTGAGTTGTATCCAGTTTTAGCTATTACCAATAAAGCTGCTATGAACATTGGTTTAGAGGTTTTTGTTTGAACATAAGTTTTTATTTCTTCAGTTTAGTACCTAGCAGTATTATTTTATGGTTAAGTGTATGTTAAGAAACAGACAAACTTTTTCCAGCGTGGCCATACCATTATATATTACTTCCAGCAATGTATAAAATATCCACTTGCTCTGGATCCTTACCAGCACCTGATACTAATATTTTTTTATTTTAGCCATTTTAATAGATGTATAGTGGTATCCCTCATGGCTTTAATTTGCCTTTCTCTAATGATTAATTAGATATTGAATATCTTTTCATGTGCAATCCATCTTTGGTGAAGTGTCTGTTCAAGTCTTTTGCTAATATTCTAATTAGACTGAATTTTATTGTAAAATGTACATAACAAAATTTACCATTTTAACCATTTTTAAGTATACAGTTCAGTCTCATTAAATACATTCACATTGTTGTTCAAGCTCCACCACCATCCATCTCCAAAATGTTTAAATTTTCCCAAAAGGAATCTCTATGTCCCACTTACAAGCAAAATATCTATTATAATTTTTGCATATTTTCAATATATCCATATGCACTGGTGTTTTATATTTTGTTTTTAAATAATGTTTTTGAATAGGAGATTCATTTTATTGTAGAAAAAAATCAAGTAATACAGAGAGGCATAAAATGATTGCACTTCCTGTCCCTAAACCTCAGTTACCCAGCTTACTCCACCTGCCACAACCACTGACTCATTTCTTCTGTGTATTTACAGGGAAGGGTTATTTGTGTATAAGCATATATGTCTGTATCTCCCTTTTATTACATGAATCTTAGCATTTTAAGAATATTTTTTTCAAATGAGCATACAGTAAAACAGCTCTGTGACTTTTGAAGCTGGTATAGATTTAGGTAATGATGACTACAATCAGGATACATGGTTCTACGACCCCCCCCAAAACTCCTCACTGCTGTCTTTGTGAAGCTACACTCTCTACTCCTGATTCCTGACAACCACTAATCTGTCGCTGTTGCTATTCTATTGCCTTTTCCAGAATGATAATGACTGAAATCATAACATTATATAACTTTTTGAGACTGGTTTCTTTCACTCAAAATAATGCCTTTGAAGTTTATCCAAGTTGTCATGTGTATAGATAGTTCATTCATTTTTATTGCTGAGTAGTAGTATCCTGTGTATGTACCACAGTTTGTTTATTCATTTACCTGTTGAAGGACATTTGAGTTGTTTCCAGTTTTTGGCAATGATGAATAGAGCTAATGTAAAAATTTTTGTGCAGAGTTTTGTGTAAATGTGTATTTTTATTTTTCTATGATGTGGAATTGGGATTGCTGGCTTATATGGTAAGTGTATATTTAACTCGTAAGAAACTTCTAAACTTTTCTGGAGTGACTGTACCATTTTGTATTCTCACCAACAAAAATATAAGAGTTCCATTCATGCCACATCCTCACCAATTTATATTTCTAATAGATATGTACTTATATCTCATCATGGTTTTGACTTGCATTTCCCTAATGGCCAGTGATATTGAGCATCTCTTCGTGTGCTTATTGGCCATTCATATATCATCTTTGGTGAAATGTTTACATTTTTTGCCCATTTTTTTTGTTGGGTTGTTTGTTTTCTTAAAACTGAGTTATATATACATTTATATTCTGGATACAAGTCCTACGTTGAATACATGATGTGCAAATATTTTCTCCCAGCCTGTGGCATATCTTTCCATTTCTTAATAGTATCTTTTGCAGAGAAAAATGTTAAAATTTTGATTAGATTCAAGTTGTCGGTTTTTTCTTTTATGGATCATACCTAAGAACTCTAGCTAACACCAAAGTTTTTCTTTGATGTGTTCTTCTTCTAAAGTTTTGTAGTTTTCCATTTAGATATATAGTTAATTTTGAGTTAATTTTTATATAAGATGTGAGGTTTGGGTCCAGGGTTACTTTGCATATGGATGTCCAATTGTTTCAATGTCAAAAGACCATCTTTTCCCACCTGTGTGCCATCCAGTGGTCTCAGGGACCTGGGCTGTGGTACCTTGTAGTTTAGTTGGCAAAGCCTTTGATATGTTGTTTAAGGTCTGATCTGTTCTTGTAAGCTAGGGAGGGAGCCTAGGAGTTTATACACAGCTTTCAGGGATGTCTCTCTTGAGGGATCATCTCTATGATCTCCCCAATACATTCTGATGTGCTACAGCCTCCCTTCCCAATCCTCTAGCCAGAAAGATCGATAAATTAGTTTGCTACGGCTCCTATAACAAAATATCAGGTAGCTTAAACAACAGAATTTATTTTTTCACATTTCTGGAGGCTGGAAGTTCAATATCAAGGTGCCTGCAGGGTTGGTTCATCCTGAGGCTTCTCTTCTTGCTCTGTCATTACAGTCTTTTCTCTGTGCATGTACATGTCTGTGTCCTAATCCCTTCTTATAAGGATACCAGTCCTTGAATTAGAGTCTACCCTGATTACCTCATTTTACCTTAATTACTTCTTATGAAGCCCTGTTTCCAAATATAGTCACATTGAGGTACTGAGGATTAGGACTTCAACATATGAATTTGAGGGGATACTTTAGTTTCTCTGCTTGGTTGTACACTTCCCACTACTTTGTCTGCCTTTGGGACCAGTGGAGAATAGGAAGAGAAAAAAAGCAATGGGATTCTCTCCAGGCTCTTGGAACCACAGCTTCTCTGGTTGGAGACAAATTTCTCCACTCATAGAGTTTTAAGCGTCTGTTCCCACCAACACCCAGGTATTGCCTTCAGGCTGAAGCAGAGAGGAACAGAAAAAGGAAAAATAAAAACCAAAATGGAGCACACACTTCCCATCACACACACACACACACACACACACACACACACACACACACACACACACACCCCTCAGATCAGGGGAAGCTCTTTCTTTCTGCACCTGATGAACACATCTGGGTTTGAGCAGCTGCCTTTTGGTCCAGGCTGAGCAATAGTGAAAGAAAAAAATTGTGAACTCTATACCAGTTTGGTGGACCTGTGGCTTCTGGACCCTTTCCCTAATTTACCTGCTATTGTTTGCTTTTCAGCATCCTTATATAACTGCTCCATGCATTCTCAAAAGATTTATAATTTCAGTCAGTGTGATAGATAGGATGGAGTATATTTATCCTATCACTAAAATTAGAACCCCATTCTTTAGCTTAAATGTTAGTTATTAAGACATGCACTGCCCCATGCTTTTATTTTTCGTTAGAAATAAAACTTCTAGGACTTTGCATATCAGTGTAAGTAGATTTCCCTCATTCATCTTTTTAGCTATACATATTTTCAGAGTGTGGCTATATCATGATTTATTTAACTGATGTCCTATTACATTATACCCTTGTCTTCTTTATTACAAACATGGTGCATTGGAAAGTCTTGTATACTCATGTAAATGTATCTAAATAATTTCTATAGAAAGAATTTCAAAGTCAGGGTAATTATGTGCATTTTAAATTGTGTTTAGTATTGATTTCCAAATTTACTTTCCCTCAAGCAATGTCTGAAATTGCCTATTTCCCCACACTATTGCCAGTAGAGTTCATGTGCATGTTTCTACTTTGAGAACTGTATTATAATTCCACTGGCAGGAACAGGCATCCTAGCTTTGCCACTTACTAGCTGTACAACTTTGAGCTCATTACTACTAGTGGCATCTATGTCTCAGCTCTCTCATCTGTTAAATGGGCATCTTAGTCTGTTCAGGCTACTATAATAAAATAAAGTAGATTGGGTAGCTTATAAATAACAGAAATTTATTTCTCAAAGTTTTGGAGTCTAAGAAGTCCAAGATCAAGGTGCCAAAAGGTTTAGTGTCTGGTGAGAGCCCGCTTTCTGGTTCATAGACAGTCATCTTCTTAATGTCCTCACATGGTAGAAAGGGTAAGGGAGCTCTCTGGGTTTCCTTTTAAAAGGACACTATTCCCATTCATCAGTGCTCTGCTCTCATGACTTAATCACCTTTGGGAGGCCCCACCTCCAAATACCATCATATTGGAGATTAGGTTCAAAGTATGGATTTTGGGGGCATGGAACATTTAGTCTGTTGCAGTCAGGATAATTGTAGTGCCTCCTCATAGGACTGTTATAAGGGTTAAATGAATTAATGTTTGTAAAGCTGCTTCTGCCATATGATATTATATATAAATGTTAATTATTTTTATAAATGAAAGTCTTAAGAAGAATTCACCAGAAGGGCTCAAGCCAGGGAGCAATGCCTACCTTGTAGAGGGATTGAGATGATAAAATTAAATGCAATTATTTTTTAAAAATATTTTGCACAGTGCATACAATGCAGTAAATGCTCAATAGATGCCACCCATTATTCTTATTGAGATTTCCCTGGTTTTCTTTGTGGGCACTTCCATAGAGAGTGGTTGTGAACTGGCACCCAGACCTAATGCATCCAGGTTCAGTCTGACCTTATAGAAAGGGCCTCTTTAGAAACAGTTAACTCTTGAGCAAGGTCAGGCCCTGAGGAGGAGGTTCCTGGCAATGGATAGGCACACATGGCTTTAAGAGACCTGCTCTCACTGGTGTCCTGTGTGGCAGCAACAGATAGGACAGCTAAAAAAAAAAGCCCTTGAGAGGCAGGTGAGTTTTCCAATTATCTCTCCACAAGAACTAGAGTAAGATCTGGATTCTTGGGCAGATATTTACATTGGTTGTAGTTAACAGAGTAGGTGATGACTCAGCTGGTTTACCTAGAAAAGTAAGAGATGGACTTATGGCCCTTGGCATAGTTAGCATAGAATCTCTTACTACGTGTGTGTGTGTGTGTGTGTGTGTGTGTGTGTGTGTGTGTTTACCACATACGAATTGTATTTTATATTTATGTTGTCTGATAACATATTACATGTTAACATCTGTATGTATTACATTTGCATATGTATATTATTGCACATATATGTATATTATATATGTATATTATATATTATATTACATATTATATATAATTATATAATATATATTATATATTATACATATAATATATATATATTACATATGTAATATAGATTTAGAGACCTAATTGGTATCTCTGTTTGGTTTTTACCACATACTGAATTATATTTTTTATGTTTATGTTATATTTTCTGATATCAGCAATAGTGAAATTTATTACAAGATAGTCTGTGGGAAAAGGTAGATATTTGTAGACATGAAGCAATTTTATTGTAGCAGCCAGAGGGTTAAGTACCACGGCTGCTCTAGGCCTCTTCTTTGCTCACTGGCCTGCTTCCAACAGGGTGGTCTGGAGGCCCTGCCACTTGCCTGCAGGGTGTGATTATCCCTTCTGCTCTAGGCCTGCCAAGAGCCTTTGAGAAGTTGAGAGAGATGTGGAAAAGTGGAAAGAGGGCTGAATTGGGTAAAGGCCCAGACACTAGGCTTGTCTAGGGGGCCCTTGGTACCTGGCTGACTCTGAGTCACTGAGCTTTTTGGAGCCCTGTCCACTGCTCCAAAAACAGCCCTGCTCTGTCTGTGCTGCTTACCTCAGGGTGAAATCAAAGGTGATGAGTTGACTGTGGGGCCTAAAAGCAAGTGAAAAGAAATCTGAGAAATACCATAGTTAGCATTTATGGAGTAGGTACTCTGTGTTTAGCACTGTGCCATTTTACATACATATTCTCATTTAATTTAATCCTCTCTCACAATTCCTCTCAGAGGTGATATTATTATCAATAAAATTATTTGGATAGATGACATATACACAGCACAAAATGCAAAGGATATACATACTTTTCTGTGAACTGTGGGCTTCTAATTGAATAATTAGGCAAATTGATATAGAAATAAAGCAAACATGGCAAATGACAACAGTCGTGGAATCGAAAGTGGTGAGTAGGTGGGAGTTCATTACACAATTCTTCCAAGTTTTCTGTATGTGTGAAAGTTTTTCATAACAAATTTGGGGGGAAGGAAGTGAGTCTTTTTCCCCATTTCTTTTTGACATTCCCCTCCCAGAAGGCAAGTACCATTACTAGTTTTCTGCTTCTCCTTCTGAGCTACTCTGATTTTATCGGTGTGTACATATGCACGCATTTGTATTAACATCAGCCCATTAGCTTATTTCTGGTACCGCATTGATAGAATGTAGTTTTTAGAAGCTTTAGAACCATAGCTGTTGAGGAAAGACCATCCAGGTGAATCCCCACAGTCCCCTTCCCAGACGATAAGACCATTTTGTTCCCAAAGCTCACCCCAAGAGGGCGCGCGCTCGCTCTGGCTGAAGCAAACTGCAGAAGGCGCAGAAACCGGTGTCAGGGCCGCCACCACGTGACTCAAGAAAATAACCCACAAGGCCTCCAAAAGTATAAACACTTATGTTCTTTAGCCTTAGCCACATTTCTTGTGGGTTGCAAAACTCAGACTCAGAGCCCACAGTTTGTCTTTGCTGTAGCAAAGGCTAAAGGAGGGAAAAGATGCCTAGGAAGTTTCACCCACACACTGTACAGTGAACTTTTAGAGGATGGTAAAAACTCCTCATTTCAAGGCTTAAGAGACACTTCACAGCATCCCAAACATTTTGATGCTGATTAACAAGATTTAAACCCTCCTCCCCCCCAAAAAAAGTATTTTACTAAAGGAAATCCATTTTGTTTAATATACTAAAACCCATTTATAATACTGGGGCTGGAAGATGTTTCTGATTTAATAACACCAAGCTTATTCTATGTGTAGTAGTAATATTTAGGGAGAAAAGATTTTACTACATTATCTCTGGATCTGTGTAAAAAATGAACTGTATTATAATAGTAAGGGTATAATTTTTTTTTTTTTACTGAGTGTATAACTTAAAAAAATATTTAAACCAACACAAGTAGATAAATGACTAATCAAATATAAATGTTTTATTAACGTTGAATATGCACAGTAACTTGAAGTATATAAAATATTTTTTGTGCTAAGAGTGTGTATATAAATATCTATTTTCTGAAATGAGGCTCTGAAAAAAATTATATATTGCTTAATATACAGCATAAATATAGAATACAGCATAGTTGTTAAGAAAACCAGTTTTGCCACTTCAAGGAATTTATACTTGAAATATAGTCCTAAAAGCAATGGGTAAAGTGATTTATGTATAAGATAATTCATGGTAACTATTTATAATAACTTTACAATAGCAAAAAAAGGAAATAACCTAAATATTCATGGATAAGGGTCTGGATTTAAAAATATCTATGGTACAGCCAAGAAATGGAATATTAAGAAGCTGTAAAAGGAACAAAATAGCTTACTGGATATAAGAGGCATATCTATCTTTCCACCTTACTAGAATTTCCACTGAACAGTTACAAAGGGTAATTTGAGAACTTAGGTGAGGCTTTCAACCACAATTATTTTTTCTGATTTAAAATAATCATATATTTATGAGAAGTTGCAAAGGTAATACAGAGAGGTCCCTTGTATCCTTCATCTAGTTTCCCCCAATGTTAAAACTCAGGGAACTATACAGTACAATATCAAAACTTGACATTAGTACAATATATGTGTATGCTGTTTTATCACCTGTGTAGAATTGAGTAACTACCACTGCAATCAAGATACTGAACTGTTTCATCACTGCAAAGATCTTCCTTGTGCCACCCTGTTATAATCACACCTATTCTTCCTCTCACCATTCCTACCCCTGGTAACCACTAAGCAGTTTATCTCTATAATTTTGTCATTTTGAGAATATTATATAAATGGAATCATACAGCATCAGACTGGGTTTTTCTACTTAGCATAGTGCCCTTGAGATCCATTCAAGCTGTTGTCTGTATTAGAAGTTTGTTCCTTTTATTGTTGGATAACATTACATGGTATGCATGTACCACAATTTGTTTACTCATTTACCTATTGTAGGATACTTTGGTTATTTCAAGTTTTGGACTATTACAAATAAAGCTGCTATGAACAATCATGTACAGGTTTTTGTGTGGATATAAATTTTCATTTATCTGGGATAAATACCCAGGACTGTGATTGCTGGCTTGTAGAATAAGTATATGCTTTGTTTTTAAAGAAACTGCCAAATTGTCTTCCAGTGTGCTGTGCCATTTTATATTCTCAGCCACAGTTTTCTTTTTATACAAAATGTTATTGACTACTGTTAGCACAATGTCACTAGGCCAAAGGCACATGAGAATTTGAGACACTTTTAATTTCCAGAGAAAATAAATTTAATATATTTTAGCTAAAATAAAAAAGAAGTGAAGACTAATCTCTTTGCTGGATCACCCGTGTTTATGCCTCAGATTTTCAGAATGATTCTTCCCTTACCATCAAGCTAATCTTTTGTTGGAAAGCTACAACACATTGCATAGGCTCCTTGGGTATATCCCTGACCTGTGAACGCTGCTTGTATTTTATCCCAAGGTTCACCATAAAGCTCAGACTCATTCTGGTTTGTTCTACTTGCAATAATAGTCATTTAAAGACCTTAGAGAGTCATTTTAGACCCATCCCCTCCCAGGGACCTCTGTACCTATATACCTATCCCCAGGTCCACAACACTAAACACCATTAAAACTGTTTTGAATATATCTGTCCATTTCTTTCTATCCCCTCCCACCCCAGTTCTAGTTGTTAGAGTACAAAAGTAAGGTCACAGTCTCCTGTGTTAGGAGCATCGGCTCCAGGGTCATGGTCATGCTGCCCTTCCTGATATCCTTGGACAAGTAACAACTCCTGAGCCAAAATTCCCTCACCTGTACATTTGAGGTGATAGGTAATAAGAGTACCAGCTAACGAGGCCATTCAGTTATTCTGCAGATAGTTATTGTGTACTATGGGCCAGCTAAGGGTATAGAAGTGAGCAAGGAGGAAGCCCTGCCCTCATAAAGTGCAATTAAAAGAGCAAACCTAAATATAGTGTTCAGCTTGGTTTTGGGCATGGTAGTTGGCCTTTAAGAAACATTGGTTTTTGTCAAACTCAATACTTGCTCATGGGCTTGAATGGAATATGAACCCAATATTACACATTTGGTCTAATATATTCTTATTTATTATAGTTAGACATTAATTACCATTAATTATCAGCTTGCTAGTCTCATCCCATTGCTAAAGTCGGAATAGTTGCTGATGAAGAGCACTCCAATTTGTGATTAAAACTTAGGATTATTCTAAATTTAGTATTTTGAATATCAAATTCAGTAAGCATCTCTGGCTATTAACATACAACTTTGAAGAAAGAGTCTATACAAACTTGCAAAAAAGTCCCTTATAGTATGTTTGAAGGTTCATATATTATCAAAAAATGTCCACAACAATAGAGAACAATTTCATTGTTTGTAAAAGGTGACACATTTTACAAATATTTAATCAGAGATACAAAATTTAGCAGAGGAAAAATACTTAGAGGAAATTAATATTTTAAATCTGCAAAAATGCCAAAAGGTGCCCCCCACTAAAAAAAAAAAAAAGAATATGGTGGAGATGTCTTCAGATCTCTCCCCTTGAAACAACAATAAGCTGAATATCTAAAACTCAACAAAAAACACCCAAACTGTACACTAGCACATCTGAGCGTGGATCTGCACATAAGAGCTACCACAGGCCAGAAACCTGAGTGTTGGGAAGTGAACTGGGAGAAATAAAGAAGGTGCTTCTCTCAGTCACTGGAGCTCCCTGCAGGAGGAGGGGAAGTGGAGAAGGAGCGGCAACTTCCCTGAACAGCCCCGCTTGGAAGTGCTTTGAGTTTCACACAGCCAGCAGCAGGGCCCAGTTATCAGAGCAGAAAGCAGGGAAGCGGGAAGGGACCACAGAGAAATAACAGTTGATTTTTACTGACCCTGGTTGCAAAACCAAGGCTGAGCCGCAGCCCTCAACTCGCAACCCAGAATGCCCCTCCAGACCGAACACCAGAGGAATCTGAGCAAACACTACCGAAACTGTTGCTAACACTGACAAGGACTGAGACTGAAGGTAGAGAGTGTGATTAAATATCTATAAGAAAGCAAAAAGGCATTTTTAAGGCTTTGTATAAAGCAAGGATCCAAAAGGCTTCGATGTCACCTACTGGAAACCAAAAGAAAAGCGCCTCCTTTGCAGCAGGCTAAAGAGAGACCTTTATATGATAAATCTTTCTGGAAAAAAACAGCATAATACACTTCCATTAATGCCCAGGTGGAGAAATAGTCCATTAAATACCATGAACAACCAAGGTGACAAGGCATCTCAGAAAAAAAAGAAAAATCTCCAGAAAATAAGCTTACAGACATAGAAATATGCAACTTAAATGATAGAGAATTCAGGATGGTACTTCTGAAAAAACTCAGTGAGTTCCGAAACATCATATCAACAATTTCAGGAATTAAAAAACAACTAGATGAACAGAGCAAAGAGATTGAAGCCTTCAGAAAGAACTGAATGGACATTCTGGAGATAAAAAACACACTGCAAAAGTTAAAAAAAATGAAATAGCAACCTTGGGAAATAGAGTCTACCAGTGATATCAAAGACAGAAAAATAGAAATAAATCAGAAAGAAGAAGAGAGAAACCAAAGAATAAAAAATAATGAAAGAGAAATACAAGAACTAGCTGATACCATCAGGAGAGGAAACATAAGAATAATGGGCATTATTGAAGGCAAGGAAAAGGAGCAGGGACTTAATAGCATTTTCAGACAAATAGTGGATGAGAATTTCCCAAATCTAAGGAATGAGCTGGAGCTTGGAATTCAAGAAGTCAACAGAACACCCAATTATTTCAACCCAAAAAGGCCTTCACCAAGACACATTGTATTAAAGTTATCAAAAATTAACGAAAAAGAATTCTCAGGGCAGCCGGGCAGAAGAAGATTGTAACTTATAAAGCAAAATCCATTAGATTATTCTCAGACTTTTTAGTGCAAACCTTACAAGCCAGAAAGAAATGGAATCAAATATTTAAACTATTAAATGAAAGAAACTACCAGCCTAGAACAATGTATCCAGCTAAGCTCTCCTTTAGATATGAAGAAGAAATTAAGACCTTTCCAGATGTACAAAAATTGAGGGAATTCTCCACTACGAGGCCTGCACTACAGGAAATACTGAAAGGGGTCAGTTCACCGAAAACAAAATGACCAAACAAAACAAAAACAAAAACAAAAAAACCCATAATTAGTAGTAAAGTGACTATCAGGCAAATAGAAGCAGAGGAGTGCAATCCTTACTGAGAACAGGACATTATAAGCTTAAATAATAATAAGAGAATTGCTATAGCAAGAGAGTAAAGAACATTCAGCATGCATCGGGACAAATTGAGATAAGAATGACTGAAAAGGAAAGGATTAAAAGATCCAAATTCTCAAAGGGAAATGGAGATCAGGCACCTACAGAAAAAAATAGATGACTATGTGTGTATATATGTGTGTGTGTGTGTGTGTGTGTGTGTGTGTGTGTGTAAGTATCCTTTTCATATTCATAATGGTAACAACACACCAAAGATTCAGAACCAAAGTATATAATAAAACAAGAAGGGCCAAAGGAAAAATCCACAAAAGCCAACCAAAATAAAGAAAACAGAATCACAAGGACAAAGAAGCAATGGAAACACTGAGCTACCAGAAAGCATAAGATAAAATGGCTGTTAGAAGACCTCATATTTCAATAATCATCCTAAATGTAAATGGACTGAACTCAGCAATAAAAAGGCAGAGTTACAAAATGGATCGAAAAACAAAACCCAACCATATGCTGCCTCCAAGAGACACATCTCAGCTCCAAAGACAAATATAGACTCAAAGTAAAAGAGTGGAAAATGATATTTCAAGCAAATGGCATTCAGAGAAAAGCAGGAGTAGTGATACTAAGATCAGTCGAAATAGCCTTCAAAATAAAAAAGGTAAAGAAAGATACCTTCATAATGATAAAGGGAATCATGCACCAAGAAGACATAACACTTATTAATATCTATGCTCCCAATCAGGAAGCCCCTAAATATGTAAAGCAATTACTAACAGAACTAAAGGGAGAAACAGATCAAAACACTATCATATGGGGAACTAAATACTCCACTGAGGGATATGGACAGATCATCCAAACAGAAATCAATAAGGAAATAACATCCTTAAATGACACATTAGACTAGCTGGACATAATTGACATTTACAGAGCCTTCTATCCCAAAACAGCTGCTTATACATTCTTCTCTGGTGCACATGGAACATTCTCAAGAATCAACCACATACTGGGACACAGAGATTCTCAACAAATATAAGAGGCTTAAAATCATCCCGACCATATTTTCTGATCATAATGTTTTGAAACTAGATATCAATGGCAAAAAGAAAGCAGCAAGAACCACAAATACATGGAGATCAAACAACATGCTACTGAAGAATAACTGGGTCACAGAAGAAATAAAAAGAGATCAAGAGATACATAGAAATGAATAATAATGATAGTACAACATATCAAAACTTTTGGGACATGGCAAAAGTGGCCATAAGAGGAAAGTTCATATAATTACTGGCCTACCTCCAAAAAACAAGAATGAGCTCAAATAAATAACCTAAATAAACAACCTTAAAAAACTAGAAAAGGAAGAACAAATGAAGACTAAAGGTAGCAAAAGGAAAGAAAGAATCAAAATTAGAGCAGAAATAAATGAAATTGAAAACAAAAAAATAGAAATAATAAATGAATCAAAAAGCTGGCTCTTTGAGAAGGTTAATAAAATTGACAAACTTCTGGCTAGACTCACTAAAAAAAAAAAAGAGAAAGCACACAGATAAATAAAATCAGGTATGAAAGAGGAGCAATTACAACTGATAATGCAGAAATACAAGGATTATACAAGAATACTATGCAAAGTTATATAACACCAAATTTAATAACCTATAAAAAATGAACCAGTACTTAGAAAAATACAATCTTCCTAAACTGAATAAAGAAGATCTGGAAACTCTAAATAGACTGATCAGCAGTATGGAAATTGAAACAATCATCAAAAAACTACAAAAAAGTAAAAGTCAAGGATCAGATGGCTTTACCAGTGAGTTCTACCAAAAATTCAAAGAAGATTTAATACCTATTCTCCTCAAACTCTTCCAAAAAATTGAAGAGGAGGCAATACTTGCCAACTCATTCTATGAGGCCAATATCACCCTGATACCAAAATCTGGTAAAGATAACACACAAAAAAGAATACTACAGACCAATATCTCTCATGAACACAGAGGCAAAAATGCTAAATAAGCTACTAACAAACCAAATACAGCAACATATTAAGAAGATTATATACCACGATCAAGTGGGCTTCATCTTGAACCAGGGATGGTTCAACATAGTCAAATCAATCAATGTGATACACTACATAAACAAATTAAAAAATAAGAATCATATGATTGTATCAATAGATACAGAAAAAGCGTTAGACAAGATATAGCATCCATTTATGATCAAAACACTTAACAAAATTGGTAGAGGAGGAAAGTACCTTAACATAATAAAGGCCATATATGACAACCCTTCAGCCAATGGTGAAAAACTAAAAACCTTCCCTCTAAGATCAGAAACAAGGCAAGGCTATTCGCTATCATCACTGTTATTCAATATAACATTGGAGGCCCTAGAGAGTGCAATCAGACAAGAGAAAGATATAAAAGGCAAGCAAACAGGCAACAAAAAAGTCAAACTGTCACTATTTGTGGATGACATGATTCTCTATATAGAAAACTCTAGTGTTCGCAAGAACACTACTAGAAACAATAAGCAAATACTGTAAAGTTCCTGGATACACAATCAATGTTTAAAAATCCATAGCATTCTAATAATAAAGTGTCAGAAAAAGAAGTTGAAAAATGATTTCTTTCACAGTTACAACAAAAAGAATAAAATACCTAGGAATAAATTTAACGAAACATGTGAAGGACCTATATAATGAAAACTACAAGACCCTATTAAAAGAAATCGAAGAAGATACAAAGAAATTAAAACATATTTCGTGTTCTTGGATTGAAAGGATCAATATAGTTAAAATGACCTTATTACCTAAAGCATTATACAGATTTAATGCAATCCCAATCAAATCCCATCGGCATTTTTAAAAGAAATAGAACAAAAAATCATCAGATTTATATGGAAGCACAAAAGACCCCAAATTGCCAAAGCCATCTTGAGAAAAAAAAAATGTGACTGGAGGTGTCACTCTGCCTGACTTCAAATTACACTACAAAGTGACAGTAATCAAAACGGCATGGTATTGGCAGCAAAACAGACACATGGACCAGTGGAACAGAATCGAGAGTCCAGAAGTAAACCCATGTATATATGGGCAAATAATTTTCGACAAAAATGCCAAAAACATACAGTGGAGTAAGGAAAGCCTCTTCAATAAATGGTGCTGGGAAAATAAGAAAGCCACCTGCAAAAGAATGAAACTAGACTGTTTTCTCTTACCACACACCAAAATTAACTCAGAATGGATTAAGGACCTGAGTATAAGTCCTGAAACAATAAAATGCATAGAAAGAAAACATAGGAACTAAACACATGGACCTTGGACTTAAAGAGGATTTTATGAATTTGACCTCAAAAGCAAGGGAAGTAAAAGCTAAAATAAATGAATGGGACTACATCAAACTAAAAATCTTCTGCTCAGCAAAAGAAACCATCGATAAAGTAAAGAGACAACTATCCAAATGGGAAAATATATTTGCAAACAATACCTCCAATAAAGGCCTAATATCCAAAATATGCAAAGAACTCATATGACTCATTAACAACAAAAAAACAAATGATCCAATCAAAAAATGGGCAGAGGACCCGAACAGACACTTTTCCCTAGGGGACATACAAATGGCCAACAAATATATGAAAAGATGCTCAATATTGCTAGCTGTTAGGGAAATGCAAATCAAAACCACAATGTGATACCATATCACACCTGTTAGAATAGCTATAATCAATAGGACAAGTAATAACAAATGCTGGAGAGGATGCGGTGAAAAAGGAACCCTCATACACTGCTGGTCAGACTGCAAATTGGTATGGAGGTACCTCAAAAAATTAAGAATTGATCTATCATATGATCCAGCAATCCCTCTACTGGGTATTTACCCCGAAGACTTGAAAACTCATATCCATAATGATATTTGTACACCGATGTTCATAGCAGCATTATTCACAGTGGCCAGGACATGGAAGCAACCAAAGTGTCCTATGATAGATGATTGGCTAAGGAAGCTGTGGTACATATATACATGGAATATTACTCAGCCATAAGAAGAAATGAAATACTGCTATTTGCAACAACATGGATGGACCTTGAAATAATCATACCAAGCAAAATAAGCCTAACAGAAAAGTTGAAAAATCACATGATATCACTTATATGTGGGATATAAACCTAAAAGCAACAAAAGAACAGGACAAACAGAGACTCATGAGCATGGACTATAGACTAGTGGTTACCAGAGGGTAGAGGGTGGGGGAAGGGCAGAGGTAGATGGGGTAAAGGGGGTCAAATATAGGTGGCTAGGAGGAGGGTGAAGTGTGTAAAGGGGATCAAATATATGAAGGAAACTGCACTTTGGGTGGTAAACATACAATAAGATATACAGATGTGAAATTATAATGTACACTTGAAAATTATATAATTGTATTAACCAGTTATCCCAATTAACAATAAAAAAAAGAATATGTCAATCAAATGAATGCAAAAATACTCAAAAGAGGTCTTAATTTTAGGCAAACTATTCATTATGCAAATTGGTCATTGATTGGTCACCAGTAAATTTATCATTAGGACATGTAGCCCTGGTGAGGGTAGTTTGTTCCTAGAGCAAAAGCAGCATGGTGGTTGTAGGCAGGTTGG
Source organism: Macroglossus sobrinus (assembly GCA_004027375.1). NCBI lineage: Eukaryota > Metazoa > Chordata > Mammalia > Chiroptera > Pteropodidae > Macroglossus > Macroglossus sobrinus. Next base: position 823,211 of record PVKZ01000139.1, read on the forward strand.
TTATCACCTGGGGCTGGATGAAGATGTCCTGTTGGCTTAGCCTAGGTCACATCTCTCCTTCCAGGAAATAGAGAAAGAGATTTGGAGCCTCTCTCACTTCCATAGAAGTTGGGGCCCTGTTCTCCACTATCACCCAAACAACCACAGAGGTCTCTAAACAGTAACCAACAGATGTTCATTATAGTGAATGAATAGTCAGAGTCAGGTAGCATGGACTCCAGTCACAGTTCATCGACCATTCAGCCATTAACTTTGCAAAACTTCTCTAATTTCTCCTCAGCTTGAGTTTACTCATGCATAAAATGACCGAATGGATTTAGATGGAGGCTACAGTCTCTGTAAACTTTAAGATTCCCTGAGATTTCATTGCTGTCAGAGTTCATCCCAGATTTCATTGCTGTCAGAGTTCATCCCATGTTAGACCTTTCCAAACGTCTCCAGGCTAGAATGGAGAGAAGGAGTACCATTTGTTGTTGTTGTCGTTGTTAAGCACTTGAAGACAGCCAAGACTTTGCTATAGCTATGTTTGCTATGTTCTACGTCTTGAAGATCCATTTTCCCCGGTTCCCAGAATGTAAATGCTAAGATGATGAAAACAGTGAATCCAGGCTCTGGTACATCTGAGTCAGAGCTGCTTACTCTTCATGGCGCAGCCCTGGAGCAAAGGGCCTCCTCTGTGTGAAGCTTCATAACAGGTTTAGGCTGTCAGCACTGATTTAAAGAGATTTGTTAGTTCATTTTGCTTCTGGGAAAAAAACTGACATTAATGGGAGGGGTTTCAGGGCTAATAGTGAAACCCGAGATGGCTTCTCCCCACCCCCTAGAGGGCCAGAGAGAGTCAGGTGTTTGCACAGAAGGCTGGGCTGTCAAATCCATACATTCACAAGCCTTATGTCTTAACCAATTTAAATGGGAAAGGTGTCGCAACATAACAGTTTTAATTGCTAAACCCTAGCTGCAAACCCAAATCTCTAGAATTACTAAGAATCGGGTGTGAAAGCCTGCGAATAGTGGTGGTTTTCTGCCAGGTGTGTTAATCTGTTCCTCCTCCCCTTCTTTGCTTCCTTGTTTGTGCCCAAGCCCACACCAAAGGCCTCTGGATGATTGCCAGCAGCATGCTCTCCTCTAGGTGGTGGACCTGGAGTGGCAGCTCTAGGTTTACCTTCTTTTCTATTCCGTGCTGGAATCTGTAAACCTTGTATCTACCCCAATCTTTTGAGAACAAGCAACTGTGAATATTTTTTGCCATTGCTGGTATGACTCTTAGTCCATGACTCAGGAAAACAAGAAATAAAGCTCTCTTTCCTAGAACCCCACACTGAGTGCGGGCCTCTGTCCTGCTAAGCTGGTGTAAAATCCTCTAACTGCGGTCTTTCCTGGGCATGCACTCCTCTCTCGCTCCTTGGCAACACACAGGTTGGGGGGTTTAAGCAAGGCCAGTCTGAGGGAGCATATGATACTGGTCTGGCTCATTAGTCACATGGTTGGCTGAGGGCTCTATTGGCCCTGCCCATGAGGCCCCCTGGCTCTAGGGTCCTCTGCTGCCTTTCTGCCATTATGGGGCCCTAAGAATCTTTCTGAGGTCGTCTCAGTGGCTGGTTGCACCACCTTCCGCAGGGTTCCAGACTCTAGATAATATTCCCAAACCAGCTTCCTTCTTGAATGGGAGAAAGGAAGAAAAAAAAAATACAAGAACCAACAATGTGGATTAACATCCTGCAGTATAATCCAGGCTGGCAGCCAGTTTTCCCTTTTACTCCAGCTCTGTATTTCTACATGGGAGATTATAGGCATCTACTTTTTCAAAAAGAATAATAAAATGATAACAAGTAATATTCTCTAATATTTATTAAGTATAAATATTATACTTATACCTGGCATTATCTGATTTAATAAGCACAATTGCCTTTTGAAGTAAATATTTATTATTTCAATTTTATCAAAAAACTGAGTTTCACTGAGATATTTGCTCAAGGTCACACAACAAGTAGTGGGAGAGCTGGGATTTGATCTGTGTCTTCCAGATACTAGAGTCCAAATCCTAATTTATAAGCAGAGTTCAACTGCATTACAGAGGCTTTAAAAAAATGCCAAATGCCCTACCTGTAAGCTTAAAATGGCATTTAAAAAATCTATTATGGAGCTTGTACTACAGTCTGGCCTTTCTCTCAGCAAGACTATAAAGCAGCACCCAGCAGTTAATCCACCTGCCAGATCCATGTTACAAGCTCAATAAATGTTGATTGATTGATTGATTGTATATCTCACAAGCCATTTTTCATATTCAAATATGGAATATTTAGTGGTTCAAATGTGGCAGAAAAAGTGAGAGGTTGCCAGTGGCATTGTCTTTTCTTAAAAAATAAGAAAACCCTTCCTAGTTCTGCTTTAAATATGCCTACTGGGACTCCTTCAACTCTTTTTTTCTTTTTGGCTTCCCAACTCCTAGCCCAGCTCACTCAGGATAGGAGGTCCTGAGGGATTTTGGCAAGACAGTCAGAACTGGCTTTTAAATCCTGGCTCTAACACTTGCTGTTTGTGTAACCTGGGCTAGGCACTTATCTCTGAGTCTGTACACATGTCCACAAAATGGGAGTGATGATAAAACCTACCTCAGGTGTATTGTATATAGTATAGACTCAATGTCTATTTTCTATCTTTTTAGATTATATCAGTCTCATCAGAGTATTCTATTGGTTTGAACTTTAAACTTAAGTTCCTTCTGAAAGCTCTTTAAGTAAAGGATACCATCCTTTGGATGGATTTAATAATTCATTTTTTTCCACTAAAACTTAAAGATGATATATCCATAGCATGTTTTGTTTCATGGAAGAGAAAATGTTGACCCAAACTGGCATAAATGTGATAAGGCATTATTCAAAGATATGAGTATTGATTCAATGGCTCTCTGGTGGTGATAAGGACCCAGCTTTTCCAGCTCTTTCTCAGCTTATCTAGAAGAAGGTATATCTACTTATGGTCACAGGTTAACTGGAGCAGCAGATAAAGGCATCGTGTTTAGATCCAGCAATATCCAGAGGTAGAAGAGAGGCCTTTTATTCCAATGTCATCTTTTTAGGAGCCAGGAAACCTTTTGCAGAATCCTCCTATCAGACATATCCTCACATTTCAATGGGCAGAGCTGAGTTACATGCTAGAGTCTAATGGGACAATGAAGATGGAACTAAGCTAGTTAGGATTTGTCTCTGAGCTAGTGATGTGGCGACCATTTCCTAAATCACGTGGGGGAAGATGGCTCCTTGAATTAATCCAGGTTCCATTAGCAATATAAATGGGGAGGACTGTTTTAAACACTTCCTCTTTACCCTGTTATTGAGGGACAGATTCCCAACCTAGGGTTATGGGATGACCAAACACATAACACTTGACACTGGACAGTTGTGGTTTTTTTAGTCACCTATACTCACAACCTGGGAGAAGAGGACACCATGAACTATGCAGAGCCACATGGAAATTACACTCAGGAATGAAGTGTTTGTAGTATCAAGAGGATAAGGTGCCCCTGGCTTGTTGGAATAATTCCATGGGCTAGCAGGAACTGAATAAACAGAAACTGTGCCTAGTCCTTGTTACAAGATGAGTTGTTTGGCTAGGGGAGTTTATTCACAGGAGCAGAAATGGGAGGAGGACGTTTGGTTAGGCCATTTTAGGATCTCTCAGTTTTATCAGATGTTAAGGCAGCTCATAATATTGAACTTTAATTTTAGATCTTACACCACAGGGATGGGTGTGCAATATATTCATACATCAGATGACCATCCATCGGAGCAACCATCCTGTCTTGCCTTCTAATATCCATCCATCTATCCATCCATCCATCTTCTATATCTTCCACAAGAGTGAGGCAGCCTAAACATTCTGATTTAATCTCTGTTTGTTTTTCATAATGTTCAGCTTATAATTTTTTGTGAATGGTCAACATGTGGATCAGCCAGTCAATTCAGTGACCCTGGAATATGCTATTTTCTGTTCTGCTTTTGTTGGAACCATCTTCTCCTATTCTCTGCCTGTCTAAATTTCACACTCTCTTGAGCCAAATTCCTCATTATCCAAACAGACCTTTTTTCCCTTCTCTGAATTCTGGTTCTTCTTGTTAGTCCAGAACCTTCATGGCAACTGCTATGTGTGAGCACAGAAATAATCACATACTCTTGTGTGTCACTGCATTTAAATGATCAAATTCCTTTAAAAAATATTTATGATGTAAATACAAAAAGCAGTTTGACTAGCATTGCTACATGAACATTTATCTAGCATCTAGCATATAGAAGGCATTCAATAAAAAAGGGTGAAATGAGATTACCTGAAACTCTGTGCTACTCACCTTGCCAACCCACCCAAGCTGCTTCTAATGGTTTATTCCATACAAATAGCCTGTCTTGGCTCATCCTGCAGACTTTCCTAAAATCCCTCAAAGGTTCACAAACCCCAGACAAGCAGCATCTGGCCTTGTTGTGCTTCATACCTCTTGATAAGCAGCCCCAAGCCAGGCAGTAATGGCAGCCGGCCTCAGTTTACAGCTTAGCCTCTTCCAGGCACCTCCAAACCCAGCATGGGTAGAAGACATCTGGAGATCACTTTGTGGCTTATGCCTGGTAGCTCCAGGAAGGACACAAGCAGGGCTATACTTGTCCTGCAGCAGGACCCCTCTCAGGAGGCTTGCCTGGTGGCCAGCTTCAAACCATGCACCACCAGGCCCCCTCCATAGATGACACACCCAAAAGGCAGACTGGGCAGGCACCAGAGCCCTGGTAAAGTGAATCCTGTTCTGGAGGGTCAGCCCCTGTACGACTGCTCCTCCTCCACTGCAGTCACAGCCAGTCCTCACTATCAGTCAACCTGAGGGTTAATCCCTCCCATTGATGTGCAAACAGAAACTGATATAACAGGGGGGCACACACAACCCACACAAAAGACACACCTGGAGCACCCAACACAGGTGACCAGAGAGACTGTATCACTGGGCCCTGTAAGACACCTACTATATAAGGTCACTCTACGAAGACTGGGAGACGTAGCAGCTCTACCTAATACATAGAAGCAAACACAGGGAAGCAGCCAAAATGGGGAGACAAAGAAACATGTCCCAAATGAAAAAACAGAACAAAGCTTCAAAAAAAAAAAAAAACTAAACAAAAATAGACAAGCAATCTACCAGATGCAGAGTTAAAAACACTGGTTATAAGGCTGCTCAATGATCTTAGTGAGAACTTCAACAAAGAGATAAGAAACATGAAAATGGAGATAGAAAACATAAAAAAAGAACCAGTCAGAAGTGCCTGATACAATAACTGAAATAAGTACTACATTAGGAGAATCAACAGTAGATTAGATGAAGCAGAGATTTGAATCTGCAATTTGGAAGATAAGGTAGCAGAAACACTCAGTCAGAACAGAAAAAGAAAAAAGAATACAAAAAAATTGAGGGTAGTTAAAGGGAACTCTGGGACAATATCAAGCATACTAACATTCACATCCTAGGGGTACCAGAAGGAGAAGAGAGAGAGCAAGGAATTGAAATCTTATTTGAAGAAATAATGATGGAAAGCATCCCTGACCTGGTGAAAGAAACAGACAGACAAGCCACGAAGCACAGAGAATTACAAACAAGATGAACCTAAACAGGCCTACAGCAAGACAGATCATAATTAAAATGCCAGAAGTTGAAGACAAAGAGAGAATCTTAAAAGCAACAAGAGAAAAGCAGTTAGTGATATAAATGGAGCTCCCAAAAAACTATGAACTGATTTTTCAACAGAAACTTTGCAGGCCAGAAGGGACTGGTATGAAATATTCAAAGAGGTGTAAAGTGAGGATCTACAACCAAGATTAGTCTACCCAGCAAAACTATCATTTAGAATTGAAGGACAGATAAAGAGCTTCCCAGATAAGAAAAAGCTAACGGAGTTCATCACCATTAAACCAGTACTACAAAAAATGCTAAAGGGACTTCTTTAAGAAGAAGAAAAAGAAAAAAAGAGAGAGGTAAAAAATAATAAAATGGCAATAACTACATATTTATCAATAATTATTTTCAATGTAAATGGATTAAATGCTCTGATCAAAGGACGTAGAGCGGCTTAATGGCTAAGAAAACAAAATCTTTTCATATGTTGCCTACAAGAGTCAAACTTCACATTGAAAGACACACACAGACTGAAAGGAAAGGGAGGGAAAAAGATATTTTATGAAAATGGAAATAAAAAAGAAAGCTAGGGCAGCAATACTTACACCCTACAAAACAGACTTTAAAACAAAGGTTATAACAAGAGATAAAGAAGGACTCCATAAACACACTTCTAGGTATTTATCTGAAGAAACTTAAAACACTACTTCAAAGGCACATGTGATTCCATACATTCATTACAGCATTATTTACAATAGCCACGATGTGGAGGCACCCTGGGTGTTCGTCAATGAATGAATGGGTAAAGAAGAAGTGGTACATATGTACAATAGATTATTACTCAGCCATAAAAAAATGAAATCTTGTCATCAGCAACAGCATGAACCTAGAGGATATTATACTGAGCAGAGTAAGTCAGACAAAGAAAGGCAAATACCACATGATTTCACTGATATGTGATATCTAAATAACAATATAAACAAACAAAACAGAAACAATCTCAGACATACAGAGAAAATTTTGATAGTTGCCAGATGGGAGTGGGGTTGAGGGGATGGGTGAGACAAGTGAAGGAATTAAGAAGTATAAGTTAGCAGTTACAGAACAGTCATGGGGATGTAAAATATAGCATAAGAAATATAGTTAATAATATTGTAATAACTGTATGGTGTAAGATGGGTACTAGATTTACTGGGTGATCACTTAGTAAATTATATAAATGTCTAATCACACTATGTTGTACACCTGAAACTAATATAATATTATATATCAACGGTAAGTAGAAAATAAATTAATTAAAAAAACAAATAAAGAACAATTCTTCTAAGGAAAAAAAAAAGGGTCTCACAATTATCCTGAATATATAAGCTAAATTAGTGTATGGCAGATTGGTGTAAGGAAAAAAGCATTTAAATGGTCAATAAAACACTGAATGCCCTTAAAATTCTCAATACTGGCCATATTCATATCTACATATTTTATGATAGAAAATCATTCATAACTTAATACTACTATTGTTTACTCTTGTATGCGTTTACTATGTGAACATTTCAGAAAAGGCAAAACTCTAGAGACAGAAAGCAGATCAGCGGTTGCCTGGGTCTATGGGTGGTAGTGGGGTTGGCCTTGAACAGACACTAGGGAACTTTTTGGAGTGACTGAGGTATTCTTAAAACTGGATGGTAGTGATGGTTGCATAACTGTATGACTTTAGAAAACTTCATCAAACTGCACATTTAATATGAATACATTTTATGGTTTATCTCAATCACGAAAACAGAGGAGAAGAAAAAAAGAAGAAACCATCAACTAGGAGGAGACATGAGGGTGCTTCTGAAGTCCTGGTGTTATTCTGTTTCTTGACCTGTGTGTTGGTTACAAGGGTATGGTCACTTGGTGAAAATTCATCAAGCTGTTCATTTATGCTCTGTGCACATTTCTATATGAATGTTATACCCCAGCAACAAAATTTACTAAAAACAAACAAACAAACAAACAAACAAACAAACAAACAAACCAAAAAACCCAGCCCAAATGAGGACACCATTTCTTTCCAAGTAATAAAAGGTATTACGTTTTTGTTTAGTGTTTTATACAATAATATCACCCTGTCAACTAAATTTCATGATGTAAGGGGATCGTTTTGGTGTCAATATAGAAAGAGTTATAAGAAGATATATTTAGCTAAGCAGAAGCTGTAAGAATGTCATTGGATGCCACTGTTCCTTAATTATTCATAGCAATGATCAACATGGACAATATTCAACTTGCATCCAAAATAAATGGATGTTTTAAGAGGCCTTAGTGGAACAATCAAATCATCAGTCTCAAAAAGTCTCCTCTCTCTCAGCCAGGTTCTCCTGCTGCCTGCCAGAGTTTCAATTCTATATTTATCTTTCAAATCAGCAGTATAGCAATTAGTTATTATAATAAGAGCTACTAATTTATTGTGTGCCGACTTCATGCCAGGCACTACATTATCAGAGTTTTTCATACTTTAATTGCCTTATTTATTGTCACAACAACCCTGCCAAGGAGTTGTTTTATTCCATTTTACAGTCTAGGAGACTGAGGCTGGGGGCTTCTGTGTGGGTCCAAAACCCCACTGCTGGTGAGTGACAGAGGCAGAGAGTGAACTGGAGTCTGACCCAGTATGCTTTGCTGTGTCTCAGGACCTGACATCAGTAATAGGAAATAAGTGACATGTGTAACAGATTCTGAATTCCAAAACATGATTCTTCACGAGGTTACTATAGTTACTCCTCTACATGATGCTCTCGTTTTTTTTGCCGGGATAATAATGGATCCACCGTTAGCCGCTGAGGTGTTGAACCCCTACCATCATCACAAAACGCAAGGGACACTATAATAGGTTTAAAATAGTGTTCCTGCCTTTTAATCATACCTTTTATTTCAGAAGCTCCTGAAAACTTAACAGATCTATGGCAGCTTTATAAATATTGTTATTTGCACTTTATGTAAAACATAGGAACTCACTAAAGGTAATACAACCATATTTCAGACAGAATCTTTGATAAAAGCGATTACTTTTTGGGTGGAGTGGAGTGGGATGGGGAAGGGTTAGTGCGTGAGTGTTCCTTCGTGCTTCCTTCCAGGCAGGGAGATGTGTGAAAAGAGAGGCCTTGGATATGTTAGGTAGGTGAGGTTACGGGACCTGGAGAGGCCCGACCTAGGAGTTACAGGACTGAAGAGGCAGGAGCTATGCCATCTTTGAAAGTGAATTTGGCTCTTGCTAAACTAGCAAACACATGCAGAGGAAGTGGTTTGGATTAGGAATGGGGCGTTACGACAACCAAGGACTAAAATATGTTATTGACAAGCATTTAGAGCACTGAGCTGTTAGGGAGAATGAGAACTCAGAATCTGGAGTTGTCCTGCCTTCTGCATGCCAGCTGGCTATGCTATGACCAGGCAGTTTTATTTCTTTTTAACATATAAGGATTCTCAAGGCCCATGACTTCTTAGATGTGGCACACTGAGCACTCATGGGACTAAAGACAGAATCCAGAGCTGCTGATTCCTGGTCTAATGTCAGATCCATCCTCTTTAATTATAGTTATAATGGTGAAGGGGATGGTGACATCCAAGGACGACCACAGGGCCTCTCTCTCTCAATACTGGTGGGAACCAGATTCTGTCTCCCCATCCTCTGGATATATAGCTCACAGCAGAGTTCTGGAAGCTGATTAAAGAGAAGATCAGAAATAATAGGTAATTAGAAACCATATAAAAAGAAAAAATGCTCTCATCAAACTTACCAAAGCGTCTCCATGGCTGGAAATGGGAGAAGTACTGGAAACTGCTGGCTGCCAGGGTCACTTGTGCCAGGGGCTGGGTAAGTGTGCAGAGGGACTGACTGGAGCCAGTCCCCAAGGGTGGAGTGGGGGAGACTGGTTAGAAATGTATTTTCCAGTCAGACCAGCCAGTGAGTAAAAGGCTAAGGAACACCTTTTACCAGACGTAAGAGAACCTCTGCTAGTGAAACTAGCGGCACAAGGACCAAAGGGGACTGAGGGGGAGCAAAGGAGAAACACACACAGAGGAGACAGAACTCACCACCAAGAGAGGCAAAGTGGAGTGGTTTTCTCCACTGGCCAGTTCCTTTGCTATTCAGAATACTACAGGAGGGGTAGTTGGAAGGAACTCAGCAAAGTTTTGAGTCTAGATAATCCATGCATTTAGCTGCTTTAGGGTCTCTTACCTCTTGGGGTCCCTAGGGATTGTCCCCAACTTTGGAGGGGTTGTGGAGGTAATTGGATGGCTGCAGGTGGGGTGATTGTAGGTTCAACCCCTGGGTGACTTGCTTAAACTTCAGTAGCTCTCCACAACCTTTGGGGGCACCTCTCTACCTAGGGGACCCTCAACAGCCTCTTTTCAGGCTATGGCTGAGGCCTACACTCCCACCCAACACCCCACAGGGCCTCCCATTTGAATGCTCAAGAGGTTGTTTTGGAAAAATCCCTGAAGGAACACAGACTTTTTCTTTTTTCATTCCTGCTCCACTAATCATAAGACTTACTGAGACTGGAGGGTAATGGGGAATGTCTAAGTAGCAGAGGCAAGGCAAGGTATAGAGGTTGTATGGGAAGAGATGATTACCATTGCGGGTAATCACCCAAGAAATTCACCTCATTTTCTGGTTCCTTTTTTCATCTTT